>OX637587.1:3610817-4117817 GCA_951800085.1 Comarum palustre
TAGAGTGTCATGGCTGGAGACAGACGCAGGAGACTAGTATGGAAAGTGAGTCTCAAAGAAGAGAATATCCCTGGAAACATGAATTGTCTTGCTCTTTAAGTCATAAACCTTGTAACCTTTCTTGCCATGGAGATAACCATGAAAGATGCACTCGGTAGAGCGTGGATCGAACTTTGAAGGCTTGGATGGATGAGTGGAAATAAAACAGCGATATCCAAAAACCCGCAAATGAGAGTAATTAGGAGGTTGTCCATAAAGTCGTTCAAAAGGTGTTTGTCCTTGAAGAAGAGGAGTAGGTGTGCGATTAATCAGATAGGAAGCTGTAAGAATCGCATCACCCCAAAACTTCTTTGGTAAATTTGCCTGGAAAAGAAGAGCTGGAGACATGTTTAAAAGATGGCGGTGTTTTCGTTCAGCGACGCCATTTTGTTGAGGAGTGTTGACACAAGATGTTTGATGTTCAATCCCTTTAGAAGCATAAAAGGTAGGCATGATAAATTCAGGACCATTGTCACTACGAACGATTTTGACTCGTGTTTCAAATTGTGTTTCAACTAATTGAAGAAAATCAATGAGGAGAGACCGTGCCTCAGATTTTTGTTTCATGAGGAAAACCCATGTACCCCTGGAATAGTCATCAACAATGGTGAGGAAATATTTGGCACCTGAAAGTGAGGGAACATGATAACCACCCCATATATCAACATGAATTAAAACAAAACATGCATTACTTTTGCTAGTACTCAAGGGAAAAACTTGACGAGTCTGTTTGGCTAAAGGGCAAATTAAACAATTGTTGTGAACATGACTTGTGTTTGAAAGAAAGGAAAACTTAGATAATACTTTTGAAGAGGGATGACCAAGCCGATTATGCCACAAGATAGGGTCGGTTTTTGAGGTGATGGTGTTGGCCATGCTACACATTCCTTTCCGATCCGACTTGAGGCAGTAAAGTCCATTTTCCTCACGGCCCATCCCAATCGTCTTCCCCGATCGTAGGTCCTGTATAACACAAACATGTCTCAGAAAGATGGTGATAAAGAACGAATCATATGCCAATTTGCTCACAGATATCAGGTTCAGATAAAACGATGGAACACATAGGACATTATGGAGTGTGAAGTCCGATGTAAATTGTACTGTTCCAACATGTGTAACTGTGACTTTGTGACCAGACGGCAATCAAACAGTGTAGTTCACTGCCGGCTTAGAGTAAGTAAGCAGTGTTTCATTGCATACAATATGATCAGTAGCGCCACTATCAATGATCCATGTATCTAAGTCACATTGTGAAATAATCTTACCCGAGAGCTCTTCATAATTCACTTTACCAACTTGGTTAGCCGAGGCAATGGTGGCGTCCTTCAAGATGCTGAACAATCTGTCACATTCCTCTTTCGAGAAGGTAAGGCTCACGTTCTCATCCTTGGCCAAGACAAGGTTACTGGCAGCCCGACTGGAACCTTCTCCAGCTGCCGTCCTGGGAACCTCTCCAGCTGCTCGAATGGCGGCTTTTCTCTTCTTGCACTCATCATAAGTGTGGCCTTTGCCGTCACAAAAGGTACATGTGAGGTGAGCCTTGCAATTCTTGGTTGTGTGATTTGTTCTACCACACTTTGCACATTTTGAACCATCGGCCTTGTTCCAGTAGTTCCTCCCTGTGTCCCAGTTTTCTTTACTGGAGTAGAAGGCCGCTGCTTCAGTAGAGAATGCTCCTTTATTTGCCGACACTGCTGCTTGCTTTTCTTGTCTCAATACCATAGCATAGGCCTTGTTAAGTGTAGGCAATGGATCGATTCCAATGATGGTGCTTCTCACCGCAGCATAGTCATCATTGAGACCCATTAGAAACTTCATTGTTCTCTGTGTCTCAAGGGCGATAGCGGCCTCGGCTGCAGCCGCACATGTGCACGGTGTAGATGAGCACAAGGCGTCCTTCTCATCCCAAAGCGCTTTTAGGTTGGTGAAGAATGAAGTTACCGAGTTTCCTTCTTGAACACACTCATGGATGGCAGTCTCGATATTGAAAAGATTCACAGTATTGGTTTGTGAAAACCTTTCTTGCAACTCAAGCCATACACTTCTTGCATCCTTGCAGTGCACAACTGATTTGCGGATCTGTTTGCTTATTGAGTTCTCTAGCCAGATTTTCACCAAGGCGTTGCAGCGAGTCCACTGCGTTCTTTCTTCCTCGTTCATCTGAGGACAAGGTAGGGTTCCATTGACAAACCCTATCTTGTTCTTGATTGTCAGGGCAGATGTCATGGATTGTTTCCATTCAACATAGTTGTCTTCCTCCAAAGCTTGCGGCACAAGAATCGCGCCTGGTTGATCGGAGTGATGAAGGTAGAGCGCATGGTTTGAGTTTTCCCATGCAGGTGCTTGGTTTGAGGACTTGGTGTCCCTGGTGTCTTTGGTTTCGATGTCTCCGGTCATTAGGTTAGGGCTTTGGTTTGTGGTGGTGGTTGTTTATGTCCTCAAGAACTTAGTTGCTCTTGTACCATATAGAAGTTTGTGTGTAAAAGCTTCTGTATTACTTGAATGAAAAACAATTACAAGAGGTGCCTTATATAGAGACAGCTAGGTGTGCAAACCCTGTAGGGATAGAGTTTCGGTATACAATAGGGTTTCGGTATACAATTCTTAATTGTAGTAGGAAATCTATTAACTAGGAATGATTCTTTCCTTCAATAAATGTGTTGTGAATTGACAAATTTTCTTATAGTGTTTCTTGCTGTAGCTAGCTTTACCGGCAGCTCCATTTTTAGTTATGTTTATTCCTCCGATCAAGAAAAAAAATCGTGCTTTAAACAAAGACACCCTGAAATGATTATGTTTATGGTGCGCTACTGGGTGGGCTGCCTCTAACTAAATCTAAACGATGCTAATCATGTCAAACTTGTTAACCTTATATTAATATCAAAGTAAAACGAAGTGGATCATATATAGTTAGTAAGAAGTTTATTATAGGATTGACATTGACCAGATTCATTTCATCTTAGATATGTTCACATGTACGTGGGGTCTGGTCTCGGTGAATTATTTGACTATGCACTTGATTCGTCAGTGGTGTTATGTTATCTACAGAATATGATCAAAAGGATTTTCCAGACCAAATTACAATTTTGATTTGTTTCCTCATCTACAGAAAATCCTATAAAATCCTTTATGTGAGGTTATAATCCTTTTACTTAAATTTTGTGTGCCTGACCATATTTCATATATTTTAAATTTTTTAGAGATATACTTATATACGTATATCTATATATATGAACTATATGTTTTTTCATAATTTTTAAACCCTGATTTGGTTAGGTTTCAACCAGTGGCAGATCCAGGATCTAAAGATTGGGTGGGCTTCAAGTTTAGCCAAATGTAAAAAAAATTAGGATGAAACAAGGTGGTCGAAGACTTTCTTGAAGGTGGATGGAGTGGTGGCAGTGGGGGGACGCTTAATGAGACCGGAGGCTCGAACAAGACCTCAATCGCACAGCAAATCGATTCCACCTACCCCAATTGACCGACCTGCCGCCCACTCACGCCACGCTTCTGGCGCACCACCTCGACAAGATAAAACGGAACGGGGAGCTCGCTTTTGTCAAGAACAACTACAACAATTAAGAGGATGAGAGATGACTTGGGGAGTTGGGGGCAGTGTCTGTGAGTGAGGAATGAGGAGACTGTTGAGAAAGAGTTGGTGGTAGTGCTGTCGAGAAATCTACGGTAAGAATGAGATTGTGATTTGTGAACTGCCAAACTGGACAACTGGGTTGGACTTGGTACTTAATCACAATATATAAATATATATATATATATACACACACACACACACACATAATTTTTTTGTCAAAATGTTCGATTGGGCTTAAGCTCTACCGGGCTTCTACTTGGATCCGCCCCTGGTTTCAACACCCTTCACTAGAGAAGCTGGACTAGGAGCTCGTGGATCGGTATCTGTCATCATGCATCTTCACTTTTGGGGACGCCCTTTCTGGTATGGTCTCCACTTCTCATGATCTCCATATTTGTTATAATAAGCTGTTGCGCATTTCGAACTTTTCGAGTTTGTTTATTTCGAGACATTCCTTGTTTTTTTGTCTCGTGTGTTTCCGTTCGTTACATTCCGCTTATGTAATAATTTAATACTTGTCTGCCCATCTATCATTTCATATTTATAATTCATAATATTGTGTTGTGTTTATTTTAGTTTAGCCTTGTAGTTTCGGTCTGGACAATAGTTAATACGTCAAATTACGTATTAGTTATTCGCTAGTCCGGAATCACGACGGTTACTGCCGTATTTCAGGGCCGGAAATAGTTCCGGGATGCGACAGACACCCAACACTTAGTACATATTAAGTTGATGTAGCATTGCTCATCGATGACAAGGTGAACTACTATAAATCTTATCATCTCTCTAAGCTCGCTACATGCATACATAATACACATAGGTACCAACGTATCAACATTTGCGGTAACATTGATTTTGGTATTTCTTATGGTTTCCAATGGCCCTGCCTCATCCAACATCTCTCTGGAAGACCTAACGGACCACCTACGTTACATATCACAACAATTGAGCTTCCACAACCTGGATTGCGACCTACAGAAAGGGTTGAAGAGACTGTGTGTCGCCTTGCTAGGTATTGTGCAAAGTTCAGTGTGCCGTTTGAGTACAATATCATTGTTCAAAAATGGGAAACTATCCAATGTGAGGATCTGAAAATTGACAGAAATGAGATGCTAGTGGTCAATTGTCTGCACCGGTTAAGAAACATAGAGATGCTGTCCTCAAGTTGATCAAGAAAATAAATCCCAACCTTTAGATTCATGGGATTATCAATGGGACACAATACACCCTTCTTTGCGACACGGTTCAAAGAGGCACTCTTGCACTACTATACCCTATTTGATATATTTGATGCAACCATTCCTCTCGAAGACAAGCTTAGGATGATGTTGGAGAGAGATATGCATGGTAGAGACATAATGAATATCATAGAATGCGAGGGAGTGGAAAAGGTTGAAAGGCCTGGGACTTACACGAAAATTAGAAGAAATGATAATTATATTGTTTATAAACTAACAAAATAAAATAAAAATAAAAATTAATTATAATTAATCAAATTACATGAATATGAACAAAACCATAAAATAACAAATTGAGGATTTGAGAAGAAGAATTCAATCAATTGAAGTTTGTCGAGTCCCGTGTATCACACAATATTCTTAAAACGAACTACGGCGCCCCAATCGATGCAAGGACCTCAATATCGCTTGGTCTCCCAAGATAAAACGACATTCAAGCTCAAGTTGTTGCACTACGAATTAACAAGAGCTTCAACAAACTAGAAAGTGTCTTCCAACTATCACCGATTTATTAGAAAACTAAGTAGGAGTAGAGAAGCTTTTTGGAGAAAGTGTTTGTTGTTGATGTGTTAAGAATGAAAAATTGGTGACCTTTATATAGTGTTGGGAATCATCTACGAATTGATGGCTTTGTGCCTGTTACATACCAATAATAAACAACCTTAATAAGTCTGTTACAAAATCATAACAAGCTGCTTAATAGGTCTGTTACAGATTTATGGTGGTATTGAATTTCTGTAACAGCTTACAGACATGAAAAGGTTAAAAATAAAATCCATCAGTTCAAAAACAACTTGGTCTCTCGAGCACAAATTTGAGTTGCATTCGTGTCTGTAGGTCACACAGACCCAAGTGAAGAAATTGGGCATCCGACCTAGGATTTGCAACCCCCCCTGCGTGCGTGAGAGAGAGCATGTGTACTTGTCATTGTTACAACTTTAAGGTGTTAAATTCTATTTAAAGCCTTATTCCTCTCTCACTTTTCCAATGTGGGAAGTTCATTTTCTCATTGGAACTAGCCATCTTTGGATGACAATTTCTCATTCACCCCACAACCAAATTATACATATGAATACATGATTTTATAGCCTTCATTACAAGAATTACAAATTCATGCTTGCAATGATCTAATTAAAAGTGCAACTCACTTGAATTATTTGGTTTAATCAATGGTCCATTAGACCATTTTTCAAACAATTTCCCACATGAATAAAAATTGGCCACCAAAAGACTCGATAGACTTGGTGATAGTTTTCTACAGTTGAGACCTGCATAGGATAGGTAGGTTTTGAGCTTTTGAACCCTTATGGAAACATGTTTACTTTACTAACTAAATAGTAGACACGATGTCTTTGAACTATCCGTCATTATTGTGTCCATTTTGGTCTTGGACACGCGCCTGGTTCTACAAGAGTTTGACAAAAGTTATGCCCTCAACAACTCCGTTAGAAGCGGCCTCACTTCTACCTCACATATGTGATTTCTTAATTAAGAATAACCCGCATTACTCCGCTATGTTTTAAAAGAATCATTAAAAGCTTTTAGCTTAATCTCATTCAGTACAAGCATTACCGTTTTCATCATAAGAATGGACATGGGGCGAATCCCCATAGTGATCCATCACAATCTCTACAATTTAGTTGTCCCTTTTGAACCTAGTTCTTGAGATCTCCAGTCAGCTAGGTTTGGTATCCACTATAAATATTTTATTCTTTCATAGGCTTTAGTATCATTCCCCTCGATGATTTATCAACTAGCTCTCTATCCAACCCTTTGGTCAGCGGATCCGTAATATTTTCCTTGGACTTCACATAGTCTAGTTGAGATTAGCTGTCGAATGATGTTATGTCGTCGGATGTGACGAGACTTACCATTATACATCTTGTTATGTTCTCTGTCAATAGCTGATTGACTATCATAATGTATGCATATTGCAGACACAAGTTTCGTCCACCTTAGAATGTCCTCAACGAATTAGCGTATCATTCAGCCTCCTCTCCACATTTTTCTAAGGTGACAAACTCAGATTCCATTGTGGATCTAGTTATGATCGTTTGTTTTGAGGATTTCCATGACACTGCTACATCACTTAGTGTGAACAGATATCTACTAGTACACTTTGAGTCTTTCATGTCGGATATCCAGTTTGCATCAGTCAACCCCTCTATGACGCTGGGTACGCGGTATATATAGTGCAGCCCGTAGGTACGAGTATATCTTAAGTATTTTAATACTCTTCCAATCGCTTGCTAGTGCATAGCTCCTGGATTACTCGTGTACCTACTTAGCCTACTCACCGTAAACGCCAAATCTGGTCTTGTACAACTTGTTAAGTACATTAGACTCTCAATCTCTCTTGATATCCTGACAATTCTAGAGCTTTCCTTGTCAAATTTCCCTTTGGTTCAACACAAGACTATCTGACATTCTTGTAATTTTTATCTCTAAAATCACATCAGCAAGTCCCATATCTTTGCTCTCAAATCGAGATCGAAACATATCTTTAGTAGATTTGATGACCTTCTCATTGCTCTCCACAATGAGCATATCATCTACATATAGACATAAGATGACATATCCATCTTGTATATCTTTCATATACACACATTTGTCACATTCGTTGATTTTATAATCATTGGTGATCATGACATTGTCAAATTTCTCATGTCATTGTTTTGTAGCTTGTTTAAAGTCATACAGGGACTTTACCAATTTGCACACTTTCTTCCCTTAACCTAGGGCAGAAAAACCCTCAAGTTGTTTCATGTAGATTTCCTCATCTACATCCACATATAAGAAAACATTTTTTACATGCATTTGATGTACTTCTAACTTACGCAAAGTCGCGATGGCAAACACCATCCTAATGAATGTTATTCTCATCGCAGGGAATATGTGTCGAAATAGTCCATACCTTCCTTTTGCTTGTATCCTTTTATGACAAGTCTTGTCTTGTATTTGTCTATGGTCTCATCTGCTTTCATCTTTCTTTTAAATATTCATTTAGAACCTAAGGGTTACACTCCGATGGAAGATCCACTAGTTCCCAAGTATGACTTTACAGAATTGAGTCTATTTCACTTTTAATCGCTTCTTTCTATAATGGCGCATCAGTGGACCTTATTGCCTCTGTATATGTCTGAGGTTCATCCTCAAGCATATATGTCAAAAAAATCAGAACCAAAATATTTTTCTATCCTTGCTCTTTTGCTCTATCTAGGTTCTACCTCTTCAGGATTTACTTGTGCCTGATTTTCCTGACTATTTAACTCAATTCTACAAGAACTTGATTCTTCCAAAGATTTCCATGGAAATATATTTTCAAAAAATGAAGCATTTCTCGACTCTATGATCGTATTCTTGAATATATCCTCAATTTTAGATTTTTGCACAATGAACCGATATGCGTTGCTATTTTCTGCATATCCAATGAACGCACAATCAACAATTTTTGGCCTATTTTTTACTGTCTTAGGTGGAGGGATAGCTACCTTAGCCAAACATCCACACACTCGCAAGTAACGGTAGAATGATTTTACTCATTTCCACAATTCATAAGGAGTCTTTTCTGCCTTCTTTTTAGAAACCTTATATAAAAGGTAATTCGCCGTGAGAATGACCTCTCCCCACATATTGGGTGACATCCTAGAACTTAAGCGCATTGCATTCATCATTTCCATTTAGGTACGATTTTTCCTTTCAGCCATACTATTTGATTGTGGTGAATAAGACACAGTTCTTTGATGTATAATACCATTCTGAGCACATAAGTCAGCAAATTGTGCTTCATACTCACCTCCACGGTCATTTCTTAGTACTTTGATTTTCTTATTGAGTTGATTTTCTACCTCATTCTTATAGAGAACAATTTCTCTATAGCCTCGACTTTATTTTTCATAAAGTATACATAACAGTATTTTGTGCTATCTATAAACATGACAAAATACTTGTTACTACCAATGTTCTAAAACTCAGCCTAGTCGGCCGAGTACTCGCTAGTTGGCGTCCAGCCGAGACGATTTTAGGGAAATCAGAATACAAAGTCGGCCGGAAGAAAATCAGTTGAGTAGTCGGCCTAACTTGGTAAAAAAATCAGCCCAACTCGGCATTTTATTGACTATTTTTATGATTTTGGACATTATAATACCTTTTAAAACCTCATTGAAAGGTGTTAAGATGTTGACGTCATGTGTTCAAACCTCATTGACATATGTAGGGTGTGAGTTTATTAATAAAAAGTTTAAAAAACCTTTTAAAAAATATATTTAATTATATGTTTTAAAATAAAAATAAAACCAAAAAGTAAAAACCGAGTACTCCCCGACTACTCTACTCGGTAGTCCCCGGTCGACTGACCGACTAGCGACTTTTAGAACCTTGGTTACCACATCTTGATTCTGTTAATTTCAAATCACATATATCTGTGTGAATTAAATCTAGGGGTTTAGTGTTTCTCACCACTGTTTGAAAACGAGGTTCTAGTAAGTTTAGTTTCAACACATGTTTCACACTTATCGTTAGAGTCGATTTTAAACATTTGTAAGTGTTCCAAGTTAATTAACCTTCTCAAGATGTCATAGTTAACATGTCCTAGTCTACTATGCTACAAATTGGAAGACATAAGCATGTAAGAAGAAGATGAAGCTCCAGCTCCATTATTCTTTTTGACAATAGCCATTACATTCATTTTGAACATCTCACTAAAGAGATATCCGTTACCAACAAACATGCCACTTTTGGACAGAACAACCTTGTTAGACTATATGACAATGTGAAACCATTAGTGTTTAGCAGTGCACCAGACACCAGGTTCTTGCAGATCTCTGAAATATACATGACATTGTTCAAAGTCAAGTCATTTCCAATGGTCAGCCTCAGGATTACTTTTTCTTTTCCCTTTATTGCAAAGGTAGCAGAATTCCCTATGTACATAATCTCCCTTTCCTCAGCAAGCTTAAATGTGAAAAACATATTCTTGTCAGCACAATTATACTTAGTGGCCCCAGTGTCCAGCCACCAAGTCTCGGGCTTGGAGTTCACCATGTTCACCTCAATCACCATAACACACAAATTAATGTCGCCAATATCTTTGGTGACAGCTTCCAACAGATTAGCCTCACACTTCTTGTTCCTTTTCTTGTTGCAATCCACGGACTTATGGCCAAATTTGTCACAATTGAAGCACTTGCCTTCAAACCTTGGCTTTTTGGAATCACCTCCTCTTGGGCCAAGTTTGGATTCCTGGCCCTTGAACCTCTTCGTCCTTGAGCTTTAGCCATGTTCAACAAAATTGACCTTGGTAGTGTTTCATCTAGCTCCTCCTTTCATTCCCATGATTGTCTTCCTCAATCCGAAGACGGACCTTCAGGCCTTGCATGCTCATCTCCCTTCTCTTGTTCTTAAGATAGTTCTTGAAGTCCTTCCATGCAGGAGGCAACTTCTCAATGCTTGAACGGGTCTAAAGAGACCAATTCCTTCACTTTGCATCTCATGCATGATCAATTGAAACTCAGAGAATTAACTCATCACAGTCTTAGAATCCACCATTTTCCAATCAAGGAATCGGCCCACAATGAACTTTTTGGCCCCAGCATCCTCAGTCTTGTATTTTTTCTCTAAAGACTCCCACAAGTCTTTAGCGATCTCCGAATGAATGTACACATTGTACAAATTATCAGACAAACCATTGAGGATGTAGTTCATGCACAGATAATCAGAGGTATTCCATGCATTCACAGCACCAACATTCTGCCAGTCACAATTTTTCTCATCAGTGAGTACAGGGGCTGTCTTAGTCAGGAATTTTACAAGATGCAAGGTGGTCAAGTAGATCTTAATCTTCGCTTGCCACTTCTTGAAATTCTCTCCAGTGAACTTCTCAGGTTTCTCAGCATGAGAGACGGGTAATACGGGAGCAAGTGCAGTTGGAGGTACCACAGTTTGCATGGTGTTCCCACCATTGTCATTGCCGGGGCCATTTCTTTTTTCGTTAGTCATTTTTTGTTTTTGTTTTTTTTTCCTGAAAAATACACACACAAGTTAGTATAATTTTTCAGAAATATATATAATATAAGCAGTAATTCGTCTTAAGATTGTTAGAAGAAATGATAATTATATTGTTTATAAACTAATAAAATGAAATAACGAAAATTAATTCTAATTAACCAAATTGCATGAACATGAACATAACCATAAAATAACAAATTGAGGATTTGACAAGAATAATTCAACTAATGAAAGTTTGTCGAGTCCCGTGCATCACATGATGTCCTTAAGACGAATTACGACATCTCAATTTGTGCAAGGACCTCAATGCCGCTTGGTCTCTCAGGATAAAACGACAATCAAGCTCAAGTTGTTACACTACGAATTAACAAGAGTTTCAACGAACTAGAAAGTGTCTTCCAACTATCCCTGAATTTTCAGAAAACTGAGTAGGAGTAGAAATACTTTTTGGAGAAGAAGTGTTTGCTATTTGTGTGTTAAGAATGAAGGATTGCTGGCTTTTATAGTGTTAGGAATCATCTACGAATTGATAGATTTGTGTTTGTTACATACTAATGATAAACAACCTTAACAAGTCTATTAAGCATTGTTATTCTCTCAACCTCGGAGAGTAGAAATGTATGACCACCTCATTCACAACACAAGAACAAACTTTGTTCCAAAACGAAAGAAAGAGCAACGTCCAACTCTTAAGTAGGCTTCCAAAAAGAAAGAGCCATGATGGTTCTTCCTTTCCATCCCTGCAGCATCCAATGGCCATCTTCATCAACTCTAAAATCATCATGATAACGCATTACCTTAGACATAGTCTTCACCTTCTTCAACAGCTTCTGGTCTAATGGTAGCTGCTTGAACCCAGCCCTCACATTCCTGACCTGCCACTGTCTGTATGTTTCAGGCCTATCAACTCTTTCCAGTCCCTCACACGCTACGACATTAACTACATCTCTACCATATATTGCTTGTTCAAACAAAAACCGTTGTTCATCTTCACGAGGGATGGTCGCCTCAAGCATATCAAACAATGTATAGTAGTGGAGAAGTGCCTCTCTGAAACGTGTGAGAAAGAAGGGAGCATTATAGGTCCCATTGACAACACCATGAATGAAAAGGTCTGGGCTAATTTTCCTTATCAACTTAAGGACAGCATCTCTTGGACTGTTCACCATCACCGTCTCATCGGGCATGTCCCTCAAACGGTGCATACAATTGACCACAATCAACTCACTCAGGGACGGAGGATAGTGAAGAGCCCTCTGGGCTGTAGCCCAGAGACTTTTTTTTTTCATTAGAAATAGAGTAGGTATATATGTAGTGTATAACAAGTAGACATGAGTATTAGCCCATATAGAATTTTTGAAAGAAAGTCAAATATAGTCTATACAAATATGGACCCCAAAAGGAAACGCAAGTACAACCTTTCCACTTCCTAGTTCCTAAACGCAAGTACAACCTTTGACCTTTCAGATTAAGTAAAGGACCCAATATAATGATATATCATTGGTTGGCCCCTGTTTCCCCTCTTTAGTATCGAAAAGAAAGAGAAAGAAAAGTATACAAGTCTGTCTCCCCTCTCCAGAACTCTCTGTTGTTAACGTCTTCTTCAGAGCCTGGCTTCAGTATTTCCGTCTTCCGATCAGTTTGCTTTTGGAATCAAGAGGTACCATACCTTTATTTCAGTTTCTTACTGGCTGATGGCTGAATTCGAATTCCAATCTCTAGGGTTCTAACTGTTATGTTTATGAATTTGGCCATTTGGGGATGTGATTATGTGAAATTAATTATTTTCTGAATTTGGATTCTTGTATAAATATTGAATCACTTCTATTCTTTTAGATTGATTGGCCTAATGTCAGATACTAACAAGCCAAAAAGATTGAAGACTATATTATCATTTTTCGGAAAGAATGTTGAATCTTTAAGAGATGAGTCTACGAATCCAAACCCTTCCTCTGATCCGATCCCTAATGATCACAATCAATCTGCACATCCTCAGCCTCGAAAGGAAACAGATGAGTCTCACAGAGTTCAAAACAACCAAGAATTTGATATCAACTCTATTGAACGTGATCCAGGTGTGCGTCGTCAAATATGCAGCTATCCTATTAAAGAACATGATAATGTTCGATTGTCATATATTTTGAAAGGACCGTGTCAACCTAAGTTAGCAGAGTATCCAGCTCATTTAGATGGAGATCAAAATCGTCGATTTAGTGAATCTTGGTTCACTAAATTTTCTTGGTTGGAGTATTCAGTTAAAGAAGACAATGCATATTGTTTCCCATGCTTCCTTTTTGATCAAGGCAAGTCACAGAAATCATTCATTGTTGAAGGGTTTAGAAATTGGAAAAGAGTTGGGGGTGCAAGTTGTGCCTTTAATAGTCATGTGGGCGGTATCAAATCTGCACATCATCTTGCTATGCAGAAATGGAAAGACTTAAGAAATCCCTTAAACCATATTGACAAAGTGGCCGATAGATTACCGCCAGCAAAAGTGAGGGAAAATCGGTTGCGTCTAAATACAACTGTGGAAAGTGTTAGATTTTTGGGATCCCAAGCATTGGCTTTCAGAGGTAATGATGAGTCTATGAGTTCAGATAATCGTGGAAATTTTAATGAAATACAAGAAGCTTTTGGAAGGAACAACCCAGAGGTTAAGAGAGTCTTAGATAACGCTCCTTTCAATGCAAAGTACTCTTCACCAACAATACAAAAGCAGATTCTCAACATTTGGGCTAACAAAGTCAGATATAAAATTCGAGAAGAAATTGGGGAAAATAAATTTTGTCTTCTTGTGGATGAAGCAAGTGATTCTTCTCATAAAGAACAAATGGGTATTGTCCTACGATTTGTTGATTGCAAAGGTTTTGTGAGGGAGCGGTTCTTTGCTCTTGTGAATGTTGTTGACACAAAATCTCAAACTCTTAAAAATGAGGTATGCATGGAATGAAACCTTTATGTGCTTGATTATCTTCTTGTATTTCCTTATTAGTTCCGATTTGAATAGGTTGAATTGAATTCCTTATATTCTGATATGCTAATGAGCAAGGAAAGAATTCACCATATTATTATGATATTCTTTCATTTACAATCGGATTGTGATCTCAAGATTTATATTAATCTAGCTTGTGTATTCTTTTGGCAGGTATGCATGGTGTTGGGTAAATACAATCTTTTAGTGGAAAATTTGCGTGGTCAAGGTTATGATGGTGCTAGCAATATGCGTGGCTCATGGAATGGATTACAAGCATTGTTTCTTCAAGATTGTCCGTATGCATATTACGTACATTGTTTTGCTCATCGCTTACAACTTGCTTTATGTGCTGCTGCAGAAGAAGTTAAAGCTATTTACAGGTTCTTTTTAATGTTGTCCAAGATTGTGAATTTTGTTGGTGGTTCTACCAAGCGTAGTACTGAGTTAAAACTAACAAGAGAAGCTGAAATTGAAGAGTTATTGGATGCTGAATTAATTGAGACTGGAAAAGGAGCTAATCAAACTCGTAGTTTACAAAGACCTGGCACGACTCGATGGGGAAGTCATTTTAGATCTGTTAATAGCTTGATTGAATTATTCAGCTCAACTAAGCTCATGGTGGACAATCTACAAGAGAACGGGCACACAAGACAAATTTGTGGTGAAGCTGAAGGTATTTATCTCTCAATGACCTCCTTTGAGTTCGTTTTTGTCTTGCATTTTATGAACAAAGTCATGGGGATCACTGATTTTCTTTGCCAAAAATTTCAAAAGAAATCAATAGATATTGTTAGTGCTCTAAATTATATTGGTACTACAAAAAAGTTGCTTCAAAAGTTGAGGGAAGATGGTTGGGAGAATTTTCTTGAATCTGTGATATCATTTTGTGGAACTCATGAGATCAAGGTGCCTGATATGTGTGCTCCATATAGGGTGGGTAATAGTACTCGTCCTTGTAATGATGCCATAACAATTGAGCACCACTATCATTTCGATGTTTTTAATGCTGTTATAGACAAACAGTTGAGGGAGTTAGATGACAGATTTCCAGAGCAATCAAAGGAACTTCTCACTCTTAGTGCAGCTTTAGATCCCCGTGATGATTTTAAGTCTTTCAAGAAGGATGCTATTTGCAATCTTGCTGAAAAGTTCTATCCTCAAGATTTTACTTCTGCTGAGTTGCACGCTTTAGATTTGCAATTGGCATTTTATGCTGAAGATATTCATAGTCGTTCTGAGCTTCAGAATGTTCCTAGTATTTCAGAATTATGTGTGAAATTGGTTGAAACAAGATTAGCAGAAGACTACCATTTGATTCATAGATTGCTTTGTTTGGTATTAACTCTTCCTGTCTCTACAGCATCGACAGAACGAGCATTTTCAGCTATGAGAATTATTAAGAATCGACTCCGAAACAAGATAGAAGCAGAGTTTCTTGATGATTGCATGCTGGTTCATATTGAAAGAAAATTTGCTGATAGTGTTGACAATGAGTCAATTATGGATGAATTTGCTACAAAAACTCGTAGAGTAGAACTTAAGATTAGGTAGTCGGATTGACATGTAAATCATTGTTTTGTATATGTAGTAATGGAGTATGCTTAATTTCATTATATGACTTGGATTGCACAAGTATTACTTTTCATATATTTAGAAGAATTTATCAGAGAAAATTTTAGCCCAGACAGTTTTGAAATCCTGGCTCCGTCCCTGAACTCACTTCTGTCAATTTTGAAGTCTTCAATCCGGATAGTTTCCCATTTCTGAGCAATGACATCGTACTCAAATGGGACATCAAATCTCTTGGCATATTTTTCTAAGCGACGTCCAGTCTCTTCAACTCTTTCTGTAGGTCGCAAACCTGGTTGGGGAAGCTCAATTGCGGTGATACGAAGCTTAGGAGGTCCACCAGGTCTTTGGGACAGACGTTGAATCAGGCAAGGCCATTGAAAACCATATAAAATACCAAAATCAATTATGTGAAGCCTAGTTGCATTTTCCGCTAGCTTCATAATTGTTCTGTTGGCAAAGAAGTGTGGCATCTTCTTGAAAGGGCAAGCTGTAATAAATACCTGGTATGCTTTTAAGATTTCAGCAGCTGATATCTGCACACTTACAAGAGCCGAATATGATGGGGCTTTGGCACCAGCCAAGCGTGTCTGGAGGCCATCAGCAAAGTAATGAGCTAACCTCTGGGTTGCATCGCCATGTGGGGTTGAGTGCTGCCTTATCTGCTTGAGTAGTTCACTTGCAGTTCCTTGGTCAAAGTTCGCCACAGCTTGTGCACATTGAGTTAGCATTGTGCACAAATCTACCACTTCACCAATGTTAGTCTGTCGCTTTGCCTTCGATCCTTTTGGCTGCTTGCGCTGCAATTTCCCATTTCCTTCTGTTTTAAAAGACTCATCATCAGCACGAAGCTCAGACTCATGTTCATGAGGACAAAGCAAAACCTTGTCAAACAATTCTTGTGGCTCAAAGTCATCCCCTGTACCAGCTGACTGCTTGCTGCTCCTCTCTTCTTCTTCTAGAAAATTACTACTCTCCCTCTGATGAGTCTTCTTTCCCTTTGATCCATTTGTAAAGCGGTAGCCATTCACCCCTGACTTAGATGAGACTGAACCATGGGGCATCAATTGAAACCTCTCTAAATCAACCATTTCAAGTTTCGCATTTGAAAGAAACTTGCTCGCTTCCCCCACCCCTCCTATATTCCCAAGACTTTGCATCTCAGGAATTGAATCAGAAACCAAAAGGGTATTCGAGAAAGACTCAAACAGAGACGATTGGACAGGAGTGAATGCCGGATCCCAAACCCAATCTGTCTTGACAGGAAAAGACCGACTACTGCTTTGGAAACTGTTTGGAGAAACATCATCAGAACTCTCAGAGCTTTGGTGCACAGAACTAGAGAGTTGGTTGGGTACAGGAGGGTCCTTCTGAACAAGGACATCATAGAAAGACTTCTCAGCAGCTTGGAGGTCTAAACAGTCCAGCAACATGCAGGGCTTACCCTCCAAGTCTTCTTCTAGAAGAATATCACTAATGTACTTGAGTACAGGATGATTGCAGTCATTGATATCAAGACCATCTACCTCTGAGCCCTCATTAGTTAAATCACTAGACAACTCAGATCTTGATGCAGGTAACACTGGATTGGTGGATTCATGATTTACTTTGAACCCATTTACAAGATTTGGATTTGGACAAACAGAAACAGGGCCATGGTCATATTTGAACTCTGGAACAGAATATCTATGAAGGGTATCCATAGGAACAACTAATATATCAAGATCTAGTCAGATTTTCTATGTCAAAGAAACCCAACTCAGATATGAAACTGTAACACAAAAGATTAAAGCTTTGGAAAAAGAAGAGCGAGAAATGAGATACTCAGAAAGAGAGCAAGACTCAGATTTGAGTGGATCATCAAACAGCTTTTTAGCAAGAATGAGAAAAATGCATAGCCTGAATATAAAGCTCAAACTGTAAGAAAGGTTGTAGAATACTTTACCTCAAACTAAAATGACAGTGGCTGGAGGTTTGATTTATATATTCAAAGCTTATCGAGAAGAGAAGCTGGGAGAAGGAAGCTTGAATTTTCTTAGCAATGAAGCTTCTGGAACGGTCTTGCAAAACATGATTGGCCAATCAGTTTTAGCCGTCAGGGTGATCTTGTGGAGCGTGGAGAATCAGAACATGATCTGCCACTCGAGATAAACTGACAAAGTCAAGTCCATGAGGGTATAAGTGATTATGATTTGGGAGAAATTATTTTTTTGTACCGGTGACATAAGATATCTTTTAATTTTATTAGTGAAAGTGTTTCGTTTATTTAATTACTTTTATATATATATATTTTCTCTTGGTCCTCACATGTCACGTAATGTTCCAAGTACAAAGAATAATTACGCTTTGATTTGGTTGCGTCCTCATTTTATAGTGAGTCTACAAATATTTTTAAATTTTTAACTTTTAGAAGAAACCATGTAGTTCAAAGTTAGACTTTTTTTGATCTTTCCAAGTTAAACATGTCAATTAATTTTTTTTAAAGCGATATTATAGGAACTTAGGAAGAGACATGATTTAACGCATCTAGCTACACTTACAACAATATACATTCAAATTACATTAAACATAAAATGGAAACCTCATATCACAGTATACATTAAGAAAACCTACCAAGACCCGAACTATATCAAAAATTTCCATTACCACAATGTATTTAAACATGCACGAAGTAGCAGAGTGTCAAACTAACTGCTCTGTTTGTTTTACATAACGATGGGGGATTGGTGGCATATCAGAAAGTAGAGCAATGACATAAAAACAATAAAATAATCTAATTTGTTGATGATTAGAAAGAAATCCATCATAGCATTTCATCTTGTCATTAGAAGATTTCACCAAATTTAAAATCTGCTCTCTAGATAAAGTAGAGACATACTGAGTTTGCAACCTGGTATAAACCATAATTGAACATGCACTAAGTAGCAAAGAGTGTCAAAGTGATTGATTTGTTTGCTTTACATAATGGTGGGCGTGGCATATCGAAAAGTTAGAGCAATGTCATAAAACCAATAAATAACCCTGTATGTTGATGATCAGATAGACATCCGCCAACAACGTTTCAACCTGTTATTAGAAGATTTCACCAAATTCAGAATCCGTTCTCTTGATAAGGTAGAGGCATACTGAGTATGCATCCTGGTATAAACCATATTTGAACATGAGTTGGCAGGGATTAATTATAAAATACATCTGAACTTGAAACAGAATATTAGTCGATATATGACATAGTATAAGTCCACAAGCGAAGACCTAAAGATTGAAGATAGGCTTACAACCCCTATGAGGCCCACGACCCAAGTTGCTCATGGTTAGACCTATGGCTTACTAGTTCGGAACTAGTAGTTCGATGACATAGTCTCCAATACATGTCGTCGAACAAAACATGGAGAAACAACCTGTTCTTTCTTCTTTAAAAACAAAAACTTCTTGGAGAATAGAGGAACAAAAATGTCGAGAGTATACACTTTGATCAAATGGTTAAAGATTGCATACATTGCATGAAATTTTTTTTATTAAAAGAACGATAATATATATTGAGTCACTTACATCTCTTTGCATACAAGACCTTTTGTTATAAGAATGTTAAATTAAGAGGTTGAACAATAGAGTGAGGTAATGAGCTATGTGGAAACTAAAATAGCTTTTTAACTGCTCTAACTAAAATATGACTAAACGTGCTTAAAACATCACATGTGACTAACTTTAAAAAGTAATAAAAACTATGAATTTTCTTTTTGCAAAAAGCAATGATGCTGATGGAATTCCTCCGTTTGACTAACGGACCGCAATTGAATGTCAAATTAAACACGGGTTTAAGTTAGTCATGGACATTAGTTGGAGACTTGGAGGATACTCTTCTCTTTAACACAAGACATATAACCTTTAGTCAATATAATTTTCAACTGAGAAAACATTATCATATGTGTGATATGAACAAGTATAAACAGCTGACCAATAGCTTAAACAAACATAGTCTAAGCTCTTTGGATTAGAATACAGTGCACTGCTTCATCTTTGAAACCTAATCTGGGATTGATGCTGGCATAAAAAGTTGCTGTATCGAAAATTTGAAGAACAATATTGCAATCGAAGAACAGCTAACTACTGTACGTAGTGCAGATGTCAGGAAATGGCCAGTGAGTTTATTATACAAGAAAAATTTCACAATTAACATAGTGATCACATAACAGATATAACTTGTTTAGGTGGCTCATTACCAAAATCACAGATTACTTGCCAACAAAGCATGTGTTTGTCCAGAAGCCACCCTGATATCAAGCTTAGTTTGAAATTGAAAGACTGATCTTATGTTCGAGAGAGATGAATGAGTGAATTATGAACTCATTAAGCCATGACAACAGTATCATTACAGGACCATTTTATATGTGAAAGATAACAGCAATAATTGACAACCAACAATGAATCCAGATTGTGAAACCCCTACTTGCGTTTCCACAAGGAAAGGGCCATGAGGGGTCTTCCTTTCCAACCCTGCAGGATCCACTGCTCATGTTCATCAATACTAAAATCCTTGTGATAACCCATGGACTTCGACATAGTCTTCACCTTCTTCAACAGCTCCTGGTCTAATGGGAGCTGCTTCAGCCCAGCCCTCACATTCCTGATCTGCCACTTCTGACATGTCTCAGGCCCTTCAACTATTCCAGTCGCTCACATGCCACTACATTCATTACGTCTCTGCCATGTCCTATTGTAACGAATGAAAGAAAGAACACAGATTTACGTGGTTCACTAACGATGCGTTAGCTACGTCCACGGCCAGAGGAGAACAGTTTTATTATCTTGAGGAAAAACAAACACTAAATGCTTAATACAATTAGGTTTAGGACGTTTATATACTAAACTCTAAACCCTATATACTAAGCCCAACAGAAAACCATAACCCAGCATAACAGGTATCGTGGGTCTCGGGGGGTTGCCCCCGAACCTCCAAACCAGGGCACGTCACCCCTGGACCCCGACTCGCTAACCGGGCAGCGAGATCCCCGAATAGCTGGTACCCCCGAATGACTGGTTCAAGGCTTATGTTAACAAATCTCCACCTTGACTTGAATCCTCTCACAAATAACAGATGTACCAGATGCACCACAATAGTGCCACATGTACAAATAACTCTTGTTGCCCCCTGCAGCTCCTTGTACCAGATGCACCACAATAGTGTCAGATGTACAAATAACTCCTATGCCTCAGATGTTGCCCCATGTAGCTCATTGTACCAGATGCACCACAATAGTGTCAGATGTACAAATAACTCTTCTGCCTCAGATGTTGCCCCCTGCAGCTCCTTGTACCAGATGCACCACAATAGTGCCAGATGTACAAATAACTCCTCTGTCTCAGATGTTGCCCCGTGCAGCTCCTATTTATACTAAATAGGAGCTGCTGATACAACATGATTTAGGATTCCTAAACCTAATAGACATAAGTCTATTTCAAATCCTAATAGAATCTTGAAAGACCAACTTTCCTAGAACTTATAGAAAAGCTACAGCGCTGTCCTCTTTCCATTCTAGACTTGGATTTACCTGCTGAATCCTAACTCCCAAATCATATCAACGAGCCAAAAAACACATCCTGCTCATTCGAAAAACGTTCGGTTGATCCTCACAAGGAATGGTGGCCTCAAAGGCATCAAGGAGTGCCTCAAACTGAGAGAGTGCCTGTTTGAAACGTGTGAGTAAGAAGGGTGAATTATATGCCCCATTGACAACCCCACGAATGAAAATTTCTGGATTGATTTTCCTGATCAACTTTAGGACAGCATCGCTTGGACTCTTACCCATCATTGTCACATCAGGAACGTGACAGTTTACCACAATCAGCTCATTTCTGTCAATTTTAAGATCATCGAATTCTACAGTTTCCCATTTCTGAGCGATGACATGGAACTCAAATGGGACAACTAAATCTGGTACAATACTTTGCTAAGCGACGACTGGTCTCTTCAACCCACTCTGTGGGTCTAAAACCTGGTTGGGGAAGCTCAATCGTAGTGATACTGAGATTAGGAGGTCCGCCATTTCTCTCTGAAAGACATTGGATGAGAGAGGGCCATTGGAAACCATAAGTCCCAAAATCAATAATGTGAAGACTTGTCGCTTTTCTTGCTAGTTTCATAATTGTCATATTGGCAAAGAAATTTGGCACAGTCATGTAAGGGGTTGAAGTGACAAACATCTGGTAGCTTTTCAGTATTTCAACAGTTGATATCTGCAAACTTGCAATAGGCGAATACGAAGGGGTTCTAGCACCAGCTAAGCGTACGTCAAGACCATCAGCAAAGTAATGAGCTAATCTCTGGGTTGCATCACCATCATGAAAAAAACAAACGAACAAACAATGAATGAAAGCTGAACCAATTCAAGGAAGAACTAACAAATATTGATTCAGACTGCAAAAAAATGATTCAGAAAAACATTGAATAAAACTTGAAACATCTCAAGGAATAACTAAGTTACAAGAAATTGGAGAGTAGATCACAGCTGAGGAAAATGTTAATGATCAATTTCTTAAAAAAAAACTGGTCGGGTCTCAATAAAGTCATGAAAACATTTAGATTTATTTATCTTTTATTTTACATATAACAGTGACTAGATGTGTGTTATTTGCCTTCTTAAACAAAAGCCCGACAACAATCTTTGTTGGAAAAATGTGATAATTATATTGTTTATAAACTAACAAAAAATTAATTCGAATTAATCAAATTGCATGAACATGAACTAAACGATAAAATGACAAATTGAGGATTTGAGAAGAAGAATTCAACTAATGAATGTTTGCCGAGTCTCGTGTATCACACGATGTCTTTAAGACGAATTACGGCATCCCAATCGGTGCAAAGACCTCAATGCCGCTTAGTCTCCTAGGATAAAATGACAATCAAGCTCAAGTTGTTGCACTACGAACAAGAGCTTCAACGAACTAGGAAGTGTCTTCAAACTACCACCGAATTTTGAGTAAACTAAGTAGGAGTGGAGAAGCTTTTTGGAGAAGAAGTGTTTGATGTTGGTGTGTTGAAAATAAAGAAGATATCACATATTTATACATGAGGTGACCTTGAAACCACTTGAATGCAATGAATGATAAGTTACAACCTTTCATTAGTCCACTAACATGTCATTGAATCTGTTGTTATTACAAAATTCAAACAGTCATGGAAGATGGAAGATGAAAGTGAAAAAATGTTTTATGCATTCAACTTTGGGTGACTATTCTCATTCACCATAAAACTATCTAATTAAAATGATTATTTGTATCATTTTTTCAAACAATTCCTCACATGAATGAAATATGTGATCAAAGACTCGATGATAGATTTCTACGGTCGAAACATGCATAGGATAAGTACGTTATGAGTCTTTGAACCTTCCCTTGTGAAAGTATGCTGACTTTACTAGCTAAACAGTAGATGTGATGTCTTTGAACTATCTGTCATATGTGTAAATGATAACATACCACACATTTGAGTCTTCCTGGTACGTACAGTTCTTACTTTTATGCCCATTTTGGCCCTGGACACGAGCTTGGTTCTGTAAGAGTTTGATAAGAATATTGCCCTAAACAATTCCCTTAGAAGAGGCCATACTTCTCTCTTACATATGTGATTTCTTAATTAAGAGTAACTCGCATTACTCCGCTCGGTTTTATTGACGCATAAGAATCATTAAAACTTTTTAGCTTAACCTCATTTTGTACGGGCATCACTGTTTTCATCATAGGAATGGACATGGAGCGAATACCCAATGATCCATCATAATCTCTACAATTTAGTTGTCCCTTTTGAACCTAGTTCTTGGGATCTCCAGTCAGCTAGGTTGGGTATCTACTGTAAAGATTTTATTCTTTCATGGGTTTTAGTCTCATTCCCCTCGATGATTTATCAACTAGCTCTTTATTCAACCCTTTGGTCAGCGGATCCGTAATGTTTTTCTTAGACTTCACATAGTCTATAGAAATAACACCAGTTGAAATTAGTTGTCGAATGGTGTTATGTCGTCGTGGGATGTGACGAGACTTACCATTATACATCTTGTTTTGTACCCTGCCAATAGCTGATTGACTATCACAATATATACATATTGTAGGCACAAGTTTTGTCTACCTTGGAACGTCCTCAACGAATTGGCGTAGCCATTCGGCCACATCCCCATATTTGTCCAAGGCGACAAACTCAGATTCCATTATGGATCTAATTATGATCGTTTGTTTTGAGGATTTCCATGACACTGATGCACCACCTAGTGTGAACACATATCCACTAGTAGACTTTGAGTCTTTCATGTCGGATATCCAGTTTGCATCAGTAAACCCTTCAATGACAGTTGGGTATGTTGCATCAGTCCATTTGATGTACTTCTAGCTTACGCAAAGCCGCGATGACAAGCACCATCCTAATGATGGTTATTCTAGTCACAGGAGAATATGTGTCTAAATAGTTCAGACCTTCCTTTTGCTTGTATCTTTTTATGACAAGTCTTGCCTTGTATTTGTCTATGGTCTCATCTACTTTCATCTTTCTTTTAAAGATCCATTTGGAATATAAGGGCTTGCACCCCGGTGGAAGATCCACCAGTTTCCAAGTATGATTTTGCCAAATGAAGTCTATTTCACTCTTAATTGTCTCTTTCCATAATGACGCATCAGTGGACCTTATTGCTTCTGTATATGTATGAGGTTCATCCTCAATCATATATGTCAAAAAATCAGAGCCAAAAGATTTTTCTATCCTTACTCTTTTACTCCTTCTAGGTTCTACCTCTTCAGATTCTACCTCTTTAGGCTCTACCTCTTCTGGATTTATTTGTGCCTGATTTCTTGAGTATTTGACTCAATTCTAAAAGAATTTGACTATTCCTCAGATTTCTATGGAAATATATTTTTGAAAAATGAAGCATTTCTTGATTATATGATCGTGTTCTTGTGTGTATCCTCAATTTCGTATTTTTTCATAATGAACTGATATGCTTAGCTATTTTCTGCATACCTAATGAACGCACAGTCAACGGTGTTTTGCCCATTTTTTACTACCTTAGGTGGAGGGATAGCTACCTTAGCCAAACATCCCACACTCGCAAGTAAACGTAGGATGGTTTTACTCCTTTCCACAATTCATAAGGAGTCTTTTCTGCCTTTTTTTTGGAATCTTGTTTAAAAGGTAATTAACCGTGAGTACGATATCTCTTCAAATGTTGGGTGGCAGCCCAGAACTTAAGAGCATTGCATTCATCATTTCCTTTAAGATACGATTTTTCCTTTCAACCATACCAGGGAAGCGGTCCACAATGAACTTCTTGGCCCCAGCATCCTCAGTCTTATATTTTTTCTCTAAAGACTCCCACAAGCCTTTAGCGGTCTCCGAATGAATGTACACATTGTACAACTTATTAGACAAACCATTGAGGATTTAGTTCATGCACAAATAATCAAAGCTTTTTCATGCATTCACATCAGCAACCTTTTTCAAGTCACCATTTTCCTCATCAGTGAGCACGGGGGCCGTCTCAGTAAGGAATCTTGCAAGGTGCAAGGTGGTCAAGTAGAACTTCATCTTTGCTTGCCACTTCTTGAAATTCACTCCAGTGAACTTCTCAGGTTTCTCAGCATGAGAGACGGGTAGTGTGGGAACAAGTGTAGTTGGAAGTACCACCGTTTGCATGTTCTCATCACCATTGTCACCACCCGAGTCATTTCCTTTTCCGTTAGTCATTTTGGGTTTTCTTTTTCTGAAAAATACACACACAAGTTAATATAATTTTTCAGAAATATAAACAATACAATCAAATAATTCATCTTAAGATTGTTAGAAAAGGGTGGTAATTATATTGTTTATAAACTAACAAAATGAAATAACGAAAAATTAATTCTAATTAATCAAATTGCATAAACATAAACAAAACCATAAAATGACAAATTGAGAATTTGAAAAGAAGAATTCAACAAATGGAAGTTTGCCGAGTCTCGTGTATCACACGGTGTCCTTAAAACGAATTACGACGTACCAATCGATGCAAGGACCTCAATGCCGCTTGGTCTCTCAGGATAAAATGATAATCAAGCTCAAGTTGTTGCACTACGAATAAGAGCTTCAACGAAGTAGGAAGTACCTTCAAACTATCACCGAATTTTGAGAAAACTAAGTAGGAGTTGAGAAGCTTTTTGGAAAAGATGAAGTGTTTGTTGTTGGTGTGTTGAAAATGAAGAAGTTATCACCTATTTATACATGAGGTGACCTAGAAGTCACTTGAATGCAATGAATGATAAGTTACAACCTTTCATTAGTATACTAACATGTCATTGAATCTATTGTTATTACAAAATTCAAACAGCCATGAAAGATGGAAGATGAAAGTGCAAAAATGTTTTATGCATTCAACTTTAAAATTCCTATTCTCATTCACTATAAAATCATCTAATTAAAATAATTATTTACACCATTTTTTCTAACAATCTTCACAGAAATGAAGCTTAATTTTTTTCCAATCTTAAACTACAATCATGCTAGCCTCCACCTTCTAACAAGTCCACACTATATGGGAGAGAGCCAATCAGTCTCATTGTTGTACGTAGCAAGTGGACTATATAAATCTTTAAACATAAAGATGAAATGCACCGGGACAAATGGACAGAGTTCTTAAACGAATAAAAGATGATACAAAAAACCATGATAGCACCCACTGCTGAAGTTTATCATTTAAAAATAATACGACTATTATTAAAGAAAATGTCAAACATCAAATGACATGGATGCTGGTTCTAAATCAACTTAATTAATAAATAAACGAAAATCCTACCGAGATCAGTGCTCCTGAGTTTTGAACTGGTTAGATCAGTAATATAGTAAATTTCAATGTTTAAGAATCAAAAGCCTGTAATTTTGGAGAAAAACAATCTCATGTGTTCAACATCTGTCGCCTCTCTAAAATTTGATGACCAAAAAAGAAAGACCAAAGGTGTTCACCATCATGCCAGAGCATTGGAGGTGCCCATCCGCAACCAGTTGCTCACCTTTGCCGAAGATAGTTGAAAAAAAATTCTTTCTGAAAAAGGATAAATGATCAAGAGGAGCACACTCAATAGCATATGTGAGGTGATTTCAGTAAGAACTATCTCCAACATATAGATTCAACAAATAGGAGTCAAATAACTTCACAATTTTGTCACTGTATCCACTATCTATCATCCAGCTTGATAACATTGAATGGCCTAGCTGAATAGGTGGAAAATGCCTTCTCCAACAAAAATTCAAGGTCATCAATTAACTACCACAGCACAAGAATAATTGGGGCTACAACTAAATAATGCAATTTCATGTCACTGTTTCTTGTTTCTAAAAATGCAGTCATTCAAAAATTCTCACAGCAGTTTTATGGAAAAATAATAGAAAGCTATCAGCCTCGCTATACAAAAACCAAGAACAAAGAAAACTACAAGCAACGCAAATGACAGATGAATAAACCACATAAAAAGCATGTACTATAAATTAAATGAAAAGTCCACCTTGAGAACATCTGATAAAACAGATATGTAACTTCCAAGTTTCCAAAAGATTGTACAAAGATTCAGAACATATAAACCCTTCCATTCCTAAAACGATGGTAAATACAAGGATCACAAGTGCCCCACCAAACATGCCAGTAGGCAATTTTACGTACATTAGCCTTCCATCACAACAGAAGTTCCTATTTTTGTTCACTACATTTATTCTATCTAAGCAGTTTTGTTAGTCATACACCAAACTGCATCTAGACAAGATATATCATACTAGAACCCTGTATCTCATAGTGTCATTCATCAGACCAAAAAACCTTCAGATATTGCATCCATTTGAGTCGCGGCAGCCATCTAAGCAAATCATCCCCTCCTACTTAAGTTCTTCCACAAGAAGAAAGTACAGCCACAATTGACCTGTAAAGTATGAAATTATAGTCAGCTTCTTTTTCTCTTGCTGGGTTGGTCAAATATTTCAAATTTATCACTACCAGTGTCCAACTTTATAGTATAGAAGCGGAACATCTTCGTACATGGAAAAAGGAATACAAAGATGCGAGGAAATAATACCTCTGAACTGGTAACTTGACATCCTTTCCACCTCCAGATCTCACAGAAAAACAAACTTCCAAAAAGAAATGATTTGTAAGACTCTTATGCAGGCACCCAACAAGAAGAAGCGTAGATAAGTCGGCCTTTCCATCCTTGAAGCATCCAGTTACTATCTTGATCAATTGTGAAATCTTTGTGGTACCATTCCTTCACCTTATCCCTAAACACCTTCACCAACTCTTGGTCCAATGGCAAAAGCTTTAAACCCGCCCTTTGGCAGCGTACTTGCCACTGCTTGTATGTCTCGGCCCTCTCAACCCTCTCTATCCCCTCACATGCTATCACATTCATGGCCTCTCGGCCATAAAACTCAGCTTCAAACATCAACCTCTCCGGATTGTCACGGGGTATATTAACATCAAACACATCATACAAGGCAGAGAAGTGGAAAAGAGCCTCCCGAAATCGAGTGAGAAAGAATGGGGCATTGTAGGCACCATTAACAATAGTATGAACAAAAATATCTGGTTTCAAACTCCTGATTAGCTTTAGAACAGAATCTCTTGGACAATTCACTTCAACCGTCTCATCCAGTAGGTTCTTGAACCGTAACATACAATTTACAGCAAGCACCTCATTCCTCTCAGCCTTGAGGTCCTCTACTTTGATGGACTCCCAATTTTGCGATGCTATCGCATTAAACTCAAAAGGAACCTTAAAGCGCTCACAATATTTTGCCAAGCGCCGTCCAGTCTCTTCAATCCACTCTGCTGGGCGAAATCCAGGTTGGGGAACCTCTATCCCAGTAATTCGTAGCTTGGGAGGTCCACCAGACCTCATTGAAAGCTTGTGGATAAGGATTGGCCACTGAAAACCATACAGGATACCAAAATCCACAATATGGAGGGTAGTTGCTTTCTCAGCCATCTTAAAAATCATCTTGTTTTTAAAGAAAATTGACATTCTTTTAAAAGGGCAAGATGAAAGACTGACTTGGTAAGATTTCAAAATATCAACAGCCGATGTCTTTTTGGAAGCAAGGGAAGTATAAAAAATCTGGGTTCCAGTGCCAGTACCAGCCATTCGTGCCTCCAGGCCATTTGCAAAGAAATGAGCCAACCTCTGAGATCCATCGCCAAAAGGAGAAGAATGCAGCCTAATTTGTTTTAGTAGTTCGGTAGAGGTCCTATAATCATTGACAGATACTGCTTGTGCACAGAGAATCAGGAGATTCCTTAAATCCACAGTTTCTTTCTTCTTGCCCTGTTTCTTAGCACGAGCCTTCCCACCTTCACCATTTGATGCCAGTGGCTGTCCATTTGGCTGTAAGTTTTTGCTTTCTTCGTTCTTCACATCTACATTATCGCCACATGAACCACATGAAGACTGATTACCCCCGTCCGTACAAAGCAAGACCCTGTCAAACAAGTCGGATAATTCCTCCTCCTCCACCTCCACCTTAAAAACTGCAGACTGCTTGCTACTCCTCCCTTCAGAATCCACATCTTCCCGCTCGTGATTCTTCCTTCCTTTTGACCCATTAGGTGACTTCTTCCTTTCCATTAATTCATTCGGTGAGTTCCTCCTTCCCCTTCGCCTACTAGGTGAGGTCTTCCTCTCACTCTTTTCCTTCTTGACAATAACAGTTGAAGCATGTCCCTTCACTTCTGGAGACACTCTGCTGCTTTCCAAATCAATAACCAATGGATTAACTTTAGGAAGGAACTTACTAGCTTCCTCTACCCCTCTCTGAAACTGCAAGACAGATTCACTATCTGTAAATATATTCTGAGCCACAAACTGATTTACAGAGTATTCCGGCATCCCATCACCAAAGGTAGACATGCTATTTGTCAGAGGAAGAGACTGTTGCAAATTGGAATTGGAATTGGACTGGAAAACACTGTCACTAGAAAGAGAGGTTTGTGATAAAGATGGCCGCTGCTCTCCCGAATCACCACGCGATTGATATTCAGCCGAGTTGCTACTGCCAGCACTATGACAACTACTACTGCTAGCATTGAAATCGCTACTGCTTCCGGCTAAATAATCATCAGGGCTCTCAACTTTTTGGTCAACATAAAGCGGTTGCTGGTTGGGTTGATTAAAAAGTGGTTGCTGATTCGCTGAGAATGGATACTGTTGGCCAAGAACATCATAGAAAGATTTCTCGGTGACACGAAGGCCTAATGGATCATGGAACATGATAGGCATTTGCTCAACATTCTCCTCCAGAAGCATCTGGTTTACATACTTGAACACAGTTTCAGAGAAGTCAATATCATCAGAGGAAGGAGAGTCCACTCCAGGGCTCACAGTAGTAGGACCAGAAAATGAGCCTCCATTAGGATTAAAAGACTCTCCCTCTGTGCTAACACTAATTGGAGGAACAAGATTACCGGGTTCCGGTGGAATCGAAAACTGATTGATAAAAAAATCAAGATCTGGAGAGAGCTGGTTATATTGGTACTGATTTGAGATTTCTGGGAATTGAGATGAATTGGGTAACATGGGCTCGAAATCAATGTCGTTCATGAAATCAGGGAGTCCAGTGTAAGTTGGATCCATATTCATATACAATCAAATTAATTTTCTGGATAAAACCCTAAACCCCCAAAATCATAAAGGTGACTAAACCCTAGAATTGAAATCTAGCACACAAAATCAAAACAAAACCCCACAATGGAAGAAAAGGCATAAACTTTTCCATACCCATCCACACTAGATTAAACCCAAGTTGACCAACCTCACGAATTTCATCAATCTTTCATTACAAGCAAAAGGGTTCAAGTCAAAGACTATTTTTAAGCAAAGAACGAACCTTTAGTGAAGAGAGACGAACCAAGCTAAAGGGGTGGCGTACCGGGAAGAAAAGCTTTGAGATTTCATAAGGGTCATGGACTCGAAGAAAAGCTTTGAGGAGACTTGTGGTAGTGCCATTTATAATAAGCTGAGGGGAGAGAAACCCATGTGGTGTGGTTTCTTGGAAGTCAGATATTTGTGGACATATGGGGGTTTGTGTCGGTCTAGGAAAGGAAAGCCACGGAGATCCATTTGTAGAAATTATAAACCAAGTCGGTCTTTCATGGAAAAATTTATCCATTTGTTGGAGAAATTTTGAAAACTAACCTCTTTTAAGGAGTCAAAATGATTTTTAACCTGTTTTTATATTTAGTTGAAAAATGATCATTTTATGTGATAAGAAATATGTATGTCCTTATGAAATCATAACAACAAAACATGAGAACTTTTGAAAAGAAACAACAAAGTCGATCGAGCTTATAAAAAAACAAGGCCAAGAAAGTACAAGGATTTGAGGAATAAGAACCCAGTTGCCTCAGTCCAACCCAATTCACATGAAAATCCTTGTTCTCAATCACAACCGCAAAGCGATCTAAAAATATATAGTTTTTGCTCTTCAGTATGAGATGAGGCCAACATTTGTTGTATTATATATATATATATATATATATGCATTATGGCTCGTAAGTTCCATTATCTGATTGAATTATTCATATATGCTTCCTAATTTTTTTTCGCCCAGTGAAATGATTCACGTATGCAAAACTTTGTTGATACAAACCGATTGACAATTGATGGCATCTACTAGGATAGTTAATGAAATCAAATGACAACTGACATTACATAACTATATTTAAAAGCGAGCATCAAATGAGAAAAGTTTTTGTTTTTTTCTTGGTTACAATGAGAAAAGAGTTCTTTATTCATATGTTGGATTCAACAACCACCAGCAAAACATCCATGTTGTTGCAATTACTAGTAGCACTAGCAACATTGCTAAAAATCTGAAATGTGAAACATCATTCACAATATTCGCAACTCCTAATATCACCGACTTTGTTAGACTAGCCACAACAATCTCTGTTTTGAGTGTTTTCCTATGTTATTTACTTACGATATCCTAATTTGAAGAATCCGATTGCTCCAGTCCAACCCGTTTCACAAGAAGATCCTCGTTCTCCTTCACAACATCGTTATTAGTGATTATTGTCATGGTAAGAAAAAGTGGTGTTTTGAGAAGGGAGTATGTCAAAGTTTACATGGATTTGTTAAAGTTATTTGATAAGGGTATAAATGACTTTTTATCTCATTAAATAGTCATTTTTCAACTAAATATATAAACAAAGTTAAAAATCATTTTGACTCTCCAAAGTTGGTCAGTTTTCAAAATTTCTCAAAAATTTGTTTGGTATCTGGTCATGCAAATGTTTGACTCTCTTGTATTTGGTTTTGGCCTCTATTCCTGTCTCTTCTGTTCTTTGGCAAATGTGACAAAATGTGAAATTTTACTCAAGTTTTCTATTGCTTTGAAGTTAAAGTTTCTTGAAGTTTCTATTCATTCTTCTAAAACGACCACGTATACCTCTTCTTTTTATTTAACATTTGTTGACTTTGTTAGTACATATTAAATTACTAATAAGAACATGTACAGGCTATTTTTATTTTTATAAATAATACAAGTTTATAACTGTAAATTAAAATCTTATTCTAAAAGAAAAACAGGTTAAAAAATTTAACATAATGCTAGCTACTAAAAGAAAGCTAATAGTTATATTAATATGATTGCAACTAATATTCATCACTACAACAACAATAACTATAATCAAATATCATAATTTGATGTTAAAGACACCATTATTGATAGACTTATGATAATCAGTGTCAAGACCATCGCCGATCACATCAACATGTTTTCAATTTTCTGATCTTTTCATCAACATGTGTCTTATTGTCCACAAATTGTCAATTTTCAGTGAAATGATGCCAAATAGCTTAAAAGAATCTCAATTGAATTTAACTCGATTAATTGCCTTTGTTAGAGGGCATCGTAGAAAGCCACAAAATGTTATGGAATGTGTCAAAAAATTGTTACTATAGCCACATCTATAGCCATAACAAGATTCATATTAGAAGATGCAAAAGCATCCACTTATATCATACTCTTGAATGTTTGATAGGCGAAACGCCAAAGCTTATCAAAACTGAAACGAATCTTTCACCGTTAGATCGATACTCAACTTTTAGACTCTTGTCAATATGACACTACCAACATAAACATTATAGCCGACGAAAAAAATATTTTAGCAGATGAAAATATATTTCGTCGCCTAAAGTCCATTTTAGCCGCCGAAAAAAGCGTCGGCTAAGCTAAATTTTCGGCGGCTAAAGTGGACTTTTAGGCAACGAAATATATTTTAGCTGACAAAAATATATAATATCGTCGGCTAAAAATTCTTATATTTTCCAGATCTAGACAGCAGCTCAATTGAAAAAAAAACGGGAGAAAATTTTTGGGTGTTATCGAAATTGTTGGGTGTATATATGTACATATATGTGTATATATCTTGATTTGTATATAGGTACAAATTGTCAAAATCTGTCCAAAATTAGTTTGTGGAGCTATATATAGGTACATATATGTGTATATATCTTGATTTTGAGTTTATTTAATAGTTTTATTTGAGTTATATATATTGATTTTGAGTTTTAATTTGAGTTGAATTATTGGATTTTGAGTGTGATTGAGTTGATCGATTTTGATTTGATAATATATATGAAGTTGTTATTAATAAGTAGTAGTATATATATATATATATTAATTTAATTATAATATTGTGTTGATGCATAGTTTGAATTAATTAATATGTTGATTATGATTGATGTTAATTGATATATAATATTGTTATATAATTAGTATATATATGCATGTATATATATATGTGTGTGTGTGTTAATTATTAATTTGTTATTAATTAATTATACGTTAACTGTAGATAAAATACTAAATGATTTGAAAATTTAATTAATTAATTAGAGTTTATACATATATATTATGTTATCTTTTTCAGGATATGGATAAGAGTTTGATTTCGCTTCCAAAATGAGACAAAAGATATGGTAAAGGAGTTATTAGTTTTATTGAATATGTGATGGATAATGCTAACGGGAATACAAATTTATATTGCCTGTGCACTAAATGTCAGTGTCGCAACGATATGCATCGATTTGCAATTGACATGGTTTGGTAGCACCTGAAGAGAAACGGGTTTTAGGAGAAGTACACATGTTGGATATATCACGGTGAAACATCATCAGGGGGTCCGCATGATCATGGACTATTTTCTGAGACGGGCAGTACATCCAACGATCCAACAACAGCCTTCATCAACGATATGTTTCCTTATGAGAGCGGTGTATGCTCTCTAGGACAGTATATGTCTGGGCCGGTGCAGCCCTTCCCTAGAGTTGTCAACACTGCTAGTATTGACAAGTACAACAAACTACTTGCTTTCCAACAGACCCACGTGTACCCCGGTTGTCATAAAACGATTTTTAAAAGTGTGATGGACGTTATGAAGATTAAAGTTGAGACAAAATCGACCGTGAAGGCTGTTGATGATTATCTACATTACACTGCTTCGATGCTGCCCCATGGTCATCGTCTTCCTACCACTCATCATAAGGTCTGATGTATCCTGAAAGATCTTGGACTTTCCTACATCAAGATCCATGCATGTAGATATGACTGTGTTATCTTCTAGAGTAAAGATCCAGAAGGGAATGACCTTGGTGGCCTTGACGCATGTCCGGCAGAGTGACAGGTATAATTAAGCTGACTCCTGCAGGCAATAGGAAACCTGTGAAGGTACTTCGGTATTTCCCGTTGAGGGATAGGCTGGAGTGGTTGCATATGTCATCACACATGGCCAAAGCTATGAGATGACATGCTGATAGGGAATTGCATGACGAAGATACCCTTATACACCCTGCTGACGGGGAGACTTGGAAGCATATAGACTATAGTTTCCTCATTTTGCGTCAGAGGTCCGAAATGTGAGGCTCGGGCTCTAATCCTATGGGTTTAATCCTTTTAGTAACATGAGTCTTCAATACAGTGTATGGCCGGTGATTTTGGTACCATACAACCTTCCTCCATGGATGTGCATGAAGAAGGAATACAATATGTTGAATTTGTTATTCCAAGGCCCGACTATCTAGGAAAGTTTCTCTATGTGTATTTGAGACCCTTGATTGAAGTGTCTCGTGCATGACAAGTACATGCACGAGATGTTCCAGATGCATGTCATGGTTGTTGGTACCATCAGTGATTTTTCTGCCTGTGGGATGTTGTCGGGCAACGTTGTTAGGGGATACAAGGCTTGTCCAGAGTGCCTTAGCGATGAGGGGAGTAGTAGTCATTGCATCAAGATATACAGATTGGGTCACCGTACTCTCCTTCCATATGATCACGAATGGTGGTTTGATGACAAGGAATTTGGTGAGACTGTAGAAAACGGTGTGCCTCCTAGAAGATGGATGGGGGAAGAAATTTTAGCAGTGCTTAATGAGTATGATTTTGGGCAGCTAATAAATCTGCGCCTGAAGGATGTATAACTGAAGCATATATTGCGCACGAGTGAGTCACCTACATGAAGTTGTATTTAGAAGCATTGAAGGAAACTCCACAAACCATACCGGTTGATGTACCGAAGTTCAACATTTCCATAGTGTCTACTTATGTTGAAGTTTATGGAATTTTGCCGGACTCTTACAAGTTGCAACCACATGATCTAGTCATAGCCCATTGGTGGGTATTGATTAACTGTCCAAAAGTTGAATACTGGAAAGACATCCATTTATACTGTCCAGACATTCAAGGTGATCTAGACTACCATAACAAAGAGTTCGCGAACTATTTTGGCGGCTGGGTATGTAATTCTTTATTCTTGTTCATGACTCTTTCATTGCATAATTATTCATATTTATAATACATTGAATATTTGGTTACAGATGAACCATATTCAATTCGATGGTCACCCAAATTGTCACACGAACTAAGACTTCTAGCGATGAAACCGATAATGTCAAGAGTTTATCCTATGTGTAAGGTGAATGGCGTACAATTTATATGTGAACAGAGAAACAACAGACGGATAACACAAAATTATTGGGTGATGGCTCATGGTGGGCGGAATGGAATTGACTATTACGGTGTTCTCGATTCAGTGGTGGAACTCGTTTATGGGCAAGGCATAACAGTACACCTCTTCAAATGTAGATGGTTTGATACTAGCAGCCCGCAGAGCATGAAGAACGATCAGTACGGGATTTTATCGGTGAACACTGCTACAAGTTGTTACGAAGATGACCCGTTCGTTTTTGCCACATCGGTAAAACAAGTATTTTATCTTGATGACCTTGTTAAGTGTGACGCGTGAAAAGTAGACAACCTTGTGCACCCTCAAAACATTTACCGGGCGGCTACACTTCGAGAGGCCGAAGATGAGGAAGAAGTTGTTGTGTATCAAGAGCCCAGTGCAATAGGTATTCCTGACTCCTCTACAATTCGCCTTAATAATTTTAAAGCGGGTCGTTCGGTTCGAATTCGTGATTTAGACGCAAGGCTTATTGATGTATATCCAAATCAAGAAACATATGACGACTCTTGTGATGAGGAAATGCATAGATTGCTAGAAATTAATTCTGACACCGAAGAAGACTAATCGGATGATTCCGATTACGAGCCTTCTTAGTTTGAATTTGTAATACAAATTGATGTGCTTTATATGCTACAAGTTGTTGAATTCATAATTTTGTTTAATTTTGGTCATATATGAATAGAAAATCGGTATGGTTACATTAAACAACCTGTTTTTTAATGTATTTTTCAGTTTTAGCCGACGAAATAGGCCATATTTCGTCGGCCAAGATATTTTTAGCCGACGAATTATATCATGTTTCGTCGGCTAAAACTATCTTAGCCGACGAAATAAGATGTACTTCGTCGGCTAAAACTATCTTGGCCGACAAAATAAGATGTATTTCGTCGGCTTAAACTATTTTGGCCGACGAAATACATCTTATTTCGTCGGCTCAAACTATCTTGGCCGACGAATACCCTAATATGTCGTCGGCTAAACCATAAACCCTAACCCCTAAACCCTATACTATAGCCGACGAATACCCTAATTTTTCGTCAGCTATAGTTAAATAAATAAAATAATAATAATTTATACCACTGGTTACGTCTCATCGATTTGAAACTATTTGCAGTTGAAGGTCTGGGGCTCTGGGCAAGATACGTAATTTAGACGGTCAAATTACCGTTTCTTTGCGTTGAGGGGTTTGACTCACGGGATTGACCGTCCGGATTAAGTTCTTACCGTTGTCGGATCAAGCTGAAAATTCACACATACACATGTTTTCAATATAATGATGATATTTGACGGTCGAATTTTTGTTTCACAAGATTGATCATGACAATCACAACATGCCTACTAATGTTGTATAACTTGTTTACTAAGTGTTAAGTAAATGTTCCGTTTCAAAAACAAACTATACGTAGAAGCTTCAAATGAAAAAAAGTCGTTAAATAAGATATGACCGGAACGATGAAATATGTCTACGGTTGAAAAATCACGTAATTCCGATAAAGTTTCGGTGCTGATAGTTGTGGTTAATGCATTTTTTCATTCTTTCCCCCTAGAGGTAGCCCTATCTTTGATAACTATTTTTCATAAAATTTTTATACGACTGGTTGTGTCTCATCGATTTGAAACTATGATACGTAATTTGATATATATACAATGTAATATATGATATATATATATATATATATATATGCAAATCAATGAGACGGTCAAATTTGATGAAACTATGATATATATACAATGTAATATATATGCATTATGGCTCGTAATTTGACCGTCTCATCGATTTGAAATTATGAGGAAAAATACGAAATTGAGGGGTTTGACTCACGGGATTGACCGTCCGGATTAAGTTCTTACCGTTGTCGGATCAAGCTGAAAATTCACACATACACATGTTTTCAATATAATGATGATATTTGACGGTCGAATTTTTGTTTCACAAGATTGATCATGAGAATCACAACATGCCTACTAGTGTTGTATAACTTGTTTACTAAGTGTTAAGTAAATGTTTCGTTTCAAAAAAACTATACGTAGAAGCTTCAAACGAAAAAAAGTCGTTAAATAAGATATGACCGGAACGATGAAATATGTCTACGGTTGAAAAATCAAGTAATTCCGATAAAGTTTCGGTGCCGATAGTTGTGGTTAATGCATTTTTTCATTCTTTCCCCCTAGAGGTATCCCTATCTTTGATGGCTATTTTTCATAAAATTTTTATACGACTGGTTGTGTCTCATCGATTTGAAACTATGATACGTAATTTGATATATATACAATGTAATATATGATATATATATATATATATATATATGCAAATTAATGAGACGGTCAAATTTGATGAAACTATGATATATATACAATGTAATATATATGCATTATGGCTCGTAATTTGACCGTCTCATCGATTTGAAATTATGAGGAAAAATACGAAATTTAGACGGTCAAATTACCGTTTCTTTGCTTTTAGAGGTTTGACTCACGGGATTGACCGTCCGGATCGAGTCCTTACCGTTGTCAGATCAAGCTGAAAATTCACCCATACATGTATTTTATCACGATGGTCAGATCTGACGGTCGGATTTTGTTTCTCAAATTTGAGAATCAGAATCACAAATATGTGATGTATAAAAAGGACAATACCCGACGATATTATTTAAAATTCGTCGGCTATAGTTAATAAAATATAGCCGACGAGTTTCATGCTTTAGCCGATGAGTTTCATGTTATAGCCGACGAAATTTGGAAATTATAGCCGACGGATATTTTATTTCGTTTGCTATAGTAATGCCTATATAAAAAAACCAGTCTCGGTCGAACCCTAACTGTCGAAATTTCCCTTCGCCTCCCTTCCCCTCTCCTCACATCTTCTCGCCTAATTAGCCTCTTAAACCCTCCTCCTCACCTCCCAAACTCTAAAACATTACCTCCACAGCCTCCTTCACCACCCCTCACCTTGTCGCCTCCGCCTCCGGCCTCATCTGCTCCTCTACCTCCACAGGTGTGTGATTTTTGTTTTGAATATTTGCAGATTTAGATAATATTTAAAATGATATTGAATTTGATTATTTAAATGTTGTTATACATTTGGATTTGGATAGAAATTTATTTCTAGAAATTGGTTATTGAAATTAAATAATGATTATTGAATAATTTGGTATGTTTCTTAATTTTTTTGTGAATTTTTAGGTATATATATTAATCTTTTTGAATTTTTGTTAATTTGGTTTGTTATTGAAATTGATAATGTTGTTGAAAATGAAATTAAAAATTTAAATTGAATTGGGGGGTTTAACAGTTTTAGGGCCAAAAGTCTGAATCGTCTGAGGGAACGTCTAGCAACCCTCAAGTGTCGTTTCAGGGCCAATGACAGCCCGACGTGTGTCCCTTCTAGAGCCGACGCAGAGGCAGCCGGGCGCCACTCATTTCTCCAGACATCCGGGGGGCCACATATTCCTCGAGGCAGCTGGACGCCTCTCGCTCCTCAAGGCAGTCGAGCGTCCCTCACTCCTCGAGGCTGCTGTGGCCTCCGACTCAGACGGAGGTGTCTGCACCACGTATGCCTGAGATACACAGGGCATCGACTCCGGGCCTTACTGTTTCGAAGGGTATGTCATCTGGGGTACAGATGTCGCCGCCTTTTCTTTACCTTTCGCGGTTGATACCGGCAGTCGATGACTTAGGGGCGTCGATTTATCCACTGCCCCCGTAGGTGACCTCATCAGCGGCGTACCACTTCGTGCCTTTTGGTGCGGATCTAGTTTCTGCGAGGGTATCATCATCGGCGACAGAGTCAGAATCCATCGCGTCCGCCCCAACGCCCTCAGGTAATAAAATATAAATAATTTGTTTTCTTATAATGTCATAATAAGAATAATTTATTAATAATCAATTTGTGATAGGCACCGTCGGAGCCAAGCCGACAAGGAAAAAGAGAGGCCCCGTCACCAGGAAGGCTCTCGAGAAGACCGTGAGTACCTCGGGAAGGATCGTCATCGATACTGACAGGGATGAAACCGTAGTATCATGCGGGAAGACGAGGATGTACTCCGGCCGCGTGGGAGCGCTTATTAGGGATAAAGTCTCTATGTTGTGGTCCGATTGGTGTGAGGTCCCACAGGAGGTTAAGGACATGGTCCACAACGTAATGTCGGTAAGTTTAAAAAATTCACAATTAATATTATGTATTATATTTTTGATTTATGAAAACTAAACTAATAAACGTTTTAATGCAGGTATGGTTTGACGTTCCCCACCACCTGAGGAACACCTGAGCAGACGTTGTGCATGGGGGAAGGTACGTTGGAAAGTTAATGAAAAAAAAAATTATGTGTAATTAATAATATTTATAATTTTTTGTGGCATCTGTTGGTATAATGAGTGGAAGAACGAGTTGCGGACCCACTGGACTACACATGAGAACGCACGTTCTGGTACCCCCTTGAGTTCCAGTTCATGGAGTATGAGTGACGTTGGCTTCTGATATCAGAATCCAACTACCCTCATAAAAAGGTAACTAAAAAAATAATTTCTTATATTGTTATTAATTAATACATTTTAAAATATTTTATTAATTTTTTATTTTTTCCTTTGTAGGCCGTTTCCTAGGCGAACACTCAGAACCGGCAACGCAACACAAAGAACCATCATGCCGATTCTAGACCGTTCGCATCGTTGATGAACGAGGCGGCCAGGGAACATCCAGAAGTCAACTGGTACGTCTATACGTAAGAGAAGGCATATCCTGACGCCTAGGAGGATGTTTTAAGTCGTTTTACGTTTTCAAATTTTTTAAATTATATATATATATATATATATTTTTAAATGTTAATTAATTATTTTTTCCTATCCAATTAGGCGAAGGTGAGACAAGCAAGTGACGAGGTGATGACTGCTATAGTGAGGGAGACATGGCCAAACACGCAGGAGGAAGACATGTCCGAAGCCATGGCTCGGATCAACACTTCGGATCTCTGGGTTGGGGCGAGGATCATGGGCACAACATTCTCACCGTGAGAAAATAACTTCTACTGCCGCGGTCTAAGAAAGAAGGGCGAGGGGGTACTGAAGACCACTCCCGGATTTCAAAAAAAGGTAGCCTTGACCAGCAGCAGAACGGCTCAGTTAGAGGCAAAAGTTCATATGCTACGGGAACAGCAAGCCGCCCAGACAGCCTATACTGCCACTTTACAGGAGTATAATATGGCAGTATATGCCACCAACTAGGCACAACAGCAGCAGATGTTCCAGTACTTGTAAGATTTTTTAGCTGCCAAACTTCAGGGACTTTCGGCTCCGCCCATGCCTACGCCTATTCCCCTACCTCAGCCGCCGCAACATCATCCAAACGCAGATATAGATTAAGATGATATAGATTTTATATAGTTTTATGGGTTTATGAACAATTTATAAATAATTTAAAGAAAAACGTTTAGACCACTTTAAATGGTGTTGTTGGTTATATGAAATTGTTTGTGTAATTTGCAGCTTGCTTGGATGGTAATTTAGAAATTTTGTGGTTTTTTTAGTATAAAAAGTACGATAGCCGACAAAATTTACCATAATTTGTCGGCTATAGTATTTTTTTTTTCAAGGTTTAGCCGACTTAATATAGCTTAATTCGTCAGCTATAGTAGTATCAAGCCGACGAAATGTACTATAATTCGTTGGCTATATTTTTTTTAATTTTTTTTTTTCAATATTTAGTCGACGAAATTTCGTCGGCTATAGTTATTTTTATTTTTTTATTAAATGCTTTGGCATACGAAATATTTATATTTCGTCGGCTAAAGTCATAGCCGACGAGTCTTTGGCAACGACATCTTAGCCGATAACAACTCGTCGGCTAAGATCTTAGTTGACTACAACTCGTCGGCTAAGATTTTAGCTGACGAATTTTCTAACAAGCATACGAAAATTTTTCGTCGGCTAAAGTGCTGATCCTGGTGGTGTGATAATGCAAAAAAGAACTATATATTTGACATGATCTTGCGCATATGTCTTATTGCCCAATACGATGGCAACCTTGAGATTAATTTTGGCCTCAAGGACTTGGCGCAAATAATTCTTGTCAGAGATCATGAGCATCAAAATCAAACTTTGTTAGAGCTTCAGGCTCATAATATATTTCATGTAGGAACACAAATTTTTAATCTAAGTCAATAATATACAACAAACTCATACAACATTGATCATGGCCTTAACTCTTGTGCAATGACCTTGCATCATGGAACACATCGATCATCATAGATCCAAATATGTTGTTCAGAGCTTCAAATACATATCAACATCTAAACTTCAGGTTCGAATCTAGTGAACAATGGAGCACATTTATATGCACAAACTTCAGGTTCATGCAAACAATTCGAATTGCAAATCTAATGCAATTTTGAACTTCAAGTTCATAATCTCAAAACTTTTAGTTTGAGTATTATTAGTGAAACTTCAGTCTCACTAATATAAGCAATTTTAATAATAGAATTGAGCAACATAAACAAACATACACGTGGACAAATTATGGAGATTTAGATATGAAAAAAACAAGAGGTGAATACTCATAGATCATGAGCAGAAAATAAACAACAAAAGTTACACCAACATCTCGTAGATCATCATGAAGTTCATGGAATGAATGAGAGAAAAAGTGTTGATAACGTGTTATAAACTGAAGAACAAGATAGTAAGAAAGGAGGAAAACAAAATGTAGGAAAAAGAAGTGTATTATTATGTGTCATATGCCTCCTTTTTATATAGAGGTATGAATTACATGATAAGTCTCTATATTATTCTAATATTACATATAAGTTCTTGAATATAAATGAATAAATATTCACAACCTACTTTAATATATTTTCTGCATTTTGAAATCATCAAGAAATGGGAATCTGATAATCTCTAACGCGTATGTTTCTTCGGCCTCAAGAATGCGAGACCAAACCCCATCATGATCAGATTCATTACAAGGCGGCAAAATAATAAACATTCATGACCCTTTTATATTTATAATGTCAGTTACTATCAGGATTTCTCTTTAAATAGAAAATAGCCTATACATGCAGAAGTTCAAAAAAAATACTCAGCAGGACTCCTACGCAGGCACCCAACAAGAAGAAGCATAGACGATTCGACCTTTCCATCCTTGAAGCATCCAGTCACCGTCTTGATCAACTGCGAAATCTTTGTGGTACGATTCCTTCACCTTATCCCTAAACCCCTTTGTTACCTCTTGGTCCAATGGCAACAGCTTTAGACCAGCCCTTTGAGTACGTACCTGCCACTGCTTGTATGTCTCAGCCCTCTCATCTCTCTGAATCCCTTCACACGCTATCACATTCATTGCCTCTTTGGCATAGAACTCTGTTTCAAACTTCAACCTCTCTGGACTATCGCGGGCTAGATTGACATCAAACGCATCATACAAGGCTGAGAAGTGGAAGAGAGCCTCCCGGAATCGAGTGACAAAGAATGGGGCATTGTAGGCACCATTAATAATAGTATGAACAAAAATATCTGGTTTCAAACTCCTGATTACCTTTAGAACAGAATCTCTTGGACAATTCACTTCAACTGTCTCATCCAGTAGGTTCTTGAACCGTAACATACAATTGACAGCAAGCACTTCATTCCTCTCAACCTTGAGATCCTCTACCTTGATGGACTCCCAATTTTGCGATGCTATCACATTAAACTCAAAAGGAACCTTAAAGCGCTCACAATATTTTGCCAAGCGTCTTCCAGTCTCTTCGATCCATTCTTCTGGGCGAAATCCAGGTTGGGGAACCTCTATCCCTGTAATCCGTAGCTTGGGAGGTCCACCAGGTCTCATTGAAAGCTTGTGGATAAGGATTGGCCACTGAAAACCATACAGTATACCAATATCTACAATATGGAGTGTAGTTGCGTTCTCAGCCATCTTCAAAATCATCTTGTTCATAAAGAACATTGACATTTTCTTAAAGGGGCAAGCTGAAAGATGAACTTGGTACGCCTTCAACTTGTCAACAGCCTTCCGTTTGGAAGCCACGTCAATATAAAAAATCTGGGTTCTAATTCCAGTACCAGCCATTCGTGCCTGGAGGCCATTTGCAAAGCAATGAGCCAACCTTTGAGATCCATCACCAAAAGGAGAAGAATTTTGCCTAATTTGCTTTAGTAGTTCAGTAGCCGTCCTAAAATCATTGGTAGATACAGCTTGTGCACACAGTATCAGAAGATTCCTTAAATCCACAGTTTCCTTCTTCTTGCCTTGTTTCTTGGCACGAGACTTATCAACTCTACCATTTGATGCTTGTGGCTGTCCATTTGCCTGTGAGTATTTGCTTTTTTCATTCTGCACATCTACATTGTCGCCAGATGAACCACATGTATCCGCATGGTTGTTAAAAAGTAGGACCTTATCAAACAACTTGAAAAATTCATCATCCTCCTCTTCCACCTCCTCAAAAATTGCAGAGTGCTTGCCACTCCTCCCTTCTTCAGAATCCACATCTTCTCGCTCGTGATTCTTCCTTCCCCTTGACACATCAGGTGACTTCTTCCTTTCCCTCGACCCGTTCGGTGAGTTCCTCCTTCCCCTTCTCCTACTAGGTGAGTTCATCCTCTCACTCTTTTCCTTCTTGACCATAACAGTTGGAGCATGTGATTTCATTTCTGGAAACACTCTGCCGCTTTCTAGATCAATAACCAACGGTTTAACTTTGGGAAGGAACTTGCTAGCTTCCTCTAACCCTCTATGAAACTGCAGGACAGAATCACTATCAGTAAATATATTCTGGGCCAGAAACTGATTTGCAGAAGATTCTGACATCCCATTACCAAAAGCAGGCAGGCTATTTGTCAGAGGAACAGACAATTGCGGATTGGAATTGGAATGCGAATTAAACTGGTAAACGCTGTCACTAGAAAATGAGGTTTGCAATAAAGATAGCTTCTGCTCTCCATAATCACCAAACGATTGAGAATCAGCCGAGTTGCTAGGTCCAGTACTAGGACTACTACTAGCATTGAAATCACTACTGTTACCAGAAAAGAAACTATCAGGGCTCTCAACATATTGATCATCATAAAGCGGTTGCTGATTGGGTGAGACAGGATAGTGTTGGCCAAGAACATCATAGAAGGATCTCTCGGTGTCACGAAGACCCGATGGATCATAGGATATGGTGTGGTTTTGCTCTATGTTCTCCTCCTCCATAAGCATCTGATTTACAAACTTGAAGATAGTTTCATCATCGGAGGACAGAGAATCCATTCCGGGGCTAACAGTGGTGGTAGGAACAGAAAATGAATTTCCATTAGGATAAAAGGACTCTGTCTCTGTGCTAACACTAACTGGAGGAGCAAGATTACCGGATTCTGGCTCAGGTGGAATTGCAAATTGATTGGTCAAAAAGTCAAAATCTGGAGAGAGCTGATTGAATTGGTACTGATTTGGGGTATCTGGGAATTGAGATGATTTGGGTAACATGGGCTCGAAATCAATTTCGTTTATGAAATTAGGGAATCCAGGGTAAGTTGGATCCATATCACAAACAATCAAATTGGTTCTGGATAAAACCCTCAACCCCCAAAATCCTAAAGGTTACTGAAGTTGTAAACCTTAGAATTGAAATCTAACACACAGAATCAAAAACAGCCCTCACCATAGTACAAAAGGCATGAACTTTTCCATACCCATCAACACCAAATCAATATGAAAGCTCAAGAAAACATCAGAAGCAAACTGGCTCAAGTCCAAGATCAATTTAGAAGCAAAGAAGAAAACTTTACTGAAGAAGACAAGCTAAGCTGAAGGGCAGGCGTAACTGGAAGAAAAGCTTTCAGATTAGGGAAGGGAAAGGGTGTCATGGACTGGAGGAAAACCAAACCCAGCTCGGTGTGGTAGTGCTAAATATAAGCGGAGGAAGACGGTGACGTCGTCCGATGAAGTTTCGTGGAACTCAGGTATTTGAGAGACGAAAATTTGGGGAGGTGGGGGGAGCTCATGTGTCAGTCAAGGACGCCGTTGAGTCAACAACTTGACATATGGCAGGTACATTGGTACCGGGCAAACCAGTCCGTTCTGTCTTTCATGAAGATCTTGATTGGTCTGATGCTGCACAAGTTTGACTCAATAACCCAGGGTGGGCATATTGAGTCTGAAATGCAGCCATCCTCGCATCACACCGAATTATTAACCGAATTTAGGCAAACCGATATCATTTTGCTCATACACCGCACCGACCTGTTTTCAAACGGTACAGTTACGGTTTCGGGTATAAAACCCCCCGATTTAAACCCACCGAACCGTTTACAAACCAAACGGTGTTTAGTTTAGTGTTAGGTTTGTTAATCTTGTTGGAATTCAAATGATGCAATTACATATGCGGATTGTTTTGATTTTAATCAGCTTATTTGATAGCGTACATGTTTGGAAGGCAATAGGTTACTGAAGAGATAGTAATAACGTATATGCGCTACTCCTATTGCCATTTGAATAGGCATAAATCAATGAGTATAATGTAACATGATGAAATGAGCATTAGACCTGAGAAGCTAAGGGAACAGCTCAAACATGAAAAACGTGAAGATCTGGAAGTAGAACATGGTACTTGTTGAACATAATCTCTGATTTCTACAGATTCATTTTAATGTTTATACGGTATGCAGATGAATTTTCTTTCTCTTGTTTGTTTAGTCAACGTATTTCCATTTTACTTTTGTTAATCTTTGAGCACTATTCATTGTACATCAAGCTTCAAACTGCTTGATTTATCATGCAAACTGATTTGCTAGAATTGGACACAGATGCACACACAGATATGTATATGGACTTACATATAGTATGTTCTTAAAGCATAAATGCTAACATCATTTAATTCAACTATGTGTGTGTTAACCCATATGTTTGTTCTTCGGTCTCTGATATTAATCATCATCCGATATTTCAACATGCTACTTTTTATTTCATGTTGAATGTTGGTTTAACTATTTAATGCGGTTTAAAGCAAACCGCACCGAACCTCACCGAAAATGCAGTTTAACCTAAAATGCAGTTTGCATTATTTAAAAGCAGTTGCAGTTTGCAAAATTAGAACACCGAAAATGCAGTCTGCACTGCGGTTTTAGCCTTAAACCGCATTGCACCTCACCGCGCCCACCCCTACAATAACCTCGGATTTGGCCTCCTTTTACTTGGGACGTCTCTTCTTTTTCTTTGCCATGTGAAAATTAAGAAAGACATGGTTTTAAAAATGCACTATCATTATAAGATATTTGATATATATGTGTGTGTCTTGGTTCATGTCTTGTATACGGGTTTTATGTAGTAAACCATGTTGTAAAGGGTTTTACACATATTCATGTAAGAGGCCCATACAGGTCCATGTAATAGCTCAAGAGGCCCATGTATTTCTCTATATAAAGGGGCTTCATTCAATCATTAAGATAAGGAGAATTCATTCCCTCAATATGATTCTACAACACGTTATCATGCACTTAGCTCTAAACCCCAAAAAAAGAGCAAGTAGGCCACCGAAAAAAAAAGAAAAATTTTGTCGTGCGCCCGCCTGTGCACTGCACGCGCACTGCTGGGCACCACCGTGCACCGCGCGCACCACTGCTGCACAACTCCTGGGCACCACTACACATCTCCTGTGCACCACAGTGCACACCACCGTGCACCACCTGGGCACCGCTGCGCACCTTCTGGGCACTGCTGCGCACCCTCCCAGGGCACCACGCGCACCCCCTGTGCACCAATAAACCCTAAAATCTGTCTTAGGTTTCAAACGCCAATATCGTCAGAATAATGTCCGAATTGGCTTTCGTCACCAACAGAGAAATTGAAGATATTGATCATACGCTTCCAACGCCGCAAACTTCATCCCAAGAACCGGCCGGAAAGGAATCGAACCGGCCACCGGAATCCACAGACCGGCCGAAATATTCAAGTAACCGGTTCGGGCACTTACGGAACTCCGATTTCAGTGAAATTTGGAGAGGTTATGCACAAGGATGTCAGGATCCTTTAGACAAAAGGAATCCCCCAGAACCAGAGTAAAAGTGGGTGAATCGGTCTTCCCAATGGCTTCAACGCGTATAGGAATCACTTTTCCTTGAGGAAAACGGGTTGTATTCCTAATTTCTCTTTAAATCCTTCATATGGTTGATGTTTTTCAATGATTTGCTACTGTTTTATGGCAAGATTAACTAACCATATGATTTTCATGTGTTTCATGGCCTTCACATGCGACAATTCATGATGGAATTACGCGAACGATCGTCGAACGCGTATGGACTTGAGTATGGTTGTATTCCTAATTTCTCTTTAAATCCTTCATATGGTTGATGTTTTTCAATGATTTGCTACTGTTTTATGGAAATATTAACTAACCATATGATTTTCATGTGTTTCATGGCCTTCACATGCGACAATTCATGATGGAATTACGCGAACGATCGCCGAACGCGTATGAACTTGAGTATGGAAGCTTGGAGCAGCTTATATAAATGCAGTCTATTTAGCAGACTAGTAAGTAAGCTTTACTTTTTGAGTAATTTCAAAGTTCAATAACCTCGGGGAAGATAAAATACGTTCCTCCCTTCTTTATCCCCATTCTATGTTTGGGACGTTTGTCTTTGCAGGTTATTATGAAAATCCTAAAACATGTGCATTTGGCTACCGGCACCACAACCCCACATGCTGCTCGATGTGCGCTGCTGCCGAGCATTGTGCTCTGGCGCGTGCATAGCTACCGAGCGCTGTGCCCTGACACACGTGCGCTGCTGCCGAGTGATGTGCTCTGGTGCGCGCACCTACTTACCGCTGTGCTGCCGCGAGCACTTACTGACTGTTGTGCTGCCGTGTGCACCTGCTGAGCATTGTTGCAAGGGCCTGCCCTTGTGCGCGTGCACGCTGTTGCCAGGGCTTCCACTGTATGTGCACGTGCCTCTGTGCACATGCACGCTGCTGTCAGGGCTTGCCCCTGTGCACGTGTGTGCTGTTGCCGGGCACCGTATGTGCGCGTGCATGCTGCTGCCATGGCTTGCCCCTGTGCACGTGTGTGCTGTTGCCGGGCACCGTATGTGCGCGTGCATGCTGCTGCCAGGCACTGTATGTGCACCTACCTAGGCGATGTCGGGCACCGCATGTGCACACGTGCACAGCTGCCAGGCACTATATGTGCACCTGCCTAGGCGCTGCCGTGCGCTACTGTCGGGCACCACATGTGCACACGTGCGCTGCTACCAAGCACCGCATGTGTACACGTGCGCTGCTGCCAGACACTATATGTGCACATGGGTACCAGCTGTCGAAGCCTTGCACACTAATTGTTATGCACTGTCGAGCGCTGACTGCCGATTGCTACCGAGTGCTGCCTAGGGCAGCTGCCGAGCACTGTCAAGCACTGTCGAGCACTAGCTGCCGAGTGACAAGCACTAGTTGCCGTGCACCATGCACCGAAGATGTTATTAGGTCCACCTTATGAGATATCCAACGTTGGTTTGTGTTATGCTATTAAAGAGAGTTTGGAATTAGAGAATCATCTCATTCATTGAACCCGCGTTGTGTTTGATCAACGTTAGCACATTTCTCTGGGTAGAAGTCCTGTTGAGAATATGGTAGGAGAATCAGCTACCGGTGCAGGATGCCCAGCGTTTAGCTGCAGAGCACCACCGCCACGCTGCAGAGCACAGGTTGCCCAGTTGGCAGCTGTAGTGCGTCTAGTGCCTAGCTACAGAGGACCAGTGCTGCATAGCTGCCGAGTGCTAGTTTCAAACCACTGAGCACCCAGCTACGGAGCATGACATAGATTTTGCTCGAGATTTAGCCACTGCTTCCTACGCTGCACCTCCAACCTATAAAGCGAGATGACCACTCTCGAGTCTCCATAGTTTGGTTTTGTATGCATGAGCGAGGAAATTTGCCGCTCACTTACATATTGACCCTTGAATGTCGCTCTAAGTCTCAAACAAAGATTAGAAGCTGAGCAACACTGTTTTATGCTAAAGGCATGCATATATTGAGCGCTGCCTAGGAGCTACTGAGCGCTACACAAGCTGCTGGCATGGTTGCCGAGCTGCCGTGCACGCTGCCGAGCCCATGTGCACCTGGCTGCCAACTGCCGATAGTCATACGCCTATTGCCGCCCAACGTGCCTGTTGCTAACCCTGTATGCTACCTACTGCCCCTTGATTATTTTTGCCAATATTGTGTGTCAGTTGCCGCCCCTGTGTGCCAGTTGCTTCATGTTGTGTGAGGAATGCCACCATCTTTTTTGTTAGATGTCGATAGTTATGTGTTTGTTGCTTTGTGCTCTACACATGAACTATCGTGCACTTTGCATTAGGTGTTGAGCACTAAGCACCATATGTTAGCATTGAACACAAGGAACCGTGCACTGATCACCAATGGTTGTGCACTTACATCACGGACAAGCACTAAGTGAGCTACATAGCACAGAACACTCGAGGACGTGCACAAGACACCGATTGCCGAGCACTGAGCACCAGGGCCAAGCTCTGTGCAGCAGCTGCCGAAGCTTTATGCACCTCATGCTGTACACTGGAGATAAGCTGCCGAGCTCCCCCCACTGCCCCATACCTTGCGCCATGGGCGCCAGCGGTTGTGCAGCCACCGAATGTTGTCGAGTGCTCGGTGCACCGGCATATGTGTGACTCCTCATGCACTACCAAATGTTGTGAAGTGCTTAATGCAATGACATATGTGTAGGTGCAATGCACTGCCAAATGTTGTCAGTGCCTAGTGCATTGGCATACGTGCAAGCTGCAAATGCGGGCAATCAAAAACAAAAACAGTGAATCTGCCACTTTCTGAACAGCAACTTCCGAAGAGTTTTCTGAAAAGCTCCGGATGAACTAGAATGTATACCATATATCACTGGAAAGCTACGTTTGTCTAGTTTCCATTGGTTTTAGCGGTTAGTTCATATCCATTCTAACAAAGAAGTTATGACTGTTTAAGTGAGCAAAGGTCATGCTGCCAAGAATTCTGCAATGCACAAGGTTGCCTACGATTGTTGCGTTCGGTATTTTATGTCTCTTTCTCACGTATCTACCTTGTTCGATAGGTATGTTATGTGAAGAAATTGAGTGCCTTGCAGACGGTGGGACTACCCACACAATCCTGAGCAAAAGAATGAATGCATACAAATAAACGTACAAAAGGGCGTACGGAACATCAAATAGATGACTCTGACATTTGACGTCATGAAGGGCTCTTTGATTTTCTCCAAACGAAATGAGACCTCGATGAAATCGTTGGTTCGATAAGTGTATTCATACTATGACATGATCATGCACAGCCTTATGAAGGTGTGCCGATGTTCGTGGTTTAGTCTTCACCTAACAGCAGATTTTCCATCATCGGATGACGTGGTTAACCTCGACAAAGGTTGCCTACTCCCTTGATTTTGGATCCCCCATGTTGCTGTTACCAAATGTCATCCTTCATGGATGTTGAAGACTTGTAATGTCATATATATGCTTTACTTTTGGGTCGAGGATAACTCCTGCGATGTCACTTTAAAGTTGAAAGCTTCATCATGTCAAAATCTGTGACCACAGTAAGTTGAAACTACTGTATCGTAACTTTGTCAGAGTTTTCTGAACGGCTCCAGATGAACTAGATGCCGAATTTTATATCATTGGAAATCTACGTGAGTCTAGTTTCCAGTGGTTTAAGCGGCTCATTCATACCTGTCCCGACGAAAGAGTTATGGCAGTTTAAGTGCGTACAGGTCATAGCAGACTGTATCCTACTGTCCCTTAACTTCGTCAGATCCCCCAGATCAACTCCCGATGAAATGGAACTCGCACTTTATATCAATGGAAAGCTATGTGAATCTAGTTTCCAATGGTTAAAGCGGTTCATTCATATCCATCCAGACGAGAGAGTTATGGCTGTTTTAGTGAGTATAGGTCATACTACACGAAAACTGCATACTCTTCGCAGATTGTGAATCCTTTTTGTAACTAAGTTTGATTGGATCTTCACTATCATTTTATGATATGGTTGAATCAATTCTTGATGCCTTTGGCTCGATGATCTAAGTCACAAATGTCCTCCTTATTGTGAAAGAGGCAATCAAACATTGAAGTGTGTTATAAACATACACACCAACGATTACCATGATGAGAATGACCAAGACTTTTATGTATAATTCTCATGATTGCCGATTAAGAGCATCATGGAGAAGAGCATGAGTCCTAAGGTGTCGTCAATAAGTATATTTGGGACAATTGACTCAGACAAACTATGACATTTGGTCATACCGGGTGAGATATGCGAGCCAGAATTGTTTGATATTCTTGGGCGTCCATTCCCCCGATGACAACGAAATATGCCATGATTGTATGTTGTGATTGTGCGCCGACATGATGTCCTCGGCAGCCGCACGGTACACATGGATTCGTTTTGTAACGCTTGTTCTTTAGCTAAGCAAGGTGAAAGATCCTCTTATGCTATGTCATAAAAGATGTCATTCTTATTGAAAATCTAAAGAGGGATTATGTAGACCGATGCAACCAACGTATGAATACCGTATACATTTTTATGGTGTTGGTTGAAGGGCTAACACACTGGTCATGTGTTGCACCATCGTTTACCACATGCTGCGTATGTATCTATGGGCTCACTACCCATCCCTGAAGAGGGACATGCAGGCATGTATTGATTCGTCCACGACTTACCATCATTGCATTGATGCACGATAGCTCGTAATTGTGTGCTAGGATTGACATGAAGTTGTAATCCTTGAACTCGGCGGGATAGTAACGGATCTCCAAGCCTTGAGTTCCACAATGTGCCAAATTGGACTGTCACAGCGCCCAATGATGATGTGTCACATGAGATGAATATGTTCTAAGGTTGGATATGAGTCATTTTATTGCTCTCCACCTTAAGCTCCTTGACCGACGATCTCATTAACCGCTACACTGCGGATTGTCACTTTGAGACTGTATTCCCGCAGTTAGGGGGAGATACGAACACCAGTGTTCAAGTGGGAACGACGTGAATGTCGTGGTTGGTTACCACTAAGTCTCAACATGATCTCCAAAGAACTTTAGTGACGAGATCAATGCTGCATATGTTTGTAAGAAATGATGTCCTACCAAGAGGACATGGCTCGACCAAAATGAGGTGGTCTTGATGCCTGGCTGGGCTATATTGAGATGGTCTTGACGCCGTCACCTTGTGTGGTGATGTGAGGGTGCCATAATGTGGCAACATGGTGTCCTAGGCCTTGTGGCTCCCTGAAGGTTAGGTTGAGGCCCTTGGGTTTGATATACACTCGCACTGAGAGAGAAAACGAGTTTGGCACTACTGGTCCATTGATCAGTGATACTCACTCCGTCTCATGTAAGTCTGAATTGTGACTATCGTTGGGGGACGCCTCAACGTCAAATTCCAATTCATAGAAAGAGATCTCTACGATGACTACACTAGTGTACATGAGGACGTGGGATGATGAGTTTATCGAACCACACGTTTGTTGATATGTCGACAAAGTGTATTGACCTAAAATGGGAAAATGCGACCCGGACAAAGGGATAGGTCCTTGGGCAGGTGTTGCCGACACCGCAAGTGTAAACCCTATCAAGTAAACCTTTGTGAGTTAGCGTAGTGAGAACAAGAGTCTCAGACTCCCTTATGGCGCAAGGTTTCTCATAAACACACACTGAGATCGACAACGATGAGATGTACTCTCGTAATGGATGTTATTGCACTCCACTACCTTGTCAGTTTGGTAGTTCCCCAATAACTGTACATGCAGCCCTATGAATATGATCATAGTGACGTCTCTATGGGATCAGAGATATGCATGAAGATCTTAAATAGACTTCATAAGCCAAATCAAGTGGAGCTTACGTTGGCCAAGTGTTTTGAACGCATAGTACATGGCTCTTTGATTTCGGATGGGATATGATGAATAATGCCATTGCGTATTGATTCCAGATGATCGCAGTATATGCTGGATATCCGATGTTAGAATGAAAAGTATCTTGGAAAAGACACAATCTCGTATTGAAGTCGATGGATTGTGTATTGATGATGTGTTTCCATCAATTGGTTTAGGTCCTCTGAAGAAGAGTGGAACCTTCATATGCTCCCATGATTAGTCAATGTCTTTACTCCAAGAGAGAGTGATCCGTTTAATCAAAAGAAAGACTTGTCCTCACCTTCATTCGTTATAAAGCTAAGTAGCTTTGCGCCCACGCAATGCCAATGATATGGCAAAGGACATCACTTAAATACTCTAAGAGTATCTGGCATATTCAATCCCTATGGCATGAGAGAAAGGTTGTTGCCTATGCCATCGCTAGCCATGCATGAATCGAGATGCATCGGAAGCGGAATCATGATCTAGGCACCGGTTGGTTTAGTGGCCGAGTTGCCAGACATATGGCGCACTGCCTATGCGCTGCATGTACACACGTGAACTGCTCACAGATACTATACGTGCACCTGTGCACCTGCTGCCGAGCGCTGTGCATCAGCTGCCGAGCGCTGTGCATACAGCTGCTAGGCACCGTGCACATAGCTGCTGGCACTGAGTAATGCCACATTTGAGACCTGTTGAAAGAGCGTACATATGCCAAGTTGTCAAAACAGCTCCGTGGTCACTAAGGATCCGGAAGCGCCCTATGAATGATCTTGAGATCAGGGGGAGATGCAGATTTGAAAGAAAGTCTAGCATATACATGTCATAATCAAATGTGAAGGGAGTGGTTGTTGTTTGTGTCAACCATGTTGCACTCTTTTTCCCTTAGTCACAGCTTTTTGTCCCACTGGGTTTTTGCTTGACAAGATTTTTAACGAAGCGACATTGCATGCACCGCTAAGACCATTGTTCCTTATTTGTGGTTGATCATGGGAGACTTGTTTAAGTCTTAGCTCACATCTACTCTTGAGAAGCATGTTGGAATGCACCATTCATCAGGAAAATCCGATTGAAATACACATCAGGGGGAGCATCATATGACGAGTTCTCAATTGAGTAGTTGGTGCGTTGTACTCTTTTTCCTTCGACCAAGGTTTAGTTTTCCCACAGGGTTTTTGTTACTTGGCAAGGTTTTGATGAGGCAACACCGTAAGCACCATACCGGCATGAAGACACGCGACACAAGGAGGAGTATTCTAGGATATTTGATATATATGTGTGTGTCTTGGTTCATGCCTTGTATACGGGTTTTATGTAGTAAACCATGTTGTAATAGGGTTTTACACATATCCATGTAAGAGGCCTATACAGGTCCATGTAATCGCCCAAGAGGCCTATGTATTTCCCTATATAAAGGGGCTTCATTCTATCAATAAGATAAAGAGAATTCATTCTCTCTATATGATTCTACAACAACTATAATGTTGTTAAGTACAAACTTTAATCTCTTCATAGCTAATGCATGCTCTACTAAGTACCCTTTATAATTCTTAATCGGTTTTTTGGCCCGAAATTTGTCATATTCCCGTTCAAACTCAGACAACAACTAAACACACTTCAATGCAATAGTTCGAGAAACGTTTGGAGTCCCTCTTAGATGCAAGACAATGCTACCATGTCACATGGAAGGCCGGCCCTCAGGGATTTAGGTCTGGTACGAGAAAAAAATATGTGCCACTAATATATGAACATTTATTTAAAATTTACTGATTTTCATCATTGAGAGGAAGAAGATTTAATCACTATAGAGCCATACTTATTGTTGCAATAAATTTTCTTTATAATTGATGCAAAATTTGTAGATATGAATAAAAAATATAAAAAAAATAATGAGATTTTAAAATATATAAAAGAATTTATAACAAGATTTTGTTATTACTAAATATTTTTTTTATATATAATTAATTGATATATGTATATATAATTATACAAAAGGTATATAAACAGAAGATGATGGTAAGTGCCTCTTTCCTTTTACGGCCTAATGCAAGCGCACTGTATGTACCGGCTATGGCTATGTGAGGCCATGAAGAAATGAGGTTGAATCTCCAACCGTTTGACACAGTCAAACGCAGCAAGCTGCTGAAGCTGCCGACAAGACTCAGAGCCACCGGTTTCTCTAGAAAGCATGATCACCATGCCACCAAGCCTCTATCAGTGAAAGACAAATATCACTACGTGTCCATTTGGTGTTTCGTGAAGAACAAGAATGGTTCTTCTGGTATACTCTTAACCTGTCCATTGTTTAATCACCTTTCACACCATGATGAGTACTGTAACTATTTAACTAACATAAAAATAACAGCGTCAAAGAACATGTGAGCCAATCTGGTTATAATATTAGAGGTGGATTATTACCAAACACACAGTGGTCTGAACCGATCATACTTTTTTTATTAACTTAATGAGTAGGATGCCCTCATTATTCAACCAGAACAAAAAAGTTTCTGTAATATTGAGCCAATCTGGTTATAATATTAGAGGTGGATAATATTACCAAACACACATTGGTCTGAACCGATCTTACTTTTTTTATTAACTTAATGAGTAGGATGCCCTAATTATTCAACCAGAACAAAAAAGTTGCTGTAATATCCTTTTCTTCATTTGAAATTTACGTCAAGAAATGGGAAATCTGATGATCTCTAATGTGTTTGGGTCTTTGGCCTCGATAATTTGAAGCTGAGGCCCCATCATGATCAGTTTAATTCAAATAAGGAGGAAAAATTTGGAGCACCATCATCTTTTTTGGATACAGTCCATTCTTTTAGAAATGAGATCAACAACGTTTTCTGTAAGGAATAGCCAAAATATTAATCTGGTTACAAATACACTTTCCTGGAAATGGATCCTCTATCATATTACAAACTTGAGGACTCAACATTTAACATAGCATAAGTCACAGATATGGTATGTTAGACTTCTGAGGACATCATTTGCTGCACTGTTCTGTTTCTATATCAGTCGATATCTTTTCGGTAGTTCAAATGGCTGTGTTCGTCAGTGATTTGGAGATATATACCAGAAAAGAATTGGCCCAACAAAAGAAGGGAAAAGAAAAACACGAACAAAAACAGTTGCTGCTTTTCCAAGTTGCCTAAGTTGGAGGCAATGATATTGAACCCGCCTGCGCTGTTTCTGTTAAGGATAAAGATGTAATTCTCATGGTCTTAGTATATATAGCTCGATTTAGTATAGATAGCTATGAAGTCTATTTTTTACATGTATCAGAACATTTGACTTTCTAGATTGTAATACTTTGATTGTTTTACCTTCAATGTTGATAAAGTTGTATTTGACAAATTGTGTGAGAATTCAAACAAAATACAAAATTTTGAGGAATTTTTAATACATATTGAACATATCTAAATACAAGGTATATATACAAGAATAGTTGTAATCCAAGAAGGAAACTAATTACACAGAAAGACTTACACAATCCTAGTTTGATTATACTTTCTAATCATACTAGGACTAGGACTCACGTTAACACTCCTCCTCAAGTTGGCGCATATAAGTCTTGAATGCCCAACTTGTCAAGTGAGTCACTAAATGTTTTGGACGAAACTGCCTCTATCCAATCTTCTTCATGAACGACGTAAATCTTCCAAACCAAGCTCTAGGAGATTGTTTCAAACCATACAACGATTTTTTTAACCTGCACACTACATTTTCACCCGTAGAAGTATTATATCCTGGAGGAAGATCCATGTAAATTTCCTCATTCAAATCCCCATGAAGAAATGCATTCTTCACATCAAATTGCTGCAAGGACCAATCTAAATTAGCTGTCAAGGATATGAGGACTCGAATGGTATTGATTTTCGCCACAGGTGCAAAAGTCTTGTCATAATCCACCCCATATTTCTGAGTGTATCCTTTTGCAACCAACCTTGCCTTATGTCTGTCAACTGAGCCATCTGCATTGTGTTTCACAATATAAACCCATCTACAACCAACAGTCTTTTTTTTTCAGGTGGTAATGAAACCAAATCCCAAGTACCATTCTTCTTGAGAGCATCCATCTCGACCTCCATTGCTTTGGCCCACTTCTCCTTGATTGCATCCTGCACTTTACTAGGAAGAGACACTACAGATAATTGATTCACAAAGGCTACATAAGGTTTAGACAGTCAATGAGTCGACACATAGTTGGCTACATGATACTTAGCTTTAGCAGACAAGAGAGGTTCATATTTTTTAAGAGGTTGACCACGATTTGACCTAGCAGGCAAGACTCTACTAGGTTCAGAAACAGTGGAAGAGGACAACAGAATAGTACTACATACCTCAGGTGATGACAAGCCAGGAAAGATCGTTGATGTAGGGGAAGAGACTGGTCTTGCATGTACATCTTCAACTAGTTGATCAGTATTCAATTCTCCTCCTTTCGACGTGTCGGACACTTGCTCGTCATGTCGAATATCTTCAGAATTGGTAATAGATTCCTCAACGGTAGTAGGGTCAATAGATTGAACCACTTCTTACGGTTTCAGAGTATCGTCTTTATGATACTGGATTTTGCCGGTGACAACTTGAGGATCATTTTTGGTGGGGTTTCTGTATACCATGACACCATCGTCAAGTTCTCCAAATTGATCTTCATAAAAAACATGCTGCTCCTCCTCAATGTCACGGCAACATTTGGTGATGGTGCTATCTCTTCCCCGCTGTACATGCAATCCAAGTGAAACAATCTCCCCCTTAGATCTCCCTTGCCTATTATCGTCTGAGTTAACAAGTTCTGTAGTGAGGTCTTGTCCGCCTACTCCATAGAAATCAGGTGCTTGAACCAATTGAATTGCAGCTTTGCCTCCACGGCTCTTATCATAGGTGGCTCCTTGATTTGCTTTCTTAGGGCACGAGGTCTTGTAGTGTCCAAATTCTTTGCAATAGAAGCACTGCACCTTAGTGAGATCTGGTCCACGAGCAGGCTGAATCCGAAGTTCACTGTTTTGGTTCTTGGTTTTCCAATCGTGTTGAGATTTAGATTGGACAGTGAGGCTGGAGACCACGGTATATAACTCATTTACACTAGACTGGTTGGACTCATCTTTACGGATATAAACATAAGCTTGTTCCAGGGTTGGTGGTGTGGCTTGTAGCAGTTTTCCCCTAGCAGTAGCGAATTTTGAGTCTAATCCATTCAAGAAGATATGAACTCGCATCTTGTCTCGGGACTGGTTGTGTGTAGCAATATCCAGATCACACACCATAGGGTTGGGGTCCCTTTCATCCAACTCTTGCCAGATAGCCTTCAAGCTGGCGTAATATTCTGCAAGAGGTTTATCAGCTTGAGTAGTTGTGAAGGCTTGACATGTCAAATCATGAACTCTTGCAAAATCACTTCCATCATAATATGTGGTTGCGACTGCATCCCAGATTGCCTTTGGCGACGAATAGCTTGAAAATAACAACATAATTGGTCTTGTCATGGATTTTAGAAGAAGCATCATCTTGCTATAATTTGCAGCATCCCACATAGTTTGTGCCTTGCCAACTTCTTCAGGTCGGTGGAGAGTACTAGCGACATACTCCCACCTGCCCACACCTCCAAGATGCAGCTTCATTAGTCTTCGTCATAGTAGGTAGTTTGTGTCATCCAGTTTCACTCCAAAGTCAGAGCTCTCGTTTTGAAGAGCTGCCAATTGATCACGGGTAACTTCAGGTTGGTCACTAAAAATTGCGAGTTCCATTGTAAAGAGGATTGGACGACAAAGGGGCAGATCAAAATATGACACAATTCGACGGACGTGAAAACTTCTTTCAATACATCGAACAAATCAGATTAGGACGGTCAGAACAGATTTGCAGCGGAAACAATAAGTTCAGTTTCAAGAATAACAGGTTCAGATTGTCAGGAATAACAGGTTCAGATTGTCAAGATAGTTAGGACAGATTTGCAGCGGAAACAACAAGTTCAGTTTCAGGAATAACAAGTTCAGATTGTCAAGATAACCAAGATCGACTTAGGCTCTGATACCAAGTCAAACAGAATACAAGAGTTTGAGGAATTTCTCACACACATTGAACATACCCAAACACAAGGTATATAAACAAGAATAGTTGTAATCCTAGAAGGAAACTAATTACACAGAAAGACTTACACAATCCTAGTTTGATTATACTTTCTAATCATACTAGGACTAGAACTCACGTTAACAGGAGACAGTTCTAACAATAACACATTTCAATTCTTAGACGGTGCCCAACAGGAAGAACCATACATAATTCTGCCCTTCCATCCCTGCAGCATCCAGCAGCCATCTTCATCAACCACAAAATCAGGGTTGCACCCCAGTTTTACCTTATCCTTTATTTTGTTCATGACTTCACCGTCCAATGGCAGCTGCCTGAACCCAGCCCTCATGTTCCGTACTTGCCACTGCTTATACGTTTGTGGCCTCACAGTTCTTTCAGTGCCCTCACATGCTACTATATTCACAACTTCACGTCCAATAAACTCTTTCTCAAACCCCATTCTCATCTGATCTTCACGAGGCAAATTGGTATCAAAAATATCAAACAATGCAGAGAAGTGGAACATTGCTTCTCGGAAGCGTGAAACAAAGAAGGGTGCCTGATAGGATCAATTTATAACAGTTTGGACAAAGACATCAGGATTCAACTTCCTGATTAAATTTAGAACAGTATCCCTTGGACTGCTTAATACAACTGTCTCATCAAGGAGATTCTTGAATCGGCACTGACAATTAACAGCAACCACCTCATTTCTTTGAACTTTGAGGTCATCAAATTGGACAGTTTCCCATTTTTTGGCTATGGCATAGTACTCGAAAGGAACATTAAATCGCTTACAATACTTTGCCAAGCGATGCCCTGTCTCTTGGACTCTTTCTTCTGGTCGAAAACCACTTAAGGGAAGCTCTACCCCTGTAATGCGTAACTTGGGAGGTCCACCAGGTCTTCTTGAGAGGCAATGAATTAGAGCAGGCCATTGAAAACCATAAAGGATGCCAAAATCTATTATATGAAGTGTGTCTGCTTTTTCAGCTGCTTTTAAAATCGCATGGTTTGCGAAGATCAACGACATCTTCACGAATGGGCAGGCTGCAATATAAGTTTGGTAAAACCTCAGCATATCAGCAGCTGACCTTCGTTTAGAAGATAAAGCAGTATATAATTGAGTTCCAGTGCCAGCCAACCGCGCTTCAAGAGCATTTCCAAAGCAATGAGCCAACCTCTGAGTACAATCACCAGATGGGGAAGAGTGCTGCATAATCTGCTCCAGTAGCTCACTAGCAGTGTCCCGATCATCAACAGAAACAGCTTGTGCACATAAAATAAGAAGAGCCCTCAAATCTATAACTTCCTTCTTGTTGCCTTGACTCTTGCCACGAACCATCCCATTACCAATTCCAACAGATTGCTCGTTGTCTGCTCCATTCTGACTGACTTGATTGTCTCTACTCTCCAAAGGCTTACATAACAACACCTTGTCAAAAATATCAGACAGCTCGCCTTCCTCATCGTCCATATAAACCGCCGACTGCTTGTTACTCCTCCCATCCTTTATATCTGTATCTTCACTTCGATGATTCTTTCTACCTCTTGACCCAACACTAAAATGCTCACTTCCATTCTGTGCCACAACAACCACATCTCCTGCCTTGTTATTTGCCCGAGCATATGTCTTGTTGGAGTTGTTGCCCTCCGCACTGATCAACTGACCTCTAAGAAGAAACTTAGTACCCTCCTCTGCCCCTCTGTTAAATTGCAATAAGAATTCATTCCTACTAACCACATCCGGAACCATAAGCTCACTCCTATAAGAACCCACCATCTCATTTCCAGTACCAAACTCATTTTGATCAACACAAAGAGGGTTTTGGTCTTGGGAAGTTGAGCACTTCCCTCCTCCAATAACCTCACAAAGAGACGCCTCAGTGGCTTGAAGAACCGAAGGATCATGGAACATACATGGCTTTGATTCCATGTCCTCCATGAGCACCTGGTTTATGTACTTGAGCACACTATCAGAAAACTCATCTCCCTCATGGCTAGAGCTTGATGACAAAGCAGAGTTATTGAAATTTGGGTCCAAAAAGCTAAGATCTTCAAAAGTTTCACTACTTGGGACCTCATTTAACATATCAGGCAAAACGGTTTGATCATTGAAATTGGGATATTCAGAGAAAAGTGGATCCATGGTAATGAAATTCACAAAAATTAAAGGAAACCCAAATCGACTTTGGGTGATATTAGTGAAAGCTGGGAAGAAGAGATTTGAGAAGATGAGATCAATTTAGAAATAAATGGTTCTTAATCAGAAAAATCAGTAACAGTAGCAGTGCTTATATATAGCAGAGCTCAACTGAATTATAGCTGGCTACTGTAACAAATAGTCTAACTAATTTTATAAGAAATATCTACATCTTAACACCCGTCCTTAACTTGATCTGGGATACCAAGTATCAAGTTGGAACAAAGATAAAAATGTTGTGGAGAACAGTCCTTTAGTAAACAAATCTGCAAGCTAATTTTTGAAAGTCACAAACTGTAACTTTAGATAACCATCCTTAACCTGGTTTCGAGTGAAATGCACATCCACTTCAATGTGTTTGAGTTTGGAATGGTATATACTAGATTTGTGGCTAGAGAAACAGCTGAAATATTATCACAATGCAAAACTGAAACACTGTGTAACTGAACTTGAAGATCTGTTAGAAGAAGCATTAGCCACATCAACTCTGAAGTAGTATCTGCCATACTTCAATATTCTGCTTCTGTAGAAGATCTTGACACTGCAGTCTGCTTCTTGCTGCACTAAGATATTGGAGCATCATTCAACAAGTCAACAAAACCTGTTGTTGATTTTTTGTCATTCGGATCATTTGCCCAGTCTGCATCACTATAAGCTTTCAATGCCACACAAGGTAATGATGGAGAAACACTAGTAACACCCCTCCTGAAATAAATGCCTTGTGTAAGCGTCCCCTTAACATACTTCAGAATTCTTTGAGCTGCATACAAATGAACATCAGTGGGAGTATGAAGAAATTAACCGACTGAGTTAACTGCATAAGAGATATCAGGTCTTGTAAAGGTGAAATACTATAAGCAGCCAACCATACTCCTAAAAGAAGATGCTTCATGAGCAGAAAGAGAGAGACCAATGTCTTTGTATAGCTTGAGACCTGACTTGCATGGAGTAGTTTTGGCAACAGAATCATCAAATCCAGCCTTATGTATCAGATCAGTAGCATATTTTCTTTGGGAAACAAAAAGACCATTATGCAAATATTGTATTTCAAGTCCAAGAAAGAAATGCAATTTTCCCAAGTCTTTCATGTCAAATTCTGTCTGAAGAGCAGCTTTTATTGAAGTGATGATATCCTCACAAGAACCTGTGATAATTATATCATCTACATATAAAAGTAAGAACACACACTTGCTCCCACTGAGCTTAATAAAGAGGCTAGGATCTACATAAGATGCACTACAAAAAAGGCAATTGGGCGATGAAGAGAGTCGAAACAGGGCGACGAAACCAAATTTTGTCGCCTAAGACGAACTTTAGGCGACGAAAATTTGTGCCATCGCCTAAGAGCCAAAAATCGTCGCCTAAGATAAAATTTAAAGCGACGAAAACTGAAATCGTTGCCCAAGGCCATTCCTTCGTCGCCTAAGATCCAGTCTTGGGCGACGACAGGAAGTTTCGTCGCCTAAAGCCTAACCGTCATCGCCTAAGATGGTCATTCTTAGGCGACGACAAATATGTCATCGCCTAAGATCTGAAAACTTTGGGCGACAAAGTCCTTTCATTGCCTAAGAGGGACCCTCTTAGGCGACGACAAAGATGTCGTCGCCTAAGGTCTGAAAACTTTGGACGATGACGTCCTTTCGTCGCCTAAGAGTCCTTATATTCTCAGATTTCGATAGCAGCTCACTTGGGAAAAAAAAGGGAAGAAAATTTCGGGTGTTGTCGAAATTGTTGGGTGTTGTCGAAATCTGTCCATACTTAGTTTGTGGAGCTATATATAGGTATGTATATATATATATATATATGTTGTTTTTGAGTTTTATTTGAGTTGAATTGATAGATTTTGAATTTTATTTGAGTTTATGAATTGATAGATTTTGAGTGTGTGATTTAGTTGATCGATTAATATTTTGAGTATGTTGATTGATTATGAATTAGGGTTCGATGTAGTTGCATTAATTGGTTGATATATTTTTACATTTTGATTAATGTTATATTGAATATATATATATATATGATGTTGTTATTAATTAATTTATAATATTGTGTTGATGTTATGAAGTTGTGGATGATAATTTTGTGATATGATGGATGTATATATATGTTGTTGATATATAATATTGTTATTATGTAATTATTTAGTATGTATATATATATGTTAATTAATTAGTTTATATATGTAAGAATATTGTTATGTAATTAATTAATAATTAAGTATATATGCATGTGTTAATTAATTAATTTATTACTAATAATTTGTTGCAGTATAGTGTTATATATATAAATGAATTTGATTGAGATTTTATATATATATGACATTTAATTAATTGTTATATATATATATTGTGGTATTTTCAGGATATGGATAAGAGTTAGATTTCACTTCTAAGATGGGACAGAAGATATGCTAAAGGAGTTTTAAGTTTTGTGTAATATGTGTTGGACAATGCTGGCGGGAGTACACTTTTCTATTACCCGTGCAAGAGATGTCAGTGTCGCAGCGAGATGCATCGATTTCCGATGGAGACAGTATGGGAGCACCTGAAGAATAACGGATTCTGGGATAGTTACACATGTTGGATATATTACGATGAAACATCATCAGAAGGTCTGCATGATCATGGACAATTTTATGAGAGGGGCAATTCATCAAACGATCCAACAACGGCCCTCATCAACGACATGTTTCCTCATGAGAGCAGTGTATGCGCTCAAGGACAGCATATTTCTGAGACGTCAGTGAAGGCCATCCCTATAGCTGTCAACACTGCTGGTATTGACAAACACAACAAACTGTTTGCTTTCCAACAGACCCCTCTGTACCCCGATTCTAAGAATACCGTTCTTAAGTGTATGATGGAGGTGATGCAAATCAAAGTTGAGTAAAAATAGACTGTGAAGGCTGTTGATAAGTATCTACAGTACGCTGCTTCATTGCTGCCCGACGGTCATTGTCATCCCTCCACTCATCATAAGGTCCGTCGTATCTTGAAAGATCTCGGACTTTCCTACATCAAGATCCATGCATGCAGATATGACTGCGTCCTGTTCTGGGGTAAAGATGCAGACAGGAATGACCTTGAAGGCCTTCATCGTTGTCCGGTATGTAGGACCGACAGGTATAAGCGGACTCCTACAGGCAACAGGAAACCTGTGAAGGCACTTCTGTATTTCTCGTTGAGGGATAGGCTGGAGCGGTTGTACATGTCTTCACACACAACCAAAGCTATGAGATGGCACGCTGAGAGGGAGTTGTATGACGAAGACACCATGTTACACACTGCTGACGGGGAGGCTTGGAAGCATATAGACAGGGAGTTTCTTCATTTTGCGTCAGATGTCCGAAATGTGAGGCTCGGGCTGTCATCCGACGGGTTCAACCCTTTTGGCAACATGAGTCTTCAATACAGTATATGGCCGGTGATTTTGGTACCTTACAACCTCCCAACATGTTGTCCTTGTTGATTCTGGGGCCCGGTTATCCAGGAAAGTGTCTCGATGTGTATATGAGACCGGTGATTGAAGAGTGTAAGTTCTTTTGGGAGGTTGGTCATCCCACTTATGACTCCTACAAGCAGGAGATGTTTCAGATGCATGTCATGGTTGTTGGTACCATCAGGTTTTATGGAATCATCATTTTAATTGAGCATTAGGGTACGTCATGTTTTCATTCTTGATGTCGGTAGGTATTGGTCTAGTCCCCTATCTCTTCTTTGTACTTTTTATTCTATATATATTCTACATTCATCTCTAAGGCGACGAAATGTGACCGTCGTCGCCTAAGGTCTCTCTTCGGCGACGAAATACTTATGTCATCGCGTAAGAGGTCGGGTAGATCCGCCTCCCTTTCCCTCTCCCTCTCACTCCCTCACTCCCTCTTCCTCTCCTCCGCCTCCCTCGCCCTCTCCTCTGCCGCTGCCCCTGCCGCCTCCCTCTCCCTCACACTCCCTCACTCCCTCTCTCTCTCTCTTCCTCTCCTCCGCCACCCTCTCCTCTGCTGCTGCCCCTGCCGCCGTGCCGCAGTGCCGCCGCGCCCTTAAGATCCAGGTACCGCCGTGATAATTTTGTTGAAAATTTGTGGAAAAATTGTGATAATGTTGTGGAAAATTTGTGAAAATTGTGGATTATTTTTTTTTAATTGTGATAATGTTGTGGAAAAATTGTGGTAATGTTGTGGGAAAATTGTGGTAATGTTGTGGAAAAATTGTGACAATATAGTGGAAAAATTGTGGTAAATTAGTGAAAAATTAAGTGTAAGTTTGTGATCAATTAAATGGAAATTTATGGAAAGTTTGTACATTATTTTATGGAAAATTTGAGGAATATTTGTTCAAAAATTGTGGAATATTTGTGGTAATTTTGTGGTTAATATTTGGTAAATAATGATAATTGTGTGGTAAATTAAAATTATATTTGTGGAATATTGATTGAAATTTTTATTTTAATATATTGTAATTTATTGTGCATTTTTTTAGGTTATTGATTGAAATTTTTATTTTAAACAGGATGTTGAAGAGTTTTCGGTTAAGCAAGAAGGGTTCGAGGGGCCAAGCGTCCGGTTCGTCTGAGAGAACCGCAAGCAACCCTCCACAGGAGATCTTTCAGGGCACTATGTCTGCCAGACGTGCGACTCTTCTAAAGGGGCAGAGGCGGCCGAGCGTTTCCACCTCTTCAGGGCAGCCAGACAATTTCCCGTCTGCATTTCGTAGGCTTTCGGTTACGCGGGGGCCCACTCCATCCGCTACAGAGGTGCCCACTCCTTCTGCGGTTTCGGGTGATGGGTCATCGGGGCCACATGTACCGGCCACTATATGACTTCCGTTGACAGTACTGGCCATACCAATCATTGATACAGAGTGGAATATATTATCGTTCCTCCGGACCTGATTGTTCAAGAGGCGTACTTTTACACGCCTTTTGATGGACCTCTTCTTCCCGTCAGGTGCAAGGAATCGGCGTCGACACAGGCAGAATCCATTGACTCCACCGCATCACCCTCAGGTAAATAAATTTACAAGGCTTTTTGAATTATTATATTTAATGACGGATTTTAATATTAAATTTGGTTTATTATGTCATAGGCGCCGTCGGGAACAAACCGACGAATAATAAGAGAGGCATCGTCATCAACAAGGCCCTAGAGAAGCTAGTAAAAAAATCAAAGAAAGTCTTAATCCGGGTTGGTCCGAATGGAGAACCAAAATCAGCAAGCGTGGGGAACATATACGTTTGCGTCACAGGACCCATGATTATGGCTAAATGTCGTATGTTATGGGGAGAATGGAAAGACGTCCCGGATTTCGTGAAGACCCAGCTCAATAACGATATGTCAGTGAGTTTTAAAAAAGTCTCAATAATATTATGAAGTTGTTGACTTTTCTGAGAAAATAGACTAACAAACGGTTAAATGCATTTATATTTTGAGTTTCCCGAAGGGTCGAGGGAGTTGATGAGGCCATGGCTGGAAGAAAAACATTCTCAAAGGTACGCACGTTGGAAAAAATATTGTCGTGAATTATATGTTATATTAAATATATATCTAATATTTGATGTCGTATATGTAGGTTTAGGAAGTGGAAGCATAAACTGACGGACCACTGGAAAGCGCACGGGAACGGCCGGCTAGGTACCCCTCTTGAGTTCCAATACAGGGAGCACGAGTGGTGTTGGCTTTTGCCGGTCAAATTCAACAACCCTCATAAAAAGGTAGATAAAAAATAAATTACTTAATTAGTTATCGATGTCGTACTTAATTATTAAAAAAAAATTACGTATTAAATAAATATTTTACTAACGGTTAATTTTTTTTCTTTCAAGGCCGTCTCTTTGAAGAACGCTGCAAACCGACAACACAACACGACCAACCATCATGCCGGTTCGAAACTGTTTGCTTGCATCATGGAGGAGGTAATGAGGGACAATCCGGAGGTTAACCCGTTCGTGGGAACGTTCCATAAGGCGTATCCTCAATCCGAGGAGGATTTTGTAAGTTATCTCACGCTTTTAATTTTGAATTTTACTTATATGTATTATTTAATGTTAATTAATAATTTGTTTCTAATATTTCCAATTATGAGAGGATAAGGTCGGCGGAGTCCGATGTGATGCGTGATTACGTGTCGGAGACATGGCCAGAAACGTAGGAGGATATGTCTGAAGCCATGTCCCTGATCGACTGATCAGATCCACTCATCGGGATGAGGATCATGGACACAGTTTTCCCACACCGTACAAACAACTTCTACTACCGGGGTATGGGCAGCTTTGGAAACCAAAAGCTGAAACAAATCAAAGGAGGAAAGAAAGGAGCCTCAAACAGCAACGTGCATCTACAGTCAGAAGTTGAGAGGTTGCAGCAGAGACTATAACGCCAAGAACGACAAGAGGCTGCCAAGAGAGCCTTCACATCAGCCTTAAATGCCTTCGAAGATGCCAAGAGTGCCTATGAAAACGCTCGAGAGCAGTATAATGAAGCGCGTAATGCAGCCAAGGAAAACCATCAGATGTAGTTGGGGCAATGGTTTCAGGATTGTCTATATGCTTAGTCAACAGGACAAATTCCTCCTCCCATGCCGATGCGTCCTATTCTGCCTCCGTCGCCGGAACGTCCTCAGCTTTGGAAACCATAAGAATCGGATTTCATGATCGATTTAGATGATATTGAATTTACTTTGGACTAAATTTATATATTTGTACGATTATTAACAATTTAGATAATTTTTAATGAAAAATTTGTTGTTTTGTTCTTGAATTTTTTGTGTTGTTATTTATATTTTATAAAAATTTATAAAACTAAATAAAAAAATACAGAAAATATTTCAGGTGACAAAATAAGATATTTTGCACCATTTCGTCTTCTTAAGATCACTTAGGAGACGAAATATACCACTTTCGTCGCCTAAGAGAATTTATTAATTTTTTTTTAAAAAAAATATAAGACGACGAATATACACGTATCGTCGCCCCAAGGTAGAACTCTTAGCTGACGAAACTAGCGTCGTCGCCTAAGATCTAGACTCTTAAGCGACGACAGCTGTTTAGGCAACGAAATGTGTGTCGTCACCTTAACTTAACTCTTAGGCGACGACAGGGATTTCTTTCGTCACCTAAGATCTTGGGCGATGGACTTCTTGCGACGACACCTTAGGCGATGACGCTTCGTGCCCTAAGATATTGGACAACGAAATTTTTTAGCAGGGCGACGAAATTGCTTCGTCACCCAAATACTCTGTTCTGGTAGTGATGCAGAAAAACCAATTGAAGGCAGAAAATGAGTAAACCTCTTATTCCATGCTCTTGGAGCTTGTTTAAAGTGACTTATGCAACTTACAAACATAATTTGGATGAGCAGAATTTACATATCCTTCAGGCTGAGTCATATAAACTTCTTCATTTAGTATACCATGCAAGAAAACATTCTTAACATCCATTAGATGAAGAGTCCAGTTGAAATAAGCAGCAAGACATAAAATTAATCTGACTGGTGTGTCTGACAATTGGAGAAAATGTTTCATCATAGTCAATCTCATATTCTTAACTGGAACCTCTAGTAATAAGCCTAGCTTTGTGTCTTGCAATAGAGCCATCTGCTTGTCTTTTAATCTTAAACAGCCATTTGCAAGAAACTAAATTCTTGTTAGCAGGTAAGGGCACTAAAGACCACGTGTCTTGCTGTATAAGAGCATTATATTCTTCAGTCATAGCAGCTTTCCATTCAGGAACATTAAGAGCATCCTTATAAGAACAAGAAGTATATATGTCTGAATAATACTTTTATTAGAAAGCGAAAGCATTAATATTTTACAACACCAAATATTTTACAATACGAAAGTTTTAGCAAGAGTATGTAAGACATTACATTTATTCTCAAAATAGCAATAGAAAAAAAATATTCTTTTATTTAGTAGGTTTATCCCCGTTCTCCAAGCATCTATTCGTTACCAGAAAATAAGAAAGTGTAGCATCATGAGTAACACAGACCCAGTAAGTACTGTCAGGACCGACCCCGAGTTAAATCTCTTTAACTCGAAGTAAATCCTGTGGGGACCACCTCAAGGTAACTTCTTACCAAAACCCCTTTGAGATGGACAACCCTTCTTACAAACCAACTAAGCACTTCCAAGAATAATTTAATTCAACCCCAACTCCTGGGGACATCATGCTCCCTAAGTCACAACTATGTTTTAACTACCTAATCAACTATCTAACCTGGGGTAATCAGAGAAAACTAAACGAAAGTTATACCTAAAAAAACTTGCTGCGACAGCGGATTAATTGATTATGCTTTGACTTCGGTACGCGTGACCTCCTCACAGGAACCCTGCAACACTGGGCATTTGAAAATGAAAAGCACAGGGGAAAACATTTAAAAAATAATAATATTAGCGTGAGTGGACAAAAATCAAATATGAAAAGGTAACAATCTTTCCATACTCTCCCTTTGATTTTCCAAAATTCACATGCAGGCAACCAATAGAAAATGAATAAATAAATCATAAAACAAATCCCTTGGCTCAAATCCATAATTAAAAATGTGGGGGTATTAGCACCATATCCACGAGAAAACAACTGACCAGCTCTATCCACGAGAGGGTCTATTGACCAGCTTAATCGATAAGGGTCCCATGACCCGTTTTATTCGGGAGGGTCCCATGACCCGCTCTATTCGGGAGGGTCCAACCGACTAGCTTCCACCGAATAGGGTCCTGACCTGCTCTATCCGGGAGGGTCCTTCTGACCAGCTACCACCGAAGAGGGTCAAACCAGCTACAATTCAGAGATGGTACCATCTCCATTTGGAGAGGGTCCATGCTAGTTAGCAATACATATAAACATATCCTTGAAAATCCTTAAAAGCTCATGGTAAATAAATCAAAAACCAAGTCAAAACACCCATGACTTTTCCCCAAATATATTGGATTTAAAACATTTACAGGCATCCGAAACCGGTTCCCTGACTTTACTTTAAAATCAATAAATCCAAGAGCCAAGTTTCCCCTTTTACAAATAATCCCCCTCCATAACCCAAAATGGTGACAACAATTGAAAACCATATTCAGGGAAAAATCCTTTAAAATCACGGGAAAGGTTCTTTCCTGGCACACTTTGAAATATAATAAATTCCCAATTTTTTTCCTAAAACCACCATAAAACACAACGTGGAGGAAATTTCATAAATAAAAGAGAAACTTAATAAAATCTATTGCATCCATTATATTTAAAAATAAAGGTCCACTCACTGTACTTAATGCGGTCTCCTCAATGCTCGGAACACTCCTCGAGCGTCATCTCGAAATATCCATATGGTCGAGTCCAGTCCCACGTTCGACCATTGGCTGTAGAATTAAACCAATATATTAGCCTTTCTATCGTTGACTTGATTGTTTTCTACTTTTGACTAGGAAATTCTATTTGACCAAGAGTTGACCAAAATCATTTCTTTTAACAACTTTTCAATTATTACGCTTAAATCCGATTATCGACTCGAAGTTTGGTTTCCGATTACGCCACCTTAGCACATGTATTTTCTTTACTAAATCATTTGACGGTAGGTAACACTTAGTAATTTGTGGAATTACTATGGACACCCAATCAACCACTTAACCAATTTACGGATTAAGAGTCGATATAACAGGTATGAAATTATCCGAATTATTTACAACGCCCAACTCGGTCTCTGACTAAGATTTCTAAGTTGCCAAGAATCTCACTTAAAGATCCGGTTGTCTTAATTTAACCGGTTAACTAAGATTGACCTTTCCCTTTTTCCTTTTATCGGTCAACTTTCCATAAATGGAAACCTTCCAAAAAGGGAAAGTTTCCCAAAGATGGAAACTTCCTATTTTCGGTAAGTTTTTCGTAATTAGCCCGAATTACGATTTAGCGGAACTTTACGACTTAAGACTTACAAGGAAATCGATTTCTACCTCTTCGGCTCTCTGTCCAAAATTCTGCTACATTGCCAGATTCCGGCAAGTTACCGGAATATCCTGCCGGATTCCGACAATCTTGCTGGAAAACGGCCATGGCTTCCCCGTTTTTTCCGATTCACCAAGTTATCGACATTCAAAGCCAGAAAAACACATAATTAACATTCAACATCCACAAAGTATCAACATAGCAGCACAGAATGAAACAACAACTAGGTTTCGAGCTTTTACCTTCAATTTGCTCATCTAGGAATCTAACAGCCCTTCCTCTACCACCGCAGCCGCTGCATCACTGGTCTCCAAAGCTGCTGCCGAGCTCCACCCAATTCTCATCTACTTCTCCAAGAAACCCATAATCTTCTCCTCGTCTTTAGTTCTCATCAACATCAACATCAACATCATCCCTACATCATCATCACCACCGTCGAAGTACACAGTGGCCAGACTCTGCCAAAATCCCAAATCAAAGACCAAAAACTCCATTTCAATCACTCATGCACTTTCTCAATACCAATTTACGAATTAAAGACAGAAACTAACACCATAGTCACAACAACACTCTCGGTGGTGCTCCACTGTTTTAAACCAAATACTCCTAAATCTCAATCCACACTTATATCCAAGCAACCGAACACCTAGACTCGATAAATAAACCAACTTGATACTTGAATCGAAACTAGGAACTCACCAGAAAGAACACAGAACCTGGACTGAACCCTAGAATTCCTCCTCTTCGATTCTCCCACCTATGAGCTTCTCTTCGAAAACCAGAGCCACATCAAGGTTCTCCAAGTCGAGGCGAAGCTATCCATACTAGTCAAGCTTGCCGTCGTGGCCTGACTCGCCGAGATTCTCCACTGGACCGTCATGCCTCTTCTCGGTCCCTCTCCTTCCTCAGTGGGCGCTCGCTGGATTTGGTTGAAGGGTTTTGAAATAGGAAGGAAGAGGGTTGTTTTGGTGGTGATGCGTCGGTGTGGGTTGGCCGGAGGCAGCTGCGTCGAGCGGAACAGACGAGAGAGGTCAAGAGAGAGGAGAGACTCGGTTGACCTAAGTCTGGTTTCTTTGACCGGGTTGACCGGTCTCCCCTTTAAATAGGGTAAGAAGACATCTGACAGTCCAAGACAGTTGGGTAAGAATTATTTACCACAATGGTAATTAAAATTTACCAAAACAGTAATTAATAATTACCATAAACTTTGGAAATTCAAAATAAATAGCTCGATGCTCCGAAAAATATTCTGAAAATACCGGGAGACTCGTGTCAACACGTACTACAACATCGTATCATTAGATAAGGAATTTGAAGAGTTTAGAAAAACTCTAAAATAAACTCGAGCGATAACTTATCAAATTACCGTTCACAGTTAAAAGTTCTCGGTAACTCACAACCCGTGTAAAAAAGTAATTTTTTTAGGTACGGGATGTTACAAGTACAACTTACATTCTTATAATAATGTGTCTTATAAGAAACTAAATAAGCACAACTAAGTAAAAATGTACAAAGAATCATTTTTTATTTGTTTATACCCATTAGCGTGAATCTATTCATCCATGTGAATATTTAGGAAACTGGTAATAATCATACAAAAATCACAGGTTAGGACCACTATACCAAAGCACGGATAAGCTGCAGCATACTGAGGACAATACCAGAGTATGTATACTCAAGGTCGACACTTTCTTCCCATGAGTATAATAGTGCACTATCTGTAGGGACTAGGGCCCAGGCTAACTTCACAAACCACAAAAACACTTTTACCAGTAATTCACTTAAGCACGAGGTAGTACTAATCACCCGGCTTCACATCTCCAAACTTAATTACGTCAAAATAGGATAACTATTTCAATACAAACAAAAATATACAAGTTTATATCAATATACTTTAAATATTGTTAATAACTCAATGTATGCACAAAATAAGCAATTTAATTAACTTGAAAGTAATTGTGCAATAAAGTAAATTTAATTTAAATTAAATATAAACAAAACAAATATTAGTTAGTAGTCCAAGAATTAGTAGTCATTTTCATAACTCATTCAATTTTTGTCCAAATTAGGCATGTGAGGAGTCCATGTCGAAGTATTTTTCGTAAGGTATCCAATGGGATAAGTCACATAGTCCAGTTCGAAGTGATAGAGTCTATAAATGGTGAAACATAGCAGCAGTGCATAAAATCGATAATCCTTTTACTAACCTTAGATGTCTAAGTATTTACATGCTGTATATTTTATCATTCCTTCTAAAACTTTACAGATTAAAAGTAGATGTCCTAAGCTTTAATTTGATATAAAGTTTGTAGAAAATGGTTAAGAAATGAGTGAGATATGAATTTTTGAAGTTGGGATAGTCGGAATAGATTTTCAGCGAGTTTATTGGTTAAGAACTTTCATTAGCCATAACTTCTTCGTTTCTAAACCTTTTTAAGTGATTCAAAAGCCTAAACATAAGCATTTTCATGAAGAATCTAATAATTTAATCAAATTATATGAGGTGATGATTAATCAAATACGAAATTATAAATTTGTAGAAAACATATTCTTTTTCATTTTCTCCTTAGTTATGCATTTGATAATCTTAAAGATAAAAGAGTATAGGAAAGTAACCATGTACTTTCTTTTGAAATTCAGAAGTGAAGTGAAGGTTTTGTAAGGTTGGGCTTCTTTGACAAATAGAGAACTTGAAGAGGGAACTTCTTAAGAGAAAAGAAGTGAAGACTAAGATTTTGGTAAGGGAAACTTTTCTATTCAACTAAGGGAGTTTGTGATCATTTTTGCATTTGATCTTGAAGTGTGAAGAAATGATGTTGCAGCTCCCATGTATATATAGGCCAAGAAGCATGTATTGTAAATCAATTTCAACAAATTTATTTGACTTAAGAGGCCAAGCATTAATATTGAGTGATAGTCTAACTTGTTAGGGTGATTGTTCACAAAGAAAACCTAATAGTAAGATGGGTAAAAGATAGATCAGCAATCGATTTATAATCTTATATATGTATTGTCATGAAAATCTATAGATACACAGAAATTTTTATATTTATATATATACATAGATATACTCAAAGTATTAGGTAAAGGAATTTAATGTGTTCCTTTATTAAGATTTTGTAAATGTGTTAGTAATATTTTACCTTACCAAATACTAAAACTATTTTTTAAATTCGATTAAGGTAGTATATAAGAAATATGAGTAAGGTAATGTGAATAAAATGTATGGTTTTACAAATATAGTTAAAGTAAGAAATATATATATAAACTAACAACAATTAGCACCAAAATGATATATAAGCATAAATACTAAAACTTTTAATCTAGTAAAAATATTTTCATTAGTTTTACTATCATATGGTATGGAATGTTTTGCGAATCCAGTTTTTGTTGTCTCAAACCCAAGACCAGTGGGTACCTGACTTGAACACGAGTATCCACTGGACCATTTGCTTCATTATGTTAATGTTTCTCTAAAACTCGCTTTTTCTATAATGTCCTTGCTATAAGATTTTTAAAGGCTTTAAAGTTAAACTAATATTCGATAAAAAACATAATTTAACTTTAACGAGTCATATACTAATCTAAATTATATTCTAATTTTCGGGGTATTACAGTAGGTGTGGGCAATAATGGTGTTGAGGAAGGAACAAGAACCGAATTTGGAGTGCCTTGAGCAATTATGGAAGAAGTGGCAGAAGTAACAGGCTGAAGACTAGAGACAATAGACTGAGTGGTTCCATCTAAAGACACTGAAGTTGATGCTGATGAAGATTTTGGTGTGATGTTGCAGATAGCAAGCATGGCTGTGAGGAGATTTTGAATATTCTGAAATTCTTTAGCAAATCCATCTCTGCAGCTTTCAATAGTGACTTAATCTTATGCAAAGGAGCACAAGTATACTGAGAACGAATAACTGTTTTAATTGTTGCATACTGTTTAGGCAAACCATTGAGCACTGTAATCACAATATCATCATTGTCAATAGTCACACCAATAGTTCAAGGGCATCCTTAGCTGCTTTAATCTTGTCCAAATAGAGTTCTATATCATCAGAACCTTTCTGAATACTCTGAAGATTAGACTTTAACTGTAAGATATTCTGCTTAGTTGAATCTGCAAATTTCGTCTTAAGCTTACTCCAAAGCTCATGTGCAGATTTACAACCAGTAGCACAATTTGATGTAGTAAGCCCTAAAGTATGACTAATCATAGTCACAATATTTCTATCTTGAGCCTTCCATTTCACATACTTAGCTGACAGAGTAGTTGATCCATCAAGGGAAGTAATCAATTATGGTGGACTAGGGTAGAGCCATTAACATAGCCAAGCTGATCTAATCCATCTAAGAACATTTCCCATCGATGAAGCCAAACAGGATAAGTATTCTCATCTAAAATGATATTAGGAATGAGTACTAATTGTTGAGATGAACCTAGAGATGAAGAAGCCATATCGAAAGTAGAAACTGAACAAGCTAAGGTGTGATATTGAAAAATTGAAAACTTTAAAGGTAATGACGCAAAGAAAGAAGTGAGAAGATGGAACAAGTACCAAATGAAAAACCGAAGATAATTAATCAGCAGGAAAAAGTAAGGTTTCACAGAGCAACACAGAAGCACAGCTACAAGTAAAATTGATGAATAAGAATTGCAGTAATGGAATCAGAATAGAAAACATAAGCTTCAATTCACTATAATTGTCTCAAAGAACAAGAATCAACATATGCTTTATCAATAATTCACTGTAAGAAGGAGACAACAAAGCTTCAAGAACAAGGAAGGACTTAGCTGAACAGAGAAGACGAAGCGCAGATGAACGAAGAAGAAGAAAGATGAAGCGTAGCTATGGCGAGGAAGCTTCACCAGATCGAGGCCAATGGCTCTGGTACCAGAAGAAGAGATTTGAGAAGATAAGATCAATTGAGAAATGAATGGTTCTTGATTCATCAGAAAAATCAGTAACAGAAGTTGTGCTTATATAGCAGAGCTCAACCAAATTATAGCTGGCTACTGCCACTTGTCAGCTAGTAACAAATAGCCTACTAATTTTATGAGAATTATCAACTAATCATTACATCTTAACAATTAGAAGCATACTGATGCAAGTTCGGTTTGAAGAGTCTGGTTACCTGAGAGAGATGAGCTAAATCATAATCCCATATGCGCCTAGCAGAGATGATTGGACCTCAGGCGAAGACTTTTGTGGAGAAAATGGAAGTGTAAAAAAGTGGAAGTCAGGACAGGGTAGCTGTTAAAATAACGATCTGCGACGCGATCACTAGTATTTTTAAACCAAATGATTAAAAGTACGGACAGTTGCATAAATAAGACTGCATGTTGGGTTCTGATTCAAGTGGATCACTAGATCTGATCCCAATATGACAGATCAGATCAGAATGTGATTATGAAAAAATACATTTTTATGGATTCGATATGTTTAACAAAGTTTAGGATCAGATCGAATTCTAAAAAGAATCCGAATAATCATAAGATTAAACTATATCTATTTTAGACAATTGGATTGGTAGGGTAAAGATGGTATTAAGGAGAAAACTTTAGGGCAACCCTAACACACTAACTTGGCTTTGGCTATCCGCCTCTCCCGACTACCTTATCGGCTTATCCTCTCCGAGTCTTGACTTCTTCATGACTTCTTCACAACTTCTTCACGAATCTCTGTCGAATCGCCATCTCTAACTTCTTCACAACTACATAAACAAGTTTCACAACGTTGCCATCTCCATCTTCGAGCATGCGGTCTAACGACGTCGCCATCTCTAGTTTCTTCTCTAATCTCCAGTTCATCGAGGTAAGCCTTAGCAAACTCGTTCTTCTCTTAGTTCATCTCTGAGCAATTAATTGTTAAACAAAAATTTGAATCAAACAGATTTGGTCTAATTTGAGCTCATATAATTAAAATGCTAGATCGATTTTGGGAAGCAGCTTGATTTTGGGAATAGCTCAGATAACATATTGTTCTTCATCTTCTTCTTATGATTTGCTGGTTTCTTCTATACGACTGTAACATATATGTTTTACCTTTAATGCCACTTTGTGTAAATGCCCTCGAGTACTTGCGTTATGTACTTTGTTCTATGTATAGATCTAGATATAGAAGCAGTCCATATGTTTTATGAATATGTGTTGGTAGAGGCTGATAGTGAGAGACATTTATGTAGGTCTTAGAATCATGTTTGAATTAGATTGCAGCTTAGATGATTCGAAGTGTGATGAGATTATTATTGTAGAAGACAAAACTGCTCAGAGACAACTAGAAGTTGCTAAAGCTCATAGAGAGAAGAAAGTTAATACTACTATTGCAACTACTGAAGCTTAAAATACTAAAGCCGGAAAGAGCATTGTTACTTTTGTGAAAAACAGAAGGGAGACCTAGAAAAGGCAAAGAGAGGTTGGATGTGTGGGTTCATTACACAAAGAAGAGTCATCCGTTGTGAGGGTAGTTGATGGTGTCAAAAAGGTGGTTGGCAGCCATATGAAAGCTCATTGTAAGTACTATGACACTCAGTTTGAATGTAAATCTAGGAATGGTACTACAACACTTGCGAAGCACATTAAGCTGTATTGTAAAATGTATCCGGGTAGAATTAATGTGGAATTGGAGCAACAAGTGTTTACTAGTGATTCCAGGGGCAGTTTAACGTCGATCAATTGGTCACAACAAGATTGCATTGAAGCTGCAACACATATGATTGTTGTTGATGATCTTCCTTTTAGTCAAATTGAAAAAGCTAGTTTTAAACACTTTTGTAGTGTTGTTGTGCCTTTGTTTAAAGTTCTAGGTAGAGGAGTGATAGTTAGTAACTTTCTGCGTATGTATGATGAGAACTAAAATATATATTCTCTATGATGTTGTTTTTAAAGGTATAGTTGTCCACAAGACCACACAACAAACTTAAACAATATTAGTAAGCATGCAAGGATTTTCAAACAGCAAAACCGGTATGAACCAGACTGCAACCTACGGTTTGACACGGTTTTCTTCAAAAATTTTGCTCAATTTTTTTAACCCGAACCGGGTCAATTTGGTTGGGTCGGATCCGGTTCCAGAGTAAGTCAAACCCGCAGGAACTGTTGGATTCAAGGATATGTAATAATTACCGTTAGATTTAACCCTAAAAACCTTATAATAATATACTTCTACCATTTTACGCAGCCTCATTCTCTACGGTCTACATCGATCTTTACTTTCTCAGTTCACCTTTTCACTTCTTGATTGGTCTTTTGAGATTGAGGGTACTGTAATAGACTCACCTTTCTGATCGGTTATTTAAAAAAAAATATTTTCCTTATTCATAACTAGATTGTTGTATATAGTATAGACAAATAAGGGTCTTTCCCGCAGAAGAATAAGGAATTCCAACTACTCAAACAAATGTCACAAAAGTGACTATTGATCCTAGCGACCAGCATCCGAAAACATAATTACTTAACTAACCTAAACTAATCCAAAAAATACGAAAATATAAAGAGATAAACTAGATACACAGATGAACAAGTACACAAAATTTCAGATAAATCGGAGTTCGTTTGCTATGTCAAATAAATACGGAAACACAGAAGATAGAATAATGACGAAAACTGTTTTTGAGTTTTTGATATTGGTTTTATAAAACAACGAAAATAAAGATAGTTAGGGAAGATGCAATCCACCTCCGATAATCACATACAAGACAATTTGTTTAGTATCTAATCCAATCAATCTAGATGAAGATGCTCAGGTTGAATCGGTACGCTTGAAACACAACCTATTACCCTTTCTTACTTCGTACGCCAAGCAGAAAGTGCTCTACACCTAGACTATTTTCAAGCAATGCAACCTAAAGGTGCGCTTATTAGATTAAACATGCAGAAATCATTAAGTTTTAAAAGAGTTTGAGGCATCACAAGACATCGTAATAAACTTAGCGTCTTGCTAAACCTAGGACTTAGTTTACTTGCTAACGAAAGCTAACAATTGCTTCTCTAGATAATTTAAGGAGTCCGATATTGACACTGGCATCAAACAATCCAAGCTATAGAATCCTAACATGTATACTAAGCGTGCACTCAAAGCATACAAGAAAAGAATTCATCAAGGAATCAATAAACAAAGTCTCATCTTTAATTGAAAGAAACTAAAAATTAAATTTCAAATCATCATGGAGTTCATGTCTTGTGACTTCAAGCAGCCCCTAGCTAAGAAAAGCTAAATAAACAAAATAAAAAGATAACACAGCAGATTGGGGAGGAGGAGGAGGAGAAGAAGGAAGAAGAAGAGAGAAGAGAGAAGTTAAATATGATAGAGTAGGGTTTATGTTGCTTCTTGCCACCAATCCTTCTTGATTAGAGTTTCCTTAGATATCTTGGTTGGCTTGGACCAATAGAAGTATGTCAACTCATTTAATTCTTTAAAATCAGCTTCATATCAAGGTTATAAGTTGGAATATGAAGTATAAACTCGTCCATGTGCTTCTCGATATGATTTGGGCCTCGAAACACAAATTCCCGTCAAGATTCAGATTCACGCTCAGATTGACCGTCCACTACTAAATCGGTCATGACGTCCTCTATGAAAATGCAATTCACAAACCGTAAAATTCTCTGGAAAGCTAACATCCTTAGCTTTTCAACGATATAAAACTCATCATCTGGTTCTTCTCGAGCTGCCCTCAGTGTCCTGTCGAAGTTGACTGACTTTCATAGGCAGATTTCAGAAGTTTGCCGTCCAATCTCTATTTTCCTTCTTTTCTTCTTATTTGCTTCGGAACACCTAGAAAACAAAGAAACAAATTAAATAACTATAAAACACACCAAACAAAAAATTAAGAATAAAAGAATTAGACATAAATAATGTATAATTGTGCACTATCACTTTCATCTTTATTTTTATTTGTATTTACAGTTCTTAGTTTCTGTTCGCACTTCTTGATTTTGTTCCAAATTGGTTGTATAACTTCAACTGTGAATCTGTGACTGTCCTCTTAGCTTATGTTCCCAGTTCTTGATTTTGTTTCAAATTGATCTTGTGTTGCAGATCGAACTTCAACTGTGAATCTGTGATTACCCTCTTAGTTTCTGTTCCCAGTTCTGGATTTTGTTTCAAATTGATCTTGTGTTGCAGTTCTGGATTTAACTTTGATCGAACTTTAACTTTGATTACCCTCTTGGCTTTCAAAATTTGCAGGCCATGTCTTGTGTTCACTTAGAAGTCGTCATCGTTTTCAGTGTTAAACAGGAGACACACTTAGCTATTCTATTCATCTGGTAATAAACAATCAATAATATAGTCTTTCCAATATCATCTCAGGAAACTTTGCAGATATATGAGATTTTCAAGAAAACTAATGAACTAAGATCGCATAAAACAGCTATAAATGTATATAGGACTAATCAATAACTATTATATTGATGGTGATACATCGATAATGCTTAGCTGCGTATTTAGATATTTTTACTTGTTACAATCCCACATTGGATAAATCATCGATGAGCTCAGGTTTGCATTATTTATGGTCACAGTTCACCACCATTCCATTAGTGCATGTGCTTTATATTGAATAAGCTCAATACTGATTGTGATTGTTCTGCAATAGGTTTTGCTTGGAGTTGGAGCTTTGGAAGTTTAATGAAGTGTGGATTCTGGATTACTTGAAGGCTGAAAATTAAGATGCCAACTACCTAACTTTGAAGCCCTCTTTATCTGATTATTTACTGCATTTCTTTACAGTTTGAACGTGGACAATGAAGTTTGTTTGACATGAACTGATGTGTTTTGTTTGTGGCTTCTAATGGAACGATCCTAGTTTCTAGATGATAAAGTTGTCATCTAAGCTAGGATACTAAACTGTAATATTTGGGCATATACCCTATTTTCTGTTACTGCCATAAATCCATGGTCTATTTAATTTGCATCAGATTTTGATTTAGCAATGGAATGGATGTTAAGAACTTAATTTCAATTCTCTGTGATTTGATTCGGTGGTTAGAGGAGCTCAAGAAGCTTGATTTCCAAGAGTTGGTTATGTTTCTTCAACACCTCCCAACTCATAACTAGACTGAACATGAACTTTCACTACGCCACAAAACGCATCAGACAACAATGAATCCACGTTGTCTGAGAGGGGTCAAAACCGTTGTAAATCCGACCGCTGTCAGATCAATCTATCACACAACGATGTCAAAACACTTGTCTGAAAAACTAACACACAACGGTCCACTAAAAACAATTGTGTGATTGTCGACAGATATCATCGTCAGCTTAGCTGTCGACAGATGTCGAAGAAATTGCCGATAGTCAGACAATGGTGTTCAATAAAAATTCGTTGTATGACTGTCGACAGATTTCATCGGTGGCTGTCAGCAGATCTCGTTGAAATTTGCCGATAGTCAGACAATGGTTTTTCAAGACAAGTTGTGTTATTAGTATATCACACAACGAATTTTATATGAAAACCATTGTGTGATTAATAGATCACACAACTGTTTTCTTGAAATATATATTGTGTTAATATCGACATATTATGTCGAGAGTTGCTGACAATGATATCTATCGCCATTCACACAATAGCTTTCGATTCGTAAACTATTGTCTGATTTAATTTGACACAACGGATTTGGTTCATTCCATGGTTGTATGACATGTAAATTATAAGAATGGTTTTTGTTAACAACCATTGTATGATTAGTTCTCAGACAACGTGGCTATGCAAGAATACCAGTTGTAGGATCATTTTGTCAGACAATGCTTGATTGTGTATCATTGTGAGATGTATGTTTCTCTAAAATGTACCAAATGAACAGTAACTACCTAATAATTTCCAAACCATCCAAATCATTGTAAACATTAAAGTGACATGAAATACATATGTCCATCAATCCAACAACTACTAGAAGAAGAAAAAGCATTCAAATGCATGCCCATCAACTAGGGACATGAAAACCGCTGATACATTATCAATTGTACCAAAAGCATGCAACATATAATGCATGAATGTTGTACCAGCTGAGAAGCATAAAAAAGATGCTTTTCCTTAAACAATATCGATGAAACCAACCTTAATCATGGCTTCTTCACATAGTTCTTGACAACAAAGTCTGCCCACTCATCTCTCACATCATCAAAGTCGTCTTGATTGTATTTGCAATTGTCTCTCTTCTTCCACTGACATAAAAACAAACACTTGGTTATCAATTATCATTGTACAACTCAAATACACATACAGACCTATTGTACAACCCAAATACAATCAAGAAACTATATATACAGACCTATTGTACAACTCATACATACAGACCTATTGTATATATAGAAATTCTATTTATACAGACCTATAATTCAGTGGGACAACTCAAATACTGATATATATATATATATATATATATATATATATATATCACATACAAACAGAAATAATACCCAACTAAGAAGATTTTACTTGTTAATTAAGCAGTTAGTGTTAGACTTTATACCTTGGTAACAAACTGCGAAGTATCTTTGTCTTCGATTATTTCCCTCATGTATTGCATGACATAGAACCTGCATTCTGTGTTGCCTAGTTGGAAGGGCATGCCCTATAACCAAACCATTACTAATTAAACAATTCCACACAACCTAAAATTTTGTAAGACATCTATTACTTAAATGAAAATGACACTTACAGCCATATTTTTAGGAATTACTGAGTTCCGCCCCTTCTTCCTATCAGCATTAGCCATAACCATTGCACTAAACAGAAAATATAAAAATATTAAAGAGGCAAGTCATCCAATATCAAGACATCCCACTAAATATGACCTAAATCTAAACAATGAATAGTGGAACTTATGCTTTAACAATCTTCACCCAGTCTCCACCTGGTATAAGTCTTCTCACAGGATCCATAAAATATACAGTGTCATTGTCCGGATCAACAATGGTCAAAGTCCAATGATCACTACCACATAAAAAAATCATATTCAATGAAGGCGTAAATAATAAAGTACCATTCATTAAAACCAGAAAAGTAGTATGTACATACCCTGAGTTATATGGCAGCATGAACACTTGGCCCGGTTTGGCAGTTGTAAGCCGGCGAGCTATATTTTCAGTCCTCTTAGTTTCATCCCCACACCCTACTGCACCAATTTGGGATGGATGAACAAATGCTATCATGTCCACCATTCCATAGGCTTCCAACTTGTTGTATAGGTACCTAATAACCGTACCAACTCATTATCATTCATCAAACCTTACTTACCAAGACATTTACAATAATACCACATGTAGAATCAATATTGCTAAATTTATACCTCTGGTAAGAAGCCATTATGTTTCCAGTGACTTTTACCTCATTAGACAGTATGATCCAGTCCTTAGGACAAGCTACCCAACTGCCCATTGCTTGCTTTACAGTCTCAAATTCACCTTCAACAGGAAAGGGCAGCTTTGTTTTCTCATCAACCGCAAAATAAATGGAAACACGCCTATTATCAGCCCCTAATGGTTTTTCATGAATCACAACCTCATTATCATCACCCATCTCTATTACCGTGGCATGAGCAACAATGTTATCCACTGATCCCAATGTCAGTTTACAATCAATCTCAGGGTCTCCAACCCTGTAGGTCCATTTCTTTTTCTCAGGGTCAGAGATAGTAACATCTGGTTTTTTTACAGGGGATTCGGCCGACTCTTCCTGAGGGGCATCAAGCGATTCCAACTTCTGCTTCTTTTGTACTTTTACGGCTGCAAAGTTCCTAGCAATATCCTTAGCAACGTATTTAACTGCTTTCTTCAAAGACTTAGCTGCTCGTTTCTTTTCCTCCATGGCAGGCACCATTTGTTGTTGTTTAGGTGGGGCAGGAAGTTCATTCTGGCGTGCATTCTCTACTTGAAATAACACTTTCTAGCGTGCATTTTCTTGTTTCACATTTGGTATTGAAACACGCTCATTGTGTGTGTGAACTTCCTTGACCAGAAAGCGGTGTAGAATTCTTAATTCCAGTCCCAAAATTTTGTCCAAGCAAGTCAGTTGTGAACTGTTAGAACCTTCCCACCCAACGCTTTTCAGCCACTGCCTCAATCTTTTCCCTTAGTTCTTGTCTTATGTCCTCCCTTAATTGCTCCTTTGCTTCTTGCAGAATTATTGGTTTGGCTTCCTCCACTATCTTCGCACTCTCCTCATGCACTATTCGTCTCATCCTTGCTTCAAAGCTTTGCCTTCTAAGATTTGGCAGCATAAAGTACTGATGAGGAGTAATATGGCCTCCCACTCCACGCACTCGACTATTTTGCTCAGGAGTCTCCAACGCTTGAGCAAGAACATCATTCTGCCCCTGGACCGTTCTTTTCTCTTCATCAGCCTCTTGCCTAACTTCAACCTGACAAAAACAGTTATCAATGTAAGAAATTAATTAAAAATCCAAATACAAACAGACTCAGTGGATAAAGAACTTACCACTCTTTCAACAGCTTTTTTGTTTCTTCATCTGCTATTTCCCCCTCTTTTGGAATACACCATCGAACCCAAGTTATATCTCTCTAAATTTCTCCTTCACCTGGAACTAAGCCTATACCTTCTTCACCTAATTCTTCGATCTACAAAAAAATATTAATAAAATCAGAACATGATTACAAACCCAAAACAAAACAGATCGACACCCTCTAATGTTAATTCACTAACCACTTCTGCTTCCACTCCCATATAACCCTTGCAAGACATTCTATGCGAATATTTATTCTTCTTGCGTCTTTTCTGTTGTTTCTCACGCTTTTCCTGCATCAAATAAGTACTCAATGATTAGAAAACTCCATGACATAACAAGTAAAAAGCTCTAAGCTACAATAAGTTTTTAGTTATAGTATTAGAATGATGTTCATACCAAGAAAGCAGGTGTCAATCGAGACTTGACAAATAAAGTCTAGTGATCAGGCAGTATGAAAGGGTAATCATTAGGAGGGAACTTTAGCTTTTGAGGGTCATCAAGATAGGGGATGGCGTATTTTGAAGTAAGACAAGACTTGAATTCCCTCCACTTTGTAGATGCAGATTGCATTATCCTCTTTTTATGTTCTTCACCGATTATGAATGGAATATGTGGAAGTTAAAATGAAAATGACTATGAAACAATGATCCTAACAGTTGAAATTAATTCACTTAAGAAATATTAATAAAATAACATGGTTTAACTACCTGAATACGCTTCCATATTTTATTTTTCTCTTCTTTGGTAACATCTCTACATGTTTCATGGATAATTGGCGCTTTCCTATGTGCCAATACACCTAAATATGACTGCATTTTGTTGGCCACCATCCCATACGGAACACCTCTTCTGTTAAATAGTACCGTTTTTTTCTTTTTTCTCTTTTGTGCAGTAATACTTGCCATAGTCACTGCATGTCTTTTCAACAGCTCCAGACCCCCAGTTTGTTCATCCTTTATCCTCTTGGCCTTGTTCGTCTTTGAACAGCCGCTTTCATCAAAAGATCTTGTTGATGTAGATGACTTCATGGACTTTGTCTTCTTCACCTTAAGTCGCTTGTAGATTTAGTAGATGTCATATCTGCACAAAGGTAAGAAGAGAAAATAAGCACTTATGTGATGAATATGAAAATGGAAACAAGCACGGATCATAAGTAAAAATTAATCTGAAAAATTAACATTAATAAAATCACACTCAAACATTAATCAAAATAAACCACCGTCATCTATAAAATCACCAAAGTAATGGATACATAGCACCATTACATATATCACACAGTAGCTATTACACAAAATTATGAATGTACTACTAATAAAATCAGCCACTGGAAATATCGCCTTCATTTTCCATTAACTAAATATTCCTCCCCTGCACGCATGTAACACAAAACCTCTTTATCACCCAAGCTCTCTAAAGACTATAGAGGGCATTATAGTTGAAGGAGGGTATTGAAATGCAGTGTCCTCATGCTCATCAAAATACTCGCAGTCATTGTAATCATTCTTTGGGAGCCTCAATACGACCGACCATATTTCATCTACAGGGTCTTCCACATAAAAGATTTAATCAACACATCTTCCCAAAACAAAAGTGTCCCGCAGATGACCTTTTCTATTTAAGTTTACTAAAGTGAAACCAAGATCATCTACTTTTACACCCTTATGACTCTCTACCCAATCACACTTTAATAAAGGAAACCTGAAGAAAACATAATCAAGCTCCCATTTTCAGTAATAACCCTATAGAAGCTCATGTCCTGAGTAACTATGTTTTTATCCTTAGAACTAGCTACTTGAGGTGTCTCTGCAACTAAGTATACCCCACTACTTTGTGTCTTACGAAGATCATCTCGTGACTTCGTGTTACATGGCACACCCCTTACTCTATACCCTTGAAACTTCGATACTTCATTCCCTGGTTTATCTGCCAACCACTTCACTATCTCAGGGACCTTACAATCTGGTTCAGTAAGTTGAGTAGCAACCTGCATGTATAGAACAAATGTTATATACAATACTAACATTCAACACAGTGATCTAAACCTTAAATGAAATTGGAGGTTAATAAACTAACCCTTTCTTTTACCAAATCAGCAAAGTACTGTTTTGTTTGTCAACTAGCCACTTAGCAGATTTATTTTTGTACCGGTGGAAACTCCTTCAAATGCTCCATGTGTTTCCTGCATAAAATTTGCAGATTAATTATTAGGACATGGACAAAACAATCAAAATTAAAAAAGAAACAAATGAAACGAAAAGGAACAAGGAACAAGGACAAGGACATACAGAAAATAGCTTGTGAATTCATCCGTGTTTCGAAACACACATAGATAAGCTTTTTCCAAATCCTTGCCAAAATGAGTCTCAACAACTGCACCTGATGTAGGCCTGTCATCTGTGTTGGGGTGAGCTGGAATCCCAATAGTCTTGTCGTCAAAGTATTTTTCAAAAATATACTCAACTGCCTCTTCAGTAATGTAACGCTCAGCAATGCACCCTTCTGCATAGGTTCTGTTTTTAACATATCCCTTACACACCTTCATATACCTTTTGAAAGGGTACATCCACCGAAAACAAACAGGTCCGCATAACTCTACTTCTCTAACCAAGTGTATAGTTAAGTGGACCATTATGTCGAAGAAGGAAGGGGAAAAATACATTTCAAGCTCACACAATGTTTCAACCAGGTCACTTTGGATTTTAGGAAGCCTTGTAGGGTCAATAGTCTTCCTACAAATTTCATTGAAAAAAAACACAACCTAATTATAGCCACTCTAACCGGTTTTTCCAACACTCCTCGGATTGCAACAGGGAGCAGCTGTTGCATCAAGGCATGACAATCATGAGATTTAAGTTGCGAGAGCCTAAGATCATCCATGGAAACAAGACTGGAAATATTCGAAGAATAGTTTTCAGGAACTTTCATCCCAATAAAAGAACCACACACACATTTTTTCTCATATACTCTTAGGTTCCAGCTCGCTAGAGGCAACTGTTTTTTCTTCGGAGCATCAAAGTTAGGGTGCAGCAGTGGTCTTATTCCAAGTTCCACCAAATCTTTACGAGTCTTGAGTCCATCCTTAGTTTTTCCAGGAATGTTCAATAACGTCCCCAACAGACTATCACACACATTTTTTTCAATGTGCATGACATCATGGCAGTGCCTAACAGGGAGATACTTCCAATACTCAAGCTGGAAGAATATGGACTTTTTCTTCCAACAAGGCCTTTTCACAACCTCACCACTCTTAGAAACTTTTTCTTTCTTAACTTTCTTATTTTCTTATCCTTCTGTACTTTTTCTTTTTCTTGCCCAAAGGCAATAAAGGAACTTCCTTCTCCACCCTTCTCAAAAATTCCTCTCTAATCAAGGGCACCGGAGCACCCCTACCTTCGGTGCAGTTATTGAATGCAGCTTTCATTTTTCGGTATGGATGATGCCTCTCCAAGGGTCTCCTATTATTTTTTGTGGGACATCTTCCCCCTGTAAACTAGCCTTGTGGGATCCGTTTGATCAAGACAAATTGGACAACCATTATAACCTTTAACAATACTCCCCGAAAGGTTACCATAAGCCAGAAAATCATTTACTGTCCAAAAAAGTGCAGCCCTAAGAGTAAAAGTTTCATTCTTCACTGCATCATAAAACCCACTGATTCCTACCCATAATAGCTTCATGTCATCTATGAACGGTTCAAGATACACGTCTATGTCATTCCCCGGTTGTTTAGGCCCTGATATCAGCAAGGTCAGCATCATGTGCTTCCTCTTCATTACTAACCATGGGGGTAGATTGTAGGTGACATGAATAATTGGCCAGCAGCTGTACTTGCTGCTTTGGACACTATGGGGATTGAAACCATCCGATGACAACGCAAGTCGTAAGTTTCATGGTTCATCCCCAAAAGCAGGCCACTTTTCATCCATTAACTTCCAAGAAGCAGAATCTGCAGGATGGCAAAGGAAACCATCCTTTTTCTGCTTGTGGCATGCCAAGTTAGGTTCTTGGATGTTTCTGGTGATTCAAACATTCTCTTGAACCTAGGGATAGGAGGAAAGTACCACAACACTTTTGCAGGTACTCCTCTCTCTTGGCCATTACTACCCAATTTCCACCTAGATTTTTTACATGTAGGACACTTAGTATCATTTACACAGTCTTTTCTGTATAAAATACAGTCATTAGGGCATGCATCTATCTTAGTGTAGTCCATCCCTAATGCGGTTAAAACCTTGTTGGCTTCATGAACAGTGTCTGGTATTGAGTTTCCAGGGGGAAGAAACTCGACAAAGGCAGCCAAAATATCAGTGTATGCAGACTCACTCAAACTATGCTTCGTCTTAATGTTGTACAACTTCACAACGACATTCATCCTAGTGTGCGTAGTGCAACCAGGGTACAAGGGTTTGTTGCCATCATCAACAAACTTCATGAAACCAGTGCATTCACTGGAAAGATGCTCATTCCCATCAATACCAGGATTGACATCATATTCTGCCCCCATGTGATCCCCAACAACGGATGAACCACTTGAATCTGTATCACTATCTTCATCTACCTCATAACTGTCCGTATCTGAATCTGGTTCCGAACTAACTACAGATTTCCCATGTTCGTCCTATATTTCGTAGTCTACGTTGATTCCATTCAAAAACAGATGACTTTTAACCACTTGGGGAGAAAAGTCCTTGTCATTCTCACACTTTCTATAAGGACAACAAATGTGAGACAGGTCCCTAGCATTCACAGAGGCAAACTCAATAAAAGCTTCCACCCCAAATCTATCTTCATTAGACCTCCTATCTGCTCTCATCCATGACTTATCCATCAATAATTTAGGTGAAAAAAATAATAATAAAAATCACAAATATATCATCGACACACTGTCCAACCAGAGATACGTATACATATAACAATATGAACAAAACAATCGACACACTGTCCACACACTGTACTTGTTGTTTCCATCTATTTCTAGACTGAACAACTATTTCAGAGATTAATTAACTATTCCAGAGACTGAACATTAAATGCCGAACATACTAAACAAACTTATAAATCAAAAACATTAATATAAACTTGTGAGCGTAGGCTCATCAAATGAGGAACCATTCCAGCCCCTTTGAAACTGAAAATCTAGTTTAAAGTATAGTAATAATACACAACTAAACTTTTAAAGGTTAATGATAGAAATAAAAATATAAGAAGTCCTACATATATTGTTTTGTAACAATGAATTGCAAAGTTGGGAGATTTTCAGAAAACAGGTAGTAAGAATGAAAAATTCACCAATAACTGACCTTTCAATATATTTGCGTGAAACTTTCCAAAATAAAACTACACTAGTGCAATTACAATGTCCCAAAATTTCAAGTCGTTTGGAGTTAAAATACATAGTCAAACAAAGAACCAAAGTGACTGAATTTTAGTTTCGACATAAAATGTGGAAACACTGCATAAACTTCAAAATGGTATAACGTTCTCAAATCAACTCCGTTTTGTTTGAAACCAGTTTCAAAACGATCATTGAAGAGTCTATTTTTAACTGTTAAAATCTTAAACTGAACAAAGATATATGAGTTTTTCGAAAATTTAGGAAATGCCCGTTGGTTCAGCTATGTTTTGTTTTTGAGGCATATCATCAAACATGTGATGTGCTCATAGCCAACCTAAATCTGCTCTAGGTATCTAAATCGATTTACCAAAACTCACTTGCAATCAAAAGTGCATCTCATAAACAATCCTGAACAAGCATAGCACTCATACCTTAGCCTGAAGCCAACACCCACAAATGCAGCAAATAATAACACCAACCCAGAAAACCTGCCATCCAACAATGAACATCGACAAGAACACCCAAATTGAACTAATCTAACCTAGAAATCGAACTAAGTGAAATATAATAACTCGAACTAATCTAACCTAGAAACTAACTGCAGAAAGAAGAGGAGTACAAACCTCAAACCGAATTGCAGAAATCCCAAATGGACGAACCCCCAAATCAGTGAATCCCCAAATCGATGAACCCTAAATCGACTCGACCTTAAAGGTTAAGGTAGAGAGGAGAGAGTGCCGGTTTAATCAATTGAGAGAATCGAACTAAGTGAGGACAGTTCGATTAAGGGAGGAGCATTTTGAGAGTGGTTTGAAGAGAGAACAGCTGTATGGTGTTTTGTTTGGAGTTTGAAGTGTGTGTTACGTTGTTTTGTCCAAGTGTTGAGTAGCGCTAGGATCGATGCCCTCTTCAGTTGTTTTTTTGGTCTTTTACCTATCATACAACATAAAACATAATTTTTCATTGTCTCATAAATGAGCAAAAAAATGACGCTCTAGATTGCAAGAGCGGGAGATTTCTGCATCACTTTCACAAATAAGACAACGGTACTTAAAAATTTATGTTGTTAGACGTCAATGAATATAGTGATATCGTTTAGGAGGGAAATTTTCTACAGCTACATATAACCATTTTTTCCCAATACATTTTACAAATCAGACAACATAAATCTAATACTTTGTTGTGTGAGAACAAAAAATAAGTGCAGGAAATTTCCCTCCAATGAGAGACGTCACTCTTTAACGATAAACCCTAGTTTAAATCAGACAACAGATATGAGTAATAACAGTTGTCTAAATAGAGAAATCATAAATTGACCGGTCGATTTACAAGAAAACATGTCGGATTGCAATATTGTTACGCAATTTTTTTGAATTTGTCGACACTCGTCAAATCATGGGTTATTGTGTATGAATTGGTATAATAAGTTTGTGTCAATTATATCCTGATGGTTTGGCTCCCCATAGTAAAAAAGTTTGGCTCCCCATAGTAAAAATAAGTATAATTAGAGTTGATCGCGTCTATCGACACCCATATTATACTGAAAATTGATGACGTTTCTGTCACAATCATGCTTCCAAATAGTGAAAATGTCTATACGGTTCAATTTTCAAAATTTCATATCATCAACTATGTCTCTCTAGATGAACACAAGTCTATATATGATGTCATACAAATATTATGCAAATTATGTACAACAAAGTAAACATGTACTATACCTCATTAACATGTTCATTGTGATGTCAACGTTTTTGATAAGGTTTTTCTAATTTCGACCGTTAGATACGATTATGAATGTAAAATATAGTGCAGGAACAAAATTCACAAATTTCCACTAACATTTGGTTAACGATCCACTTGGTCAACCATTAATTCAACATTTTTGATATTACATCACACATCAGAATAAAACAATAACTGTTGTAGGATCATTATAAGAAAAATTATGGTATTTTAAGGGTTAGGGGTTAGGGTTTTAAGGTTTTAGGGTTGAAACATTTTAAAGTCATGACATAAAAATTTATAAAACCTACATCAGATCACTGAAAGCTGTTGTGTGATAGTCGGAACAATACATTATCACACAACAGCCATCAGTGTTCTGTTGTCGAATCAAAACCAATTTGAAAATCAATGGTGCACAACCTAGGATAAGAGATATATTGCACAACAGTATTATAAAAGTATTGTGTGATGAGCCGAACAACCTACAACATATCACTAAAAGCTGTTGTGTGACTCTTGAAACAATACATCATCATACAACAGAAATCAGTGTTTTGTTGTAGCACCAAAACCAATTTAAAAAGAAGTGGTGGACATCTAAGGATTAGAGATATATCACACAACAATTTTGACAAAGTATTGTGTGACCGTTAAATAATCTACAACAGATCAATGAAAACCTTTGTGTGATTGTCGAAACATTACATTATCACACAACTGATTTTCACGTTCTGTTGTCACAGTACTAATCTCAGTGGAGGGTAGAGCTACATCCTGGCATGAGAGGTGAATCAGACAACAATTGTCTAAAAAGTATTGTGTGAGGACTAAGAATATTCATTGTCATACATTGTCTAAAAAGTATTGTGTGAGGACTAAGAATATTCATTGTCATACAACATAGGTTGATTTCCCTGTTGTGTGATAAAAATTAGTAATGTGTTAAATGTGAACCTGGTTGGAAGACCAATGAGGTTCATTTTTATGTTTAGTACCACAACATAATATTGTTCGAAGCGTTGTGTGAATTTCTGGGAAAATAATTCTGGGATGATCTCAGAGTATCCACACAACAGTAGACAATTTATGAACGTTGTAGGAAGACTTTTTCAATTTTGTACAACGCTTTTATTCATGCCCGTTGTGTGAAAAGAGTCATTTGTTACAGTTATTGGCGTAGTTTTTCAATAGCTTTCATGTGGCACAATATGTTCAACAGCTCTCCCAGACATTTAGCCACCAGCTAAAAAGCAACTTATAACTTTCTCTTCTAATATCAATTTTCAAATTCTTTTTAATTCCAGTTTCTGCCATTCTTTACAAATAATTGATATTTAAAATTTTGAATGGCATTCAGGAACCGAGGGACCGTTGAGACCGAACCGAACACAAACGAAAAGTCCCAGGCCTAATAGAAACTACAAAATTGAAAGAAAAAAAATGATAAATTTGACATCACTAATGTAACTACAGAATTGTAGTAGGTACTTTGTAAATAAACGAACGCGGTCCGTCATCATCTCGAAAGGGTAGGCTCTTCTCATGTTAGTTGTAGATTTTGCGACTTCATCCTTGCGTGTTTTGATTTCCATAAAGTCTATATTTCAGCGAGATACAGCTCATGTGGACTGTAGACAAATCTCGTGTTCCTCGTATACCTTCAAAGTTTTGATTTCCAAAAAGTCTACATTTGTGTGTGAATGAGCTTGTGTAAACGGTAGACCTTTCTCATGCCAAACATAGACTTTTGTCTCTGAATCGTAGATCTTTCTTGTCCAAAATGTATACTTGGCTCGTGTTCCTTGTAGACCTTCAAAGTTTACCTTTGGTGGGTTTGATCTCAAGAGCAATTTCGATTTCCAAAAAATCTACTGATTTGCGTGACGTATCTCACCAAATGAGTAAGCTTTTTCTCATGTCATTTGAAGACTTTGCGTCTTCATCCTTATGTGTTTTGATTTCCAAAAGTCTACGTTTCAACGAGAGTCAGCTCGTGTGAAAGGTGGACATTTCTCGTGTTCCTCGTAGACTTTCAAAGTTTTGATTTCCAGAAAGTCTACATTGGTATGTGAATGAGCTTGTGCAAACAGTAGACCTATCTCATGCTAAGCATAGACTTTAGTCTCTGAACTGTAGATCTTTATCGTCAAAATCATAGACTTGGCTTGTGTTCCTCGTAGACGTACAAAGTTTGCCTTTGATGGGTTTGATCTCAAGAACAATTTCGATTTTCAGAAAGTCTACTGATTTGCATGACGTATCTAACCAAAAGAGTAGCTTTTTTCTCATGTCATTTGTAGACTTTGTGACTTCCTTGCGTGTTTTGATTTCCTTAAAGTCTACATTTCAAAGATAGTCAACTCGTGTGAAAGGAAGATGTTTCTAGTGTTCCTGGTAGACCTTCAATGTTTTGAATTCCTGAAAGTCTACATTCATGTGTGAATGAGCTCGTGTAATCGGTAGATCTTTATCAAGCCAAACATAGACTTTGGTCTCTGAACAATAAACCTTTCTTGTCCAAACCGTAGACATGGCTCGTATTCCTCGTAAACCTTCAAAGTTTACCTTTGGTAGGTTTGATTTCAAGAACAATTTTGATTTTCAGAAAGTCTATTGATTTGTGTGACGTATCTCACCAAAGAAGTAGGTTTTTTCTTATGTCATTTGTAGACTTTGTGTCTTCATCCTTGCGTGTTTTGATTTCTAAAAAGTCTACATTTCAACGAGAGTTATCTCGTGTGGAAGGTAGATATTTCTTGTGTTCCTCGTAGACTTTCAAATTTTTGATTTTCATAAAGTCTACATTCGTGTGTGAATGTGCTAGTGTAAACAGTAGACTTATCTCATGCCAAACGTAGACTTTAGTCTCTGCACTGTAGACATTTCTCGTCAAAACCATAAACTTGACTCGTGTTCCTCGTAGACCTTCAAAGTTTGTCTTTGGTGGGTTTGTTCTCAACAGCAATTTCGATTTTTCAAAAGTCTACTGATTTGCGTGACGTACGTATCTCACCAAAAGGGTGGACTTTTTCTCATGTCAGTTGTAGACTTTGCGACTTCATCCTTGCGTGTTTTGATTTCCAGAAAGTCTATGTTTCTACGAGAGTCAGCTCGTGTGGAATGTAGACGTTTCTCGTGTTCCTCGTAGACCTTCAAAGTTTTGATTTTTCAGAAAGTTTACATTCGTGTATGAGTGAGCTCGTGTAAACGGTAGACCTTTCTCATGCCAATCTTTAGACTTTTGTCTCTGAAACGTAGAATTTTCTCGTCCAAACTGTAGACTTGGCTCGTGTTCCTCGTAGACCTTCAAAGTATTGATTTCAAAAAAGTTTACAGATTTATGTGATGTATCGCACAAAAATGGTAGCTTTTTGATCATATGGATTGTAGTCTTTGCGGCGTATTTTGATTCCCAAAATGTCTACACGTTTGTGTGATGTTGCTCATATAAATGGTAGATTTTTTCTCACAAAGATTGTAGATAAATATAGAGTTAACGAAGTGTTAAAAGCTGTAACATGTTATAGAAGTTTAAAACATGTTAGGTATGAATACCTTAAGGTACACAAGTGGATCCCTTTTTAGTTTGGGTTAGGGGTGGGCATCCGAAACCGATCCCGAAGGCTCGTCCCGATTCCGTCCCGAAAATTCACGGGACGAGACGGGACTTTATTTCAAAAATTAAAGGCCCGACCCGGCCCGTCCCGTTTTAAAAAAACAGGATCGGGACTTGTTGAATAGGGCCTGTTAAGACCAGGCCCGTCCCGAAATAAAAAAAAATCATAATATATGAATTAATATAGGCCGTTGGATTGATCTAGCTGATCAAAAAATAGTCTAAAGTAACCCTAACCCCTCACTCCTCGTCCGTCCCTTCCTGGCTTCCTCACATATCATATCATATCAGCGACAGTCTCCTTCCTCGACTTCGGCGAGCGCAACGGCTACCTCATTCACAACCCAGGCTGCGGCACTCCTCTCCCTCGGCTTCCGGCGCTCCTCTCGCTCGGCTTCCGTCGTCAGCTTCCGGCGTTAGCTTCGATTTTTGTTTTCATCAGAGGTAGATCGAAAAACTCTTTGTTTCAATTCGTTTTTCCAGTTCTGTCAATTGCTATGTTATTTTGATATATGATGGAGTGAGTTTTGCTATGTTATTTTGATATATGATGGCTTTCAGAGGAGTGAGTTTTGTTGCTACCCTTTTCCAGTTTTCCGATTTCTTATCTGTTTTTGGGGTTTTGAATTTGTAGCCACTGTTCACTTTTACTGATACTGCAGGTCCGATTACTGGGTCTTGCTTGCGTTTAATTACAAGTGGGTTCTGGTTTTTGGTCGGTTTTTTATCCAAAGTTTCAACCTTTACTTGATCAAGTAGAGATCTTGATTCAGCAATTGCAGTCTATTCTATGTTTCTGAAGTTGACACTAGACTATGTTTTGGAGTTACTGTTAACTGATGCATATATATACTGGTGGTGGTAATTTCTGTAATCTTTGTACATCTGGGGACTGTGATTTCTTTCATTGCATGTTATGGACTTTAAATTGAAATTGGGTTGTCTTTTTAAGTTTTTGTTGTTAAGTTCAGTTAAGGCATCTGTAACATATAGTTTCAGATGTAATCATAGCATGACATATAAAGCAGATAGTAATAAAGACATGGTAACGTTCTGTTGTCAAGCTGGATCGTTTTATGCTTTCAAGTTGGCAATTCCTATTTGGAATATCAGTTCTAGATCATAATTCTCTAGTAATCCTCCCTAAATATACTGGGAAATAAACAATTAAATTAGCTATTTAAACTCCATTCGCATGTAACTATCTAACTAGCCAAAAAGGGTATTGTCATTTGAATAATTCATTTTTGAATGAGTATGACTGCTTCTATTTAAAATGACTATTTAAGCTAATTACACTTGAATATGGGTTTTGAAAATGAACAATAATGAGACCTTTCCGGCATAAAGAAATGAGCATAACTATATTCCAATCTCGAATTAGGACCCCTACTTGTCGTGTCCACTTCCATGTTGAGTGACATTCCTCGCATATTTTTGCTGTGTGATAACTTGATGAAATCCTGCCTGCAGCGCCCCCGTTGCTTTTATCACTACCTTTTATCACTTCCATGTTAAGTTTTTGTTGTTAAGTTCAGTTAAGGCATCTGTAATTCCAACTGGTTATTTTCATGTTTGGATATTTACCCAAAGGCACTTTCAAGTTTAGCACAGAGCATAATCATTCTTATCCTCTGGGGAGGAAAAAAGATCTTTGAGGTTGGGATGTTTAAGCATTATGTTTTTATTGTTCGTATTGTGTTTATTTGTTATGGTTTTGATTGTGATTGTGCTATGGTTTTGTATTATAATTATTTATTCAAGACCCGTTTTGGACCAGTTTTAGTCCCGGTCCCGAACGGGACCGGGCCTTGTCGGGATCACATATAAAAAAAGCTAATCTTGTATCGTCCCGTCCCTTTTCAAAATTTTGGGTTCGGGATCAACCTAAACCCAGCCCGTCCCGACCCATGCCCACCCCTAGTTTGGGTAACAATTAAGTCAGGAGGATTTGAATTTAGGAATTCAAGTTTAATGAAGAAAGATGTAGCTTTTGTATTATTAGTAAATTACATTATAGTTATCAGCCAATTTCAATTTATAAATTTACCCTGTATACATTATTTTACACATTTAAGAACAAATTAGGACAAATTGATGTACACATGTCATCTGTCACTATATATTTTATTAATCTACCATTCACTACATATTCAATTCTCTGCCGACGTGGCATGCTGCTACTGCCGAGTTGAAATGTGCTACTTCCCGAGTTGAAAGATGCTACTGTCGGCGATATTACAATTTTTTTCCGGCAATTCTATGATACTGACGTGACGTGTTGCTATTGCCGAGTTTAAAAGTGGTACTGTTGGGTCGGAAGGTGCTACTGCAGGCACTATTCTAATTTTTTGGCAATTTTTTCATGTTGTCGCAGTACTACTGCCGTCCTCTGTGCCTAGCGCACTTCTACTGCGTCTTTAAGACTAACGAGCTGCTACTGCCGTCCTCTGTGCCTAGGCTAGCACGCTGCTGCTGCCGTCCTTTATGCCTAGCGTTGATAAGTGCGTTTTACGCCATGTTTTTAATGTGTTTTTACCCTCATTTATACTTGGTTTATTCCTTAGTAATGTCGTTTTTACTTATTTTGAGTCAAAAGGGTTTTTCTGTAGAGCAATGGCTAAAACGTGCATTTATATAGAAAATTGTGCTTAAGTGTTGAAAATTCGATTTGGAACAAAGACTTGGTTATTTTCTCATGATTCGTTATATTGTTACATTGTCATTTTTGATGAATTTGGTTTAATGTGTAGATGACATGTATATGGACATATTATATCAAGAATCATGAAGATTGGACTCATAGAGAACAACAAAAGAAGCCACGGAAAAGAAGAAACTCTGAAACATTGCATTTTGATCCGAGCAGAAAGTTACAGAAACCCTACATCAACTTTGGAAGCTTATATCTAGAGATCTAGGAGAAATCTGAGGATGAGCCATATACCGTTGGAAAGCTGTGCGTGTGTAGTTTTCATATCAGCTCGAATCGCATCAATTGGAGTTCATATGAGGGAGTTATGATCAAAACAATGGACGGAGGTCAAGCTGCAAAACTGGGCAGTTTCGGCCTAAGTTGTCACACGAGTTTAGGAGGTGCCTAGAAGCTCAAGACTTGTGCAATTAGGCCTACATTGATCCATCAATATGTAGAGGAGTCCAAAATCAAGAGGTTCAAGGTCCAAGTCGAAGTCTTATTCAGAAATTAAAGAAAGAGTCTAAATCCAACAAGGAGAAAAAAACCTACTCGGTTTAGGATACAATGGGCTGCCGAATCCCTAGGGTTTCTTTAGGAGTTTTCCTCTATAAATACACATGTAATATAACTGAAAAAGGGGTCTCTCAATTGCTCTAAGCCTTATAATAGCCTAGCTCTACTTAAAATCCCTCCCTACACAGAAATTCCATAGCCTTGCCGCTGCCGCACCCTTGCTGCCGACTGCATCCCTTTGCTGCCGACTGCTCCCTTTGCCGCCACCAATCCCTTCTTCAATCCTTGCCGACTCTTAGGGTAGGTTTAGGTATGAATACATTCAAGGTTTATTTATGTATCTACTGTATGGATGATGGTTATTTATATATATGTTTGTGTTGGTTTTCGGTTTTACATTATAAACATGTTTACTTGTTCTTCTTTGTGATTTTCATGTGATTGTGTTTATAATTGTAACGTGTAGAACTGCATGTTAGGATGACGATTTAGATTAAGTTGTTTGTGTTTACGTAATTAATAACTTGAATTGATTAATCCTCACCTGAGCACATAATCGAACTCTAGGTTAGCTTGAATCTAGACAAGTTAGCTATTAGGGGGGAGTTTCATATGCCGTAGTGTTCTAAGGGTTAAGATCAGGCGATTGTAGATCTTGATTCTTAGTCACTACCAAGGGTGGTAGGGTGAGAGATTTGCATGATGAATAGGATGAGTGATGTCATACCTAGGATCATGTTTCCAATGACTCTCGTTCGATCAGTGTATTTTGTCTTAATGTCAGGTGATTGTAGGCATTAAACAGGATGACACATATACAAACTTAGTGTCAGGCGATTGTAGGCACTAAGTTTACATGAGAAGTCTAAATAGTTGGAATTAATTACAAGTTGTGAAAACGCAAATATGACCTCTTAAACTTGCGAAATCTGTGACATGTCTTTCTTCACGGTGCTATGTTGTTTTATGCTTGAGTATTGATTGACCAATGTATGTAAATACTTTGCTTCTTTTCTTTATATGTTTCGAACCACCATATAAATTCCCCATAATATTTTGTATATATGTTTATACTTGTATTCTTTTGAAAGTACTAACGATTTGTTTTGTAGAATATAAATCCTTCCTTAGTGTCCCCGGTTAGAACGATCCTTACTTACTAAAGCTACAATGATAGGGTTTTTAATTGCACATGTCAACTTTTGACACGTCAAGTGTGCTGCTACTGTGTCTTTGAGAGTAGCGCGTTGCTACTGTTGAAAAAAACCCAAATACCTCCATTAATACACAAACATCTTTTTGTTCCTTAGACACTCCCTTACAACCTCTAATTTCATATCTTCAATCTATTGAACTCCTCTTTCATATCTCCAATCTCTTAAACTCCTCACAACCCAAATCTGTTGCTACTGACCGAATAACACAATAGCAACAGACAGAACCACCTCGCAGTTAGGGCTGGGCATGGGACGGGACGGGTTGGGATTTGTCAGAATCTCGTCCCGTCCCGAAAATAATTTATCGGGCCGGGACGGGACGATGTTTTTAGAAATCTGTCCCGCGCGTCCCGATCCCGTTCGGGACCGGGCCGGGATCGGGATCCCGACAAATTGCTATTTAATAGTGCACACTGGAGACTACAGAATTCATAGACATCACTATTTGGTGCTCCATTCAACTCCTTGGAGATGAAGGGTTGGTTGTCAGTGTTCTCACTCTACCTGAAATACATGGTAGACAGTACTAGTACCAGCACAGTGATGTGACCCTGAGAGTCATGTTAGGCTGATAAGAATCTGATGGATGAAACTGGTTGGATCTATGGGTCACCTTGGCAAACTGATAACTACTTGGTCATTCTAACAATTATAAATTTATAACAAAGAAGAAACATTTGTCCTATCCTTACATCATTCAGGACTAATCACTAATTTAGTTTCCAGAAAGCTCCTGCTGGATGTCTTCATCCCACATTAACTAGTTAAGAATTTCTTTCACCAAGATAGCCAGTGCCAAGATCAATCTAAGCTCCATCCTACTAAAACTGGAAACTCCCAACTCCATGCATCAGAACTCAGAAGTTCATATGCAAATGCGTAGTTTTATAGAAACCTTCTTTTTTCTTAATAAAGTGGTAATAAAATCTTGAAGTATAGCAGCACGATGGCGCAGTAGCAGAACACCACCCATTAATTCAACCACTACCTCAATCCAACAATTAAGATCATACTACTCAATTTCCTTAATTAAAAAGACACAACCGACTCAATCCCTAAGAATTAACCTAACTTACCTTAACGGCCGAAGTCGAATCGTGACCAACGATCCATCGATGTTGTTGTGACTGAGTCGACATCGATGGTGAAATGAGATCGAGGATCTAGGTCGACATGGGCACAAAGAACATCCTTCAAGTACCCGCATAAGTGATGCAGTAGTCGATCTCCAATCTAGAGTTGGCGTCGAGTTTTGAGAGAGAGAGAGAGAGAGAGAGGATTTCTGATGCGAGGTGGGTGAGAGAGAGAGGGATATAAGAGAGAAGATTTATGACGGTGGTGGGTGAGATAAAAGAAAAAATGTGTGTTTTTGTGTTTGATAAAAAAATCAGGGCATTTTAGTCATTTTGTATTTGAATTCGGGCTAGACTTGCTATAGTTGGTTTTGGGTTTGAACTGGTATCTTAATTTGTTTAAAATGTATGAAAAATGGATCGTGTTTTGAAATTTAGTTGGTTCCTTATATGTAATTCTTTTTTTTTGAAAGATAGTATATGATAAGCTATTGTACGTCAAACTGATAGTGTTCATCTAATAGCGTCAAAATTTCCCAAAGGTAATTGTTATGTCCATTAGTGTTCATCTCTAATCTCGTAAGAGCAAACCAATAAATGGTTCATTTTCATATAATATAATGTTAGAATATCAGTTACATATGAAAATTCAAATCAACGCACTTCAGACATGGTATAAGACAAGTAGACATCGTACAATGCAGAGGGTAGGACAGAAAACCAGATGAGTTTACATATGGAAGTTTGTTGGCAAGCTCGGATTGAGACTGCAAATAATTCAGGCTGTTGCACACAATGGACTTATCCTTAAGATCCAAGTTTCAAATGCAATGGTTTCTGCATATGCTAAGCAGGGCTAGATGAATCTGTCCCGACAAAAGAATTATGGTAGTTTAAATACGTACATGTCATAATACTAGAAAACGATGGCAATGATTTTGTAACCTACTGTCCCCTAACTTTGTTAGAGCCCCCAGATAAACTCTGGATGAACCATAACGCCTATATCTCTGGAAAGATATGTGAATCTAGTTTTCAGTGGTTCAAGCTGTTCGTTCATATCTATCTAGACGAGAGAGTTATTGCAGTTTTAATATGTATAGGTCATACTGCACGGAAACTGAATACACTTCGCAAATTGTGAATCATTTTTTGTGATTAAGTTGATCGGATCTTCACCGTCATTTATGACATGGCTGAATCGATTCTTGATGCATTTTGGCACTATGATCCAAGTCACTAATGTCATCCTTATGTTGAGAGGCAATCGAACATTTGAAGTGTGTTATGAATATACACACCAACGATTACCATGATGAGAATGGTAGACTTTTGTGTATACTTCTCATGAGTGTCAATGGAAAGCATCATAGAGAAGAGCATGAGTCATATGTTTTCACCAACAAATAGATTTGGGACAATTGACTCAGACAAGCTATGACATTTTGGTCATACCGGAAAGGATATGCGAGTCAGAATTGTTTTATATTCTTGGGCATCCATTCCTCCACTCAAAACGAAACTACGCCATAGTTGTACGTTGTGCTTGTGCGCCGACAGATGTCCTCGGTAGCCGCACGCTGCACTCACTTAGCAGCAGCAGCAACTCTCGTCGTTCGCACAGCTGAGCGTGCTTTACTCGGTCATTGTCATTGTCTGACACTCATTGTTTCGTTTTGTAAGGCTTGTTCTTTAGTTAAGGAAGGTGAAAAATCCTCTTATGCTATGTCACAAAAGAAATCATCTCATTCTTATTGCAAATCCAAAGATGGATTATGTAGACAGATGCAACCAACGTACGAACACAGTATATGCTTTTATGGCTAACACACTGGTCATGTGTTGCATCATCGTCTACCACATGCTGCTTATGTCTCTATGGGCTCACTACCCATCCCCAAAAAGAAAGGTTGATGTGCCCGACCCTAGAGGCGGTACTCCCAAGCTAATTCTTAATGAGACATGAAGCTATGTATTAATTCATTCACGACTTACCATCATTGAGTTATCAAATGACAGCTCGTAACTGTGTGCTAGGATTGACACGAAGTTGTAATCCTTGAACTCGACAGGACAGTAACGAATCTCCAAACCTTGAGTTCGACAATGTGCCAAATTGCACTGCCATAGTGGCCAATGATGATGTGTCACGTAAGATGAACATGTTCTAAGGTTGGATATGAGTCACTTTGGTACTCTCCACCTAAAGTCCGTTTATGTTTGCTCATTGTCAGACTATCTCCTTAACCGCTACCTGTGGATTGTCACTTTGGGATTGTATTTCCACCGTTAGAGGGAGATACAAACACCATTGTTCAAGTGGGAACGACATGAATGTCGTGGTTTGTCACCACTAAGTCTCAACATGATCCCAAATCTTAAAAGAATTATAGTGACGATCAATGTTGCTTATGTGTCTGTAAGGAATGATGTCCTACTAAGAGAATATGGCTCGACCAGATTGAGATGGTCTTGACGCCATCACCTTGAGTGGTGATATGATGACGTCAAAATGTGGCAACATGGTGTTCTAGGCCTTGTGGCTCCTCAAAGGTTAGGATGAGGCCCTTAGGTTCAATGCATACTCGCACTGAGAGAGAAAGCGAGTTTAGCACTACCTGGTCTATTGATCGATTCAGGCAACTACCCTAAGTATACACGGTAAAGGAAAGAGTGATAAACAAGGAAATTGAAGCACATCCGAATATTTGGTCAACACATGGTAATTTAAGACTAGGAAGAATAGTTGCTAGATATCTCCTTGAAACTGAAAAAAAAAATCCATCAGTTTATGTGCTTCTGGCAAGTATGTATGTAGCTGCTGGTCAGTGGGAAGGAGCAGCTAATGTGAGAGAATTAATGAACAAAACTGGTGAGGGAAGGGTGATTCAGTTGGATTAATTCATAAAGCTTGCAGGAGATAAATTCACTTGTATATGCTGGACATGGAAATGTAAGAAAGACACATTGCCATTTCAATACAAATCTCTCATATATATTACTCAGCTTTTACTTTCTCTGGGAATGGGGCTATAAGCTTGTGCCAATGAAATTGCTTGCTTCAGCACATGTAAATGGTCTATCTCTACAGTAGCTGATGATCATCACTGAACGCCTCATTATTAGAAAACTCCAAATTCCCTGAAGGGAAAAAACCACACTAGCAAGTCATGAGGAACCAACAGTACGTAAAACTACATAGGATAAAACACATACTAATTAGCATTAGTTTTCGAAAGAGAAGTTGCCGTCGCTATCTTGCTCATATATCTGGTATTCTTTATACTGGTATATGCCATCTTGTATTCTATCACCCCCTGCTTTCGGGGATGAAAACTACCAAAAAGCTCCTGTAAATTGTAAATGAGGTCTTGAGATGTTTTTTTGTTGCGACTGTATCTTATCAGGTGTGAAGTTATGCTTGACTGAACTATAGCAGAAGCATTAGGTTCCTAAACATAACTCTAGTATTCCTTATTTTGAACTAGAAACTTACTATTATCAAAAGAGAAAACTAGATAACTCGACTTAGTCTTGACAAAATTTCAATTGAATAGCTCGTGGTGGGATGCATATAGCATGTTCCATATGGTTCAAGATCAAAGATAGTAAGGAACTAAAACATGGTGATCAAATGAATTTAAATACATGCATGTATCATGAGATGAAATGAAATCAATTTCATCGATACAAAGACATGAACGTGATCATGATCATGATCCAGTTTGATTGATCGGATCCAAAAAGGGACAAAAACATCAAGAACGTCGATCAAACACCCAGAAAAGAAGAACGAGATGAGCCACGAATTCATGAATTCAAAGAAGAGAGACATACCACCCTCACAGAATGTCGGTGCGAATCGAGCCCAGGATGTGCGATTCGTTGGGAAGCGAAATCTGGTTTTGTAGAAGACGGAGTGGAGAGATTTCAAATAACTAGGGTATCCTAATTATTTCAAATGCAGGCTTTCTGTACTGAAATTGGTGAGCTAATTTCATTCACTTCAAATATTTCATCAATTTTTTCCAAACGGGCTAATTTGCATTTGAGCTTCCGAAATCCAAATTGTCAACTTGAAATACCTATATCCAACGGGCCCTAACAGTTTTTCACGTAGGGTATTCTCAGTTTATTAAAAATTTAACCAAAAACAGTCTTATGTCAAATTTACTTAATTAATAACCCTATATCCAAACTGGCCCTAAGAGTTTTTCATGTAGGGGTATTTTCAGAGTTTATTAAAAAATTAACCAAAAACAGTTTCATAAGCCGAATTTGTTTAATAAATAATAATAGCAAAAATATCATTTTGTTCTAGAATATTCTGTCATGTGTGTTTTGGCCCTATATAACTTGGATTACTACATAGAATAAGATTATGTTTTCTTATCTATAACGGAATGATATTCTGTATTTCTTTAGATAAAGAGACTCATATAAATGAATAAGATGATTCTCCATTATTTTTGTTATCTCTTCTCTGTCTACCATATTTACTTCTTCACGTTATCAACAGCTTTTGAGTTGATAGACACCATCTCCTCAGATTTTCCCTAACTGATATTTATCCAAAAAGGCTTGTCACCCCCTCGGCTCCGCCTCCGTCCGACAATCGTTGTTCAACCTTTTTTCAGCAGCCGTCCAACTTCCTCCAGTCGCTAGTCCTCGGCTATCGTCCACCCATATTCGGCCGTCAATATTCATGGCATCCTTGTGCTTAATTTTTCAGTTTTGTTTCATATTTTGAAGTTCTGAAAGTTTTTATAAATTATATCTATGGTGAAATATGACTAATCATATGTTTTGTTTTTCATGTTCTTACCACTCATAAATGAAAATGGAATTGGAATCATGCAAGCAACTTCACTGCATACGCATGACATTAAACATGGATATTGCAAAACAGCTTTTATAAACACAGTCTATTTGACAGACTAGCAAGTAAGCTTTTATATACAAGTTATTTTACAATTCAAATAACTCAGGGGGAAATCTCTTCCCCCTTCTCCTACCCTTTTCTCCCTTTTAGTTTTGTGTACTTTGCAGGATTTTAAAATCTCCTAATCGGGGTCACCTTTTTAGGTTTGCCTCAAACCACGATTTTTGAGAAGTTCGGATCCCTTAATTTTGATCCTTAATAAAGAGACAAACCTTATAAAGTATCGTATTAGTGACCATAATCGGTCTTGAAACTAAACATACGACTTGATTTTGTATGCAAGAGCAATGTAACATTCTACTTATATGAATTTGACTTAGATGTGAAACCTTTCATTATAAAGGACTTCACCACAAATATTGACACTGAGGCTATTAAGCCTAGATGCTGAGATTTATAATCTGTTGCGCTCAAATTTTTGACGCGTTATATCGAAAAATGCTCTTAATGTCAATATGTGCAAAAAATAATGACCACAAAGTACTGTGGATGCACTCATGGAATGTTTCTTGAAACGTACATATAACTCTGATCAACTCGTTGAGTTCTTAGTCAAGTGGATTGTTCACCACTTATTTTGACTACATATCGTCGATAATATTTCATGGCATCATGTTTCACAAATCTTTGATGGAATGATTTTAATATACGTTAATGAGATAAACGTATTAGCCTGCATATATGAGATTTTCCCCTAGTGTTGTGAAGGCAATATGGGTTATGGCAACGACAAAAGAAGCCGCTCTAATGTCTAGAAAAGAGGGGGAGGCGCCTCCGGCTTTTAGTGACTGCACTCCCAGTCTAGACACCAAATTGTCAAATCTAATCACGTCAACTCATGACAATGTAACCGTTGTTGATCAATCATTCATCGGTTCAAGATGTCAAACTAATTCTACAATCGTGACAGCATACAAAAATATACAAAAGTATCATTGGATATCAATGGTACGGATTGAGATTGCTCTCTCCTTTCCAAGCTATGTAATACGACATTATATGAATGTCATGATTAGTGTTTACTTTTTCAAAGTTTCGAGACATCGATGTATAGCGCTTTATGAATGTAATTTCGTTCATGAAATTGTTCCTTTGTCTCCATGGTTTGTATTGATTTACAACAAAGATGTATAATTTACATCGTCCTTAGACTATGACACGATTTGTAATCCAAAATAGTGGATTATGCCGAATTCTGTTTCTCCCAAAGGAAGGAGACACACGGCTATGCATCCTCAAAGAGGATTGCGACATGTTTTCTAGTTAAGTCTTCTATAGCGGGTTACCATCATCAAATTATAAGTAGGCTCATCTGAGCTCAATGTGATGTCTAGGATCGTACAAAATTAAGGAGATGGTGGTTTTAAGTGTGCCACACACTACCGACCCTCCACACACATGACTGGTCATATTGACTCGGAGCTACCGAACGACTTTGATTTTAGTTTCCCCTACGCTATTTAACCAATTTTTGCCTTTTATAAGACGTTGAAGACTCTCTCGGACTCATCAAAGATGAGCACGCATGTCCCTCGACTAAGGCTTAAAGCCTCCACGCCAGTTTGTAAGCTTAGAATGCTTTGCACGTATCAAATCTGTAAAAACAACAAATATGTCCCTCCCTAGACAACACTTTATCCCCATCCCTCTCCTCTCTTCCTTTCAGTCCTGGCCGGTCCCAACTCCGACCCCTTCCAACTCCGGTGGTCGACCTCGCATCTCCACCAGCCAGCCGCCGAGAGCACCCACAGAGATCCGCCAGTATCACCTAGCAAAGCACAACAGGCCTGAACCAAGAACACCGCGATCAACAGATCTCTCTCCTCACCAGGTCGGTCGTCAATCGCCTTGAAGATCATCGCAAAGAAAGTCCTTCGCGTCGCCGTCTATTGCGATCAGAAAGTCCTTCGCATCGCACCGCCGTTGAGAACCCTAGAGTTCCCCTTCTATGACCTTTACGAGTTCTTCTCGTCAAGTCCCACACGCTTTGAGTTTGTTATGATGACATAAATTATAAATATTCACAACATTTAGCAATGTGGATCAACAGGTTTCAAAATTTATAGCCGAAATGGAACCCAACTAAATGAGCTAGTGTAGATACCCGTTGGTAGATATGAGATTTGTTCTTTGTAGATGGTTTACCCCAACTAAATCATCATTAACGGAGTGTTCTCCTTTTGCCTACGCTTGTTCTGTAGCTCATGATTGTTATTGGATCATCAGTTTCATTTTTGATAGTCACTACATACACGATTGTGTATTGAAGATATTCCGTTTTTCAGATTCATAAACCAAAGATTAATACTGAAAGTATACAGCACATTGGAAAAGAAAAAGGGACTATTGGACTAGTTTTCAGCACATAAAGCGGCATAAAAGGCACCAGATCTACTACAAATTAAAAAGTCAGCAACATAATACAGCAAGGTGCAAAGTAATATACCATAGTTATCTATCTAAACACAACTACAACAACTGGCCAAAGGAAAAGAAAACACACGCAGACGCAACTACAACAGTTGCTGCTCTTCCAACTCCCCAAATTTGGAAGGCGTGACATACAGATAACAACTGCTAAATCCTGCCTGCAATTTTTCCCACAACTGATGTGAAGTTCTTCTACTCAAAACTTTTTTCCATCAATTTGGAAAGTTGTTGTTCTCAAATAAGAATTTCAAGTCCTAGATGGTGCCCAACAGGAAGAACCATACATAATTCTACCCTTCCAACCTTGCAGTATCCAGTGGCCATCTTCATTAAACACAAAACACGGGTGGTACTCCATTTTTACCTTATCCTTTATTTTGTTAACAACTTCATAATCCAATGGTAGCTGTCGGAAACCAGCCCTCTTGTTTCGAATCTGCCACTGCTTATATGTTTCGGGCCTCACAATTCTTTGAGTGTCCTCACAAGCAACTGTATTCAGAACTTCACGTCCCATAAACTCTTGCTCAAACGCCAATCTCATCTTATCTTCGCGAGGCAAATTAGTATCCAACAAATCAAATGATGCAGAGAAGTGGAATAGGGCCTCTCGGAAGCGTGGAACAAAGAAGGGTGCACCATGGGATCCGTTAACAACACTTTGGACAAAAATATCAGGATTCAACTTCCTAATCAAATTTAGAACAGTATCCCTAGGACAGTTTACCATAACTGTCTCATCAAGGAGGTACTTAAATCGGCAGAGACAATTAACAGCAAGCACCTCATTTCTTTGAACTTTAAGGTCATCAAGTTGGAGAGTTTCCCATTTCTTGGCTATGGCATTGTACTCAAAAGGAACATTAAATCGCTTACAATAATTTTCCAAGCGATGCCCGGTCTCTTGGACTGTTTCTTCTGGTCGACAACCACTTACGGTAAGCTCTACCCCTGTAATGCGTAATTTGGGAGGTCCGCCAGGTCTTCTTGAGAGGCAATGAATGAGAGCAGGCCATTGAAAACCTTGGCGGATACCAAAATCTACTATATGAAGTGTTTCTGCTTTCTCAGCAGCTTTTATAATCATATGGTTTGCAAAGATCATCATCATCTTCATGAACGGGCAGGCTGCAATATAAGTTCGGTAAAACTTCGAAATATCTGCACCTGACACTCGTTTAGTATATGATGCAGTATGGATCCAAGTAGTATATAGTTTACTTCCAGTACCAGCCAACCTGGCGTCAAGAGCATTTGCAAAGCAATGAGCCAACCTTTGAGTATAATCACCAAATGGGGAAGAGTGCTGCCTTATTTGCTTTAGTAGCTCAGTAGCAGTCCCTCGATCATCAACAGCAACAGCTTCTGCACATGAAATCAGAAGACGCCTCACATCTATCACTTCCTTCTTGTTACCTCGTGTCATGCGACAAGCCTTCTGACTGACTTGTACATCCTGCTGCAGACCATTGTTAGCTCCATTCTGACAGACTTGATCCTCTTTACTCTCGACAGCCTTACCGAGCAACGCCTTCCCAAAAACATCAGACAGCTCATCCTCCTCAGACATATAAACCGCTGATTGCTTGTTACTCCTCCCATCCTCCAATTCTATCTCCTCCCTCTGATGACTCTTCTTTCCACTTGAACCAACACGAACATGCTCAATGCCATTCTTCTGGGTCCCAACAACCACATTTCCTGCCTTGATATTCACCGCAGTATACGGCTTGTTGGCCTCCGCTGTAATCAACTGACCTCTAGGAAGAAACTTAGAACCATCCTCTACCCCTCGGTTGAATTGCACTAACAATTCGTTCTTACAAACCGCATCAGGAACCATAAGCTCACCTTCATAAGAACCCACCATCACATTTCCATTTCCAAACTCATTTCGATAAACCCAATGAGGGTTTTGGGAAGTTGAGCACTTCCCTCCTCTAATAACCCCATATAGAGACTCCTCAGTGGCTTGCAGAACCAAAGGGTCAGGGAACGGACATGGCTTTGGCTCCATGTCCTCCTCGATAAGCACCTGGTTTATGTGCTTGATCACACTATCAGAAAACTCACCATCATCTCCTAAAGGGCTAAAGCTCGAAGACAGAGTAGAGTTCATGGAATTTGGGTCCAAAAAGCTAAGATCATCAAATGGATCAGTACTTGGGTACTCGTTCAACATATCGAGTATAAAGGTTTGATCTTTGAAATCGGGATATTCAAAGAAAGGTGAATCCATGATTTTGAAATTCAAAAAATTGAAGGAAACCCAATTCAGCTTGGGTGAAATGAAGAGCCAACCGATGCGAGTTGGGTTTGAAGGGTCTTACTTACCTGAGAGAGATGGAGAAATAATCAAAGAGAGTTTCCTTTCTACTTTCAACCGCGGCGACGGAGATCGGCGAAGAAGACATAGTCAGAAGATGACTTTGTTTGGACTTTCAACTTTCAACCGCGGCCCGACTTAAATGGGATGCGATAGCTTCTACGGTGGTCTAACTCTAATTGAAGAGAAAACTATTGATTAGTTATAAATTAAATTTTAATTTATAAATATATTTTTTAGATAATATTTTATCTTTTTAAGGATATAAATTAACGAATTAGAATAAATTGATGTCCACTTGTCATCCAAAACTAATTGTATGGATGGATGACTCTTATAAACCTTCAGGCAAAGCCGGCCCTGAGCTACAGCCAGTGAAGCACAAGCTTAGGGCCCCAAAAATGTAAGGCCCCTAAAAAATTATATAACCCCATATATATATATATATGAATGTTAAAAAAACCTAAGAAATTACAAAATGGTAGAAATTTGTGGGTCTCGTGCTTCAATATGATTGGATCACTGCAATTTTATGATTAAGCTTGTAGAAAATGGTTAGTATTGAAAATAGATTTGTTCGTTTGAATATCAATACGCTGATAATGGTATTTGTATGTCACTATACACAAAATTTACCTTAGAAAAGTTAGGGATTAAGGCCCTAACTTTTTTTTGCTTAGGGCTCCCGAAATCTCAAGGCCGGCCCTGCCTTCAGGTAAGCTCTCTCTTTCTCGATATGAGATTTATATTTTAACATAAACTCTTCATACGTCAAAAGTAGACCCATAAAAAAATTATGAGCTAAAATTTCTTTGTTTTATGTTATTTATTAAATACCAGTGCCATGTTTTGTGTGCGAGCTTGGTTGGTATGAGTGGAGGTTGTTTTGACTATGGGTATTGAAATTTATGGAGTAGAAGGTCAATTATTTTGGCAGTCGGAATGTTATATGAAACGGATTGAGTTGAAAATAGGGTAGCAGAAATGAAGGATTATGTTCACATGGGTCTGTACTCCACTGATTTTTGCTATTTGAACTAGTTTGTTTGAATCACTTATCTGTTTTTTTTTGTTGAAGCATATAAGGGGTTAAGCACGTAATTAATTTTGACTCATATGACAGTTGTCCATGTTTGGCTCAGTGGCTGTATACTAAGTTACTAACCGTTGGTGCAACATGTGCAGATTTTCTTGGTCGTAGATGGGTATGCATTTTTGTGTAATAGAATAAAATTTAAAGCTTAAAACACAAGAAAGCTTACTCAATGTTCTAAATATCGGGATATATCGCTGATATTTAGAATCTGATACGATAAGTACCATATCGTCTTAATATATCGATCAACTTAAAATATCGGGTCAACTCACGATATATCGGGTCAAATTCGGTTTGACCCGATATTTCGATGACTTTTTTTTTTAAAAAAAAGTCATATTCCGGTGACGTTTTGCAAATTTTGATCTCTTCTTCAGTTCTTCTCTCTCGAAGTGGGTCGGACTAGGCTGAAACACAGAGGAAGACCTCTCTGTTCGGCCACCTCCTGACGCCAGACTACCCTCGTTTGGACCACCTCGACGTCGCTGGCGTCCTTCGTTTCTCCGATCAAGCTGTAGAAGGAGGATTTTAAGCACCAAACTTCAGGCATCCCCACGTTCTCAAGTGCTCTGATCTGCATCGTCAGTAGCTTCCTAGTTTTAGTGGACATTTTGGCATATTGCTAAGAGAAAATAGCTATGCAAGAGGTACTTTTAGAAAGAAAAGTAAGTGTTAAACTATCCCATCTATATACTTCATAAACTGTCAGTAATTATGATCAACTTTTTGCTCTATGAAGTCGTTTGTGCAGCTCTTAGTTTGTTAAAATTTTTGAAAGAAACTAACTAATCCAACAGTCAAATGACTATAGTTGCTGATTTTGCACAATGTGAGTAGTTTTTTTTTGTAATACTGTTTACCTTAGATCCTATAATAAGCAACTTACAGAATACATCTATACTTTTAGTATTTCATCTTGTTTATTCAGTAAGGTTCTTCCAATGAATTCATTCAATTAGCATTTGAGTATGCTGAGATACTGTGATATTTTAATAAGAATTGCAATAAGAACTATTTCATTGACCACCAGCTCATCCGGGTGTGAGAGAAATTTGAGCACATTTCAAGGGATACACATAAAGAAGAGGAATAGACTAGATACCTCAAGAATGAGCAAGTTGGTATATGTTCAATTCAATGCCAAAATCATCAACAAAAACCGAAGGAATGATAGGAAAAAGAGATACTACTTGCCAAAGAAGCTAAATAAGCACAAGAATGGCTTGTTGACTGAGATGACGCAGTCCCAATCATAACCGGCTTCACCTAGGTCAATGAGATGATGCAGTCCCAATCATAACCGGCTTCTTCTAGGTCACTAGTACTGACCTAGTAGTTATCAGTCTCTCATGCAGACTTATTTCCTAGAGTCTTGTTCATGCAGGCGAGACACTTTGCTATCTGAATTCTGTCTCGCCTGCCCTCCTAGGTCGAAACTGAAATAACTTTTTATTGGGCCACTGGTATTAGTCCAAATATTATCCAAAATTGACTAATTTCAGACCTAATGTTAATTGGTCTCAAACAGTAAGTGCATTGGATTGCTTGTTGTACTTTGAGTTTTGTAAAAAAACGGGTAACTCAGGTCAAAAACTTGATGTTTAACTTTACAAGGGGTAGTGAAAATGAGATACTAGGTCAAAAGTTTTTCTAATAACGGTCAAAGGTTCTAAACCAGGACCAAATAATTCGAATTGGTTTTAGTTTATTCTAAAATCAACTTTGACCGAAGATGCCTAGCTCGTTTCTTCATTCCGATTCTGAAAAAGTTTAATAATTAAAAGATTCCAACCATGAAGACGTGAGGTGAAGGATGGAGACCAGAACCCATGACCAGGACACACGGTAGTTTCAATTTAGATCACAGAAGCTATCACATCCCATTTAACTTGGGCCGTGGTTGAAAGTTGAAACTCCAACCAAAGCCATCAGTCAAAACCAAATTCATCTTCTGTACTTTGATGTCTTCTTCGCCTTTGATCTCCATCTGCTCTTCTTAGTAAGGAAACTCTCTTTTATTATTTCTCCATCTGTCTCAGGTGAGTACTCTTCAAACCCAACTCTCATCAGTTTGCTCTTCATTACACCCAAGTCGAATTGGGTTTCCTTCCATTTTGTGAATTTCATAATCATGGATTCATCTTTCTCTCAATATCCCAATTTCAAAGATCAAACCCTTCTACTCGATATGTTGAACGAGTACCCAAGTGCTGATCCATTTGATGATCTTAGCTTTTTGGACCCAAAGTCCATGAACTCTACTCCGTCTTCGAGCTTTAGCCCTTTAGGAGATGATGGTGAGTTTTCTGATAGTGTGATCAAGCACATAAACCAGGTGCTTATCGAGGAGGACATGGAGCCAACGCCATGTCTGTTCCCTGACCCTTTGGTTCTGCAAGCCACTGAGGAGTCTCTATATGAGGTTATTAGAGGAGGGAAGTGCTCAACTTCCCATGACCAAAACCCTCATTGGGTTGATCAAAATGAGTTTGGAAATGGAAATGTGATGGTGGGTTCTTATAGAAGTGAAGTTGCTGATGCGGTTTGTAAGAACGAATTGTTAGTGCAATTTAACCGAGGAGCAGAGGATGGTTATAAGTTTCTTCCTAGAGGTCAGTTGATTACTGCAGATGGCACCAAGCCGTATGCTGTGGCGAACAGTATGGCCGGAAATGTGGTTGTTACGACCCAGAAGAATGGCAGTGAGCATGTTCGTGTTGGTTCAGGAGGAAAGAAAAGTCATCTGTGGGAGGGGATAGATTTGGAGGATGGGAAGCAATCGGCGGTTTATATGGAAGATGAGGAGGGTGAAATGGCTGATATTTGTGGAAAGGTGTTGCTCGGTAAGGCTGTCGAGAGTAAAGAGGATCAAGTCTGTCAGAATGGAGGTAACATTGGCGTGCAGCAGGATGTGCATGTGAGTCAGAAGACTTGTGGCAAGAAACAAGGCAACAAAAAGGAAGTGATAGATTTGAGGCGTCTTCTGATTTCATGCGCAGAAGCTGTTGCTGTTGATGATCGAAGGACTGCTAGTGAGCTACTGAAGCAAATTAGGCAGCACTCTTCCCCAGTTGGTGATTATACTCAGAGGTTGGCTCATTGCTTTGCAAATGCTCTTGAAGCGCGGTTGGCTGGCAATGGAAGTGAATTATATATTACTTTGGCTACTAAAGGAGCGCCAGCTGCAGATATTTCGAAGTTTTACCGAGCTTATATTGCAGTCTGCCCGTTCATGAAGATGTTGATGATCTTTGCAAACCATATGATTATAAAAGCTGCTGAAAAAGCAGAAACACTTCATATAATAGATTTTGGCATCCTTTATGGTTTTCAATGGCCTGCTCTCATTCATTGCCTCTCAAGAAGACCTGGCGGACCTCCTAAATTACACATTACAGGGATAGAGCTTCCCTTAAGTGGTTATCGACCAGAAGAAACAGTCCAAGAGACAGGGCATCGATTGGCAAAGTATTGTAAGCGATTTAATGTTCCGTTTGAGTACCATGCCATGGCCAAGAAATGGGAAACTCTCCAACTTGATGACCTTAAAGTTCAAAGAAATGAGGTGCTTGCTGTTCATTGTCTCTGTCGAATGAAGTACCTCCTTGATGAGACAGTTATGGTAGACAGTCCAAGGGATACTGTTCTAAATTTGATTAGGAAGTTGAATCCTGATATTTTTGTCCAAAGTGTTGTTAATGGATCCCATGATGCACCCTTCTTTGTTCAACGCTTCCGAGAGGCACTATTCCAGTTCTCTGCATTGTTTGATGTGTTGGATACTACTTTTCCGCATGAAGATCAGATGAGACTGGGATTTGAAAAAGAGTTTGTTGGACGTGAAGTTCTGAATATAATTGCTTGTGAGGGCACTAATAGAATTGCGAGGCCTGAAACATATAAGCAGTGGCAGATTCGAAACAGGAGGGCTGGTTTCAGACAGCTGCCATTGGACTATGAAGTTGTGAACAAAATAAAGGATAAGGTAAAAATGGGGTACCACCCGTATTTTGTGGTTAATGAAGATGGCCACTGGATGCTGCAGGGTTGGAAGGGTAGAATTATGTTTGGTTCTGCCTGTTGGGCACCATCTAGGACTTGAAATGCTTGACTGGTAGAATGACACTTCTTTCCTGAAATTGATGGCAAAAGCTGTGTAGAAGAAATTTACATCAGTTGCAGTAAAAATGCAGGCAGGCTTTAGCAGTTGTTAGCTGTATGCCACGCCTTCCAAATTTGGGGAGTTGGAAGAGCAGCTACTGTTGTAGTTGGGTATATGTGGTTTTTCTTCTCCTTCCTTGAGCCAATTGTTGTAGTTGTGTTAAGATAGATAACTGAGGTATATTACTTTGCACCAACCCACTGTAGGTCGCTGTATTGTGTTGCTAATTTACCGCTGCCTTTTGTTTTCATTGCGCTGTATATTGGCCGGTTTATGATTCTGAAGTACTAGTTTACTGCTGAATCTTATACTTGAATTGACACAAGTTTGATTTGGTTTCTGGTTTTTGCAAGAATTCATCTCACTTATGACAGAAGATAAGTGACTATTACAAATGAAACTGATGATTCACTAACAATCATGAGCTGCAGAACAAGCGTTCGCAAAAAGCAGAATAGTCTGTTAATGATCATAGAGTTGAAATGCTTGACTGGTAGAATGACTCCGGAGCTCGTATCTGTTCTACCTGATTTAATGCTGTAAGCCCTCCATAGAGATTTTTGAGTTCGATTTCTGCTATAAATATCCGGTTAAAAGCCACTCTGAAATTGGTACATGCTGTTAATTTGGATCATGTGTATTTTTGGATTTAATTGAAGAAAATCAAATAATTTCTTATTACTAAAGTTGTAAGGTAGCAATTTCAGAGTGGCTTTTAACTGGATATTTATACCAGAAATCACACTCAAAAATGTCTGTGGTACGGTGGGCTTACAGCATTAAATCAGGTAGATCAAATACGAGCTTCGGTATCTTTGTAGATGGTTAAACCCTAAATTAGAACTCTTTGATCATTAACAGACTGTTCTCCTTTTTCCCTACGCTCTTTCTGCAGCTCATGATTGTTAGTGGGATCCTTCAGTCAATTTTACTTATGAAAGTAAAATTTGGTGGTTAGATTCTGGAACTAACATGTGTTTGTATTGAACTTATTCCTTTCAAACTTATCAGAAATCGAGTGGAGGACATGTAACTGGTTTCAACAATCTAGTAGTATAAGTCTACGGAATTGGAGATATAGACTTGAAGATGACATCTGGGAAAATCTTAAGCCTGAAGAATGTGCGACAGATACCAACAACCCTTAAGAATTTAGTTTGTGGTTCTGCTTTGGTGGAACAAGGTTATAAAGTTGTATTAGAATCAAACAAGATTGTAATAACCAAAAATAATGTATTTATTGGTAAAGGTTTTGTATGTGAATGATTGTTTAAGTTAAATCTATATCAATATGTTTCTGCTCGAGTTTTTAGTGTCTAAACTTGTAATATTTGACATTGAAGATTTGGTCATGTGAACGTGATGACAATTAAGAAAATGATGGATTTGAACCTAGTTCCCAAGTCAAACTTAGATCTGAATCAAAAATGTGAAATTTGTATCCAAGATGTGAAATTTGTATCCAAGCCAAGCAAGCTAAGAAACTTTTCAAGTCTCTTGTTAGAACTACTCGAGTCCTAGAGCTTATACATAGTTATTTTTGTGATTCAAACAAGTCACCTACTAGAGCTAGAAATAAATATTTTGTTACTTTCATGAATGATTGCTCTAAGTATTGCTATGTCTATTTGATTAAGAATAAAGATGAAGTATTTGACAAGTTCAAAGTATATAAAACTAAAGTAGAAAATCAGTTAAAAAATTAAGAGATTGAGATATGATAGAGGTAGTGCATATACTTCAAATGATCTTAATGATTTTTGTGAAGAGCATCGAAGAATACATGAAATAACACCACCTTATTCTCCAAGTTGTAATGGAGTTTCTAAAAGGAAAACAGAACTTTATTAGATATGATAAATGCATTGCTTTTAAGTTCTAGATTACCTGATCAATGGTGGAGGAAGCATTACTGAAAACTTGTTTTATATTAAATAGAGTTATTATTAAAGACAATGATGTAACTCCTTATGATCAAAGTTTGGAAGAAGAGAACCTCAAATCTTCAAATCTTGAAAGTGTGGGGGTGTCTAGCTAAAGTTCTAATCCCTGATCCTAAGAGAAAGAAAATAGGACCCAAAACTGTAGATGTTGTGTTCATAGGTTATGCTCATCATAGTACTGCAAATAAGTTTTCAGCTATAAATACTGAAGTTGAAAAAAAATCCAATAATACTATAATAGAATGTAGGGATGCAACTTACTTTGAAGATATCTTTCTTTTTAAGTCTAGAGTTCAAAATTAAACAGTGGATAGAGTTATCTCTAATACTGGTAAACGTACTGCTAGTTCTACTAGTAATCCTGGAGTGGGAGAAACATATTCTCTAGAAGAAATTAGAAGATCCAAGAGAATGAGAAAAGAAAAGAGTTTTGGTGATGACTGTAGTATTCCATATTGAGGGAGATCCTGCTACACATAAAGAGACTATGGCTTCTTCAGATGCTCCATTTTGGAAAGAAGCAATAAATAGTGAGGTTGAGTATATTTTACAGAACCATACTTTGCAATTAACTAATTTACCTCCTGGAACTAGACCTATGAGTTGCAAATGGGTCTTTAGGAAAAAGCTTAAACCTGATGGTAGCATAGATAAGTATAAAGTTAGGCTAGAAGCAAAAGGTTTTACACAAAAGAAATGTATAGATTACTTTGATATTTACCTGTCTCTAGCATCACTGCTATTAGAACTCTTATAGATTTGGTATCCATACATGATTTAGTAATTCATCAAATGGATGTAAAGACTGTATTTTTGAATGGTGATTTAGATGAGGAAATATATATAGAGAAGCCTGCGAGATTTATAGTTAAAGGTCAAGAACATAAAGTCTGCAAGTTAATTAAATCCATATATGGTCTTAAACAGGCTTCAAAACAATGACATGAGAAGTTTGATAATGTTATTTTAGATTATGATTTTAAGATTAATGATAAATGTGTGTACTATAAAGAATGTACTGGACAATGTGTTATATTATGTCTATATGTTGATGACTTTTGCTGTTTAGAACTAATCTTGATATTGTGAAAGTTGAAAAACTACTTGTCAAAGAAGTTTGATATGAAAGATTTAGGTGAAGCTAATATAATCCTAGGAATGAAACTAGAGAAATCTTCTAATGGTTTTTCTTTAAATTAAGTTACTGCAATTGAAAAGATGCCGAAGAGATATAATTATCTTTCATGCAAGCATGTTTCTACACAATATGATCCTAACTTTGTTTTAAAGAAACATTTGGGAGATCATGTTTCTCAATTGAAATGTTCATAGATTATTGGTTCTCTGATATATATAGCAAATAAGAGTAGACCTGATATATTTTAGTTGTTTGTAGACTTAGTAGATATACTCATAATCCAGGTCATGATCATTGAATTGCTTTAGAAAGAGTCTTTAAACATCTGACTGTTACATTAAATTATTCTCTTTGGTATAAAAGATTTCCTTATGTAGTAGAAGGATATAGTGATTCTAATTGGATTTTTGATAGTTTTGATGTTAAATCAACTTCTACATATGTTTTCAAATTGGGAGGGGCGGCTATATCTTGGGGTTCTAAGAAACAAACTATAATTATTAGAAGTATTATGGAATTTGAATTTGTGACACTAGATATCGCATGTGCTGAGGCTGAATGGATAAAAGATTTTTTGCTTGAAATACCCTTGAGTAGAAAACCCATTCTAGCATTGTCTATCCCTTGTGACAATAAGGCTGTGATAGATTTTGTAAAGCAGAAGTATTCTAATAGAAAGATTAACAGACATATCCATGTTAGATATAAGTCAGTGAGAAAATTATTAAATCATGAAGTTGTATCTTTAGACTATGTGAAATCTGAAATGAATATTGCAGATCAACTAACCAAAGGTCTATCTAGGGGTGTTATCCTAGATTTGTCTAAAGGGATGCGTTTAAGCCCATAAGGAAGCCATCTAGGAAAGCAACCCAACCTCTGTGATTGGAGATCTCACGAAGGAGGTTCAATGAGTACTAACAATCCATACTGTGTGACTTAATGCCAATACAATATACATATATGTATACATATCTGCTCATCCCTAGGACATTTATGTTGATGTTATGGGAAATAGAGGAAAGATTATACCCAAGGTTCTAAAAGTCGCTAGTCGGCCGGTCGATCGGAGACGAGCGAGTAGAAGAGTAGTTGAGGGAGTACTTGGATTTTAATTTTTAGATTTACTTTTATTTTAAAAACATATAATTAAATATTTTTTGTAAAAGGTAATATAATATCTAAAATAATAAAAATAGTCAATAAAACATTATAATATTAAACGTGAATTAGGTTTTTGAGTTTTGACCGAGTCAAAATGAGTTAAACGACGTCGTTTCCTTTTTTCTTTCTTATTTTTGGTCTAATTCGAGTTGAGCCGACTGGGCCGACTATGCCGATTTTTCACCGACTAGCCCAATTTTTTCTCGACTAGCCCGATTTTTCTCTCAGCCGACTATACTAAAATCTCCTCGGTGACCGGCCAACTAGGCTAATTTTTAGAACAATGCTTATACCTTTAATGAGATTCGAGGCGGGCATACTCCTGCAGGGTGCAGGTCACATGTACTCTTGGAGAAACTCACCTAAAAGTAAGAGTAGCTGTGAGGCCGCAGCTATGAGAGATGGACTTCTCTCTAGTAACTCTCATGATAATCAAGATAAACACAAGGTTATAAATAACGCTACCCCCGTCAAAGTGTATGTATCAGTATTGTGTGTGTGACATTGAGTAATTTGGGTAAACAGAGTCTAGATCAAGACATAGTTCTCTATGATTTCTTCAAATGAATTTTTTTACACTAAGTGTAGGTTCAAGTCCGAAAGACCACTACACCTATTACATGATATAATGTTGCCCAAAAATTCTTTTTTATCAATCTTCCCATATTTTTACATTATAGTTTTTGAATCTTGTGGGGGATTGTTGATTATTTTTTGATCAGATAAGAAGTCAATCATTCATTGTAAAGAAACTACATGGAGTACAAATTGGTCTCGTTAAACCTACCCAAAAGCAAGAAGAGTACCACACTCCGACTAACTTAAGCGCTAACATCAGCCACTAGTATAGGAGACAACCACTCCGGCTCCATCATCCACCCTTAAGTAGGATAAGGTAATGATAGGGCCGTTTTAGCAACACAATGTGGCGACTCATTAGATGACCTGGGGACAGAACCCCAACTATAATTCTGTAGATGACTCAGTAACACTCTTGCTTCATCTAAAATGCCACCTTCAACACTAAAATCTTCCTCTGCTAAGTCGAGTGCAGCCATCACATTACTAGAGTCCTCTTCAATTTGCACATTAGTGAGCCCACAAGTCACGCAAAAATGGAGACAATTTATTAGTGCTATAGCTTCACAAGTCTATCTTTTTATTCTATTTTAAAGATCCAAAACTATAATAATTATTATCATTATTATTATTTTCTTAGTGTCAAAAGTTGTGTCTTTATTTTCCAAAGAGTCATGTTTTTTAGAACAGACAAGAAGAGTTTATATAGAAGCAAAACACTTCCCTAGGAAAGTACAGATGCTGAAAACTCGTTTCTTCTCTGTTCTTCTTCATCATCCATCAACTTACTTCTCTATACCATTCTTCATCTATACTTTCTGGGCAATTGATAAAAGCTTGACAACCCGTCTACCGTGAACGTGCTAAACGGATTAGACATCATGTGAAGTTTTTGGGTTATCTTGGAGTGTTTAGACGATTGCCAATACCTACACGAGGGGAGGCGTCTATTGCTTTAAGACAACGACATCGTGCCTCCTTTGGATTCTCACAGGCCATTACATTAGTTCTCTTTTGCAGTGCTCATTCGGATTCTTACAAGCCAGATTCTAACTCTTTCTCTTCTTATTGTTGTCTATGATTTTTTGATTAAGTTGTTTATTATTGAATTGAATCTAATCAGTAGAATATATTTGCAGAATTTATAACATAACTAAGCTTACTTTTGACTGAAGTGCAACAACCAAACCTTTACCATATGACACAAATAAAATGAAACTGCATGAGATGCCTCACAACCTTAAGTATATCACGAAGACCAGATCTTCTACAAAATTACAAATTAACAAATCAGCAACACAATACAGCAACCTACAGTGGGGTGGTGCAAAGTAATCTACCATAGTTATCTATCTGAAGGTGCAGCAGTGCTTCCCAAATTCCATCAGTCAAAAAACCTTGTGCATTTCACTTAGTAAGGTTGTCATTGATTGACTTACTTGGAAACAAGAAAAAAGAGGTATTTTTTCAGTTAAATCTGCTTATTGGATTGCAAGAACTATTGTTATGCCTAATGCCCTCGCCTCATCCTCTACTGGTGACCCTTTATTACCTCTGTGGAAGAAATTGTTGCACGCAAAAATTCCAGGTAAAGTGATCATCAGTGCTTGGAGAGCATATAACAATATTTTACCAACTAGAGTTCGTTTGACAACAAAGGATACGCCAGTCCAGTGAATTGTGTCTCCTGCACTCATGAATATGAAGACATTGGTCATATCATGTGTTCGTGTCCTGTAGCTAAAGACATCATATCCAGAGAGACTTAAACTTTCTGCTATCATATCACCTATCTTCGACTTTAAGGAAATGATGCTTGAACAAGCAGGATCCCACTCAGCAGAAAAGTTTGCAAAACTGCTCAGGGTTATTTGGGGTTTATGGAAGAACATAAATAATAACTTTCGGTCTCAAAAACCTCAATCTTCAGCTGACATTTTGTGTGGTACTATGGCCTGGTATCATGAATTTGTTGCAGCAAACAAACCTGATGTTCCAAAGAAAAACCAGCAAATCAGCCCTAGATGGAGTCCACCAGCAGGTGGAAGTCTAAAACTAAATGTAGATGGTGCTTTTCTGCATAACAATACTGAAGATGGTATTGGGGCCATCCTCAGAAGCTCTCAAGGTCAGGCCATCGCTGTGTTTGCTCATCATCTCACATATGTGACTTCTCGAAAACTAGTTGAGCTTGAGGCCATTAGAACTGGGTTACAGTGGCTACAAAAGCTAGGATACCAAGACTGAAGTGCAAACTAACTGTCAACTTGGTGTGCATGATATCTGCTCCCCAGATTTTCTGCAGTTGGAATATGGCAATATTCTAGCTGATATTCATAACGGCATTCAAAGTTTACAGAACAAGGTCACCTTTGGGTCTAGAACTACAAACTGTGTAGCACATAGAATAGCCAGTTTTGCTTTTTAACAATCGAATCAGCTAGAATGGCTTGATTCCATTCCTATCATGCTTAGAGATGTTCTAAGGTATGACTGCAACAATCTAAGATTTTATCAATAAAATTGGGGCTGCTGCCCCTTTCTCCTTCAAACAAAACTACAACTGGCCAAAGGAAAAGAAAAAACACAGCGCAGATACAATAGTTGCTGCTCTTCCAACTTCCCAAATTTGGAAGGCGTGGCATACAGATAACAACTGCTAAAGCCTGCCTGCATTTTTACTGCAACTGATGTAAATTTCTTGTACACAAAGCTTTTGCCATCAATTTCTGGAAAGAAGTGAGTCATCCTACCAGTCAAGCATTTCAAGTCCTAGATGGTGCCCAACAGGCAGAACCAAACAAAATTCTACCCTTCCAACCCTGCAGCATCCAGTGGCCATCTTCATTAACCACAAAATACGGGTGGTACCCCATTTTTACATTATCCTTTATTTTGTTCACAACTTCATAGTCCAATGGCAGCTGTCTGAAACCAGCCCTCCTGTTTCGAATCTGCCACTGCTTATATGTTTCAGGCCTCGCAATTCTATTAGTGCCCTCACAAGCAACTATATTCAGAACTTCACGTCCAACAAACTCTTTTTCAAATCCCAGTCTCATCCGATCTTCGCGAGCAAAAGTAGCATCCATCATATCAAACAATGCAGAGAACTGGAATAGTGCCTCTCGGAAGCGTGGAACAAAGAAGGGTGCATCATGGGATCCACTAATAACACTATGGACAAAAATATCAGGACTCAACTTCCTAATCAAATTTAGAACAGTATCCCTTGGACTGTTTACCATAACTGTCTCATCAAGGAGGTACTTCATTCGACCGAGACAATGAACAGCAAGCACCTCGTTTCTTTGAACTTTAAGGTCATCAAGTTGGAGAGTTTCCCATTTCTTGGCTATGGCATAATACTCAAATGGAACATTAAATCGCTTACAATAATTTGCCAAGCGATGTCCTGTCTCTTGGACTGTTTCTTCTGGTCGACAACAACTCATAGTAAGCTCTACCCCTGTAATGCGTAATTTGGGAGGTCCACCAGGTCTTCTTGAGAGGCAATGAATGAGAGCAGGCCATTGAAAACCTTGGCGGATACCAAAATCTATTATATGAAGTGTTTCAGCTTTCTCAGCAGCTTTTATAATCATATGGTTTGCAAAGATCATCATCATCTTACTGAACGGGATGACTGCATTATAGGATCGGTAAAACTTCGAAAAATCTGCAGCTGGCACTCGTTTAGTATCCAAAGTACTGAAAGTAGTATAACGTTCACTTCCAGTGCCAGCCAACCTTGCTTCAAGAGCATTCGCAAAGCAATGAGCCAATCTCTGAGTGCAATCACCAAATGGGGAAGAGTGCAGCCTAACTTGCTTTAGTAGCTCACTAGCAGTCCCTCGATCATCAACAGCAACAGCTTCTGCACATGAAATCAGAAGACGCCTCAAATCTATCACTTCCTTCTTGTTGCCTCGTTTCTTGCCACAAGTCTTCTGACTGACTTGCACATCCTGCTGCAGGCCATTGTTAGCTCCATTCCGACAGACTTGATCCTCTTTACTCTCGACAGCTTTACCGATCAACGCCTTTCCAAACATATCAGACAGCTGACCCCCCACATCATCCGTATAAACCGCTGATTGCTTGTTAAACCTCCCATCCTCCAAGTCTATCTCCTCCCTCTGATGACTCTTCTTTCCTCTTGAACCAACACGAGCAACCACATTTCCTGCCTTGCTATTCGCCACAACATATGTCTTGTTGCCCTCAGAAGTATCCGACTGATCTTTAGGAAGAAACTTACAACCATGCTCTGCCCCTCTGTTAAATTGCACTGACATTTCGTTCTTACTAACCGCATCCGCAACCATAATCGCACTTCTATAAGAACCCACCGTCTCTTTTCCATTTCCAAACTCATTTTGATCAACCCAATGAGGGTTTTGGTCTTGGGAAGTTGAGCACTTGCCTCCTCCAATAACTTCATAAAAAGACTCCTCCGTGGCTTGAAGAACCAAAGGGTGAGGGAACAGACATGGCTTTGGCTCCATGTCCTCCTCTAAAAGCACCCTGTTTATGTGCTGGAGCGCACTATCAGAAAACTTACCATCATCTCCTAAAGGGCTAAAGCTCGAAGACAGAGCAGAGTTCATGGGGTTTGGGTCCAAAAAGCTAAGATCATCAAAGGGGTCAACACATGGGTACTCGTTCAACATAAGTAAAAGGGTTTGATCGTCGAAATTGGGATATTCAAAGAAAGGGGAATCCATTATTTTGATATTCACAAAATTGAAGGAAACCCAATTCCAGTTGGGTGAAATGAAGAAGCAAACTGAACCGAGTTGGGTTTGAAGAGTCTGCTTACCTGAGAGAGATAAGCTAAATTCTGATCGTAAATGTCAAACGAGATGAGTTCAAAGCAGAGGAGATTGAGTTCTTAAACGAGGACGACATAAAAGGAAGGATTGTACTGCTTTGTTTTTATTTACATTTTCTTTTGGGAAAATTTCAGTAACAGAACACCAAATGATTGACCGAGAATTACGGTGATTATACTTCATTCTTGGCTAAATAATAGATTGTACTTAGACTATCATCACAATACACTATAGCCTGATTGTGATGTAGGCCTAAATTACTAACCAGTTCTTTACCAGATTCTCTGATAGGCTGCTTCTGTCAATGTCATGTCCCTGATAGGTTTTGTCCCAGGAGCTTGAGCCAGCCTTCAAATCTTGCAGGGAGAAATTGATGGTGGGAAGCTCTTGGGGAAGTGTCATGGAACCCATTGTTACCAGTTAGCTAGTAGCTTGCTTGGATGATTTGTTAGTTTCTAGCAGAGACAGACTAGAATGGATTGGATATGCAAGACTGTGTTGTGTTACCTCTTTTTATAGCGACTATGGGATATCACCACTTGTAAAACAATTATAAGAAAAAAGTCAAAAGACTAGTTGTAGTTCAAGTTGCAGATTGGACATGGAATAATTCAACATAACTTTGAAGAATTGATCTGGATGGAAGGCTCTCCCTTCTTTGAACGGCAGAAGCGACACTGCATATTAACTCGATGTAAGGGTGGAAAGTGGGAACAGATTTCTGTACATATTGACTTAATTATCACTTAAGTTTCAGTGGTTCACACTAGTACTTCATAGTTGATCAGACAAAGATGTTCTGTTATTTGATTACACCTTGCTTGTTACTTAATGTCATGCATTGAGTGCCTCTTTTTCAGCCATGTGTTGGAGATGAAAAGTGTCATGCATTGAGTGCCTCTTTTTCAGCCATGTGTTGGAGATGAAAAGTGATGGAGGAGGAGAACAAACTTAAATTAGTAGGAATAAGGTTAAAATAAAAAAACGGCGTAAAACTAAGAAGAATGATTTGAGGATTGATAATTCGCGTACAAAGAGGTTGGTAGCTGCTGGCATATTGAAGAAATTGGTATTTTGGACTTTTTGGGTTGCCTGTGCGAAAAGTCAAATATTAACCGTAAATCAGATTTGAAGTAATTTTTGAGCAGAACGTCCGTTTGGGATGCATGATACCTTTTCGGTATGGGAACGATGAGATCTACAAGACTCACTAAAGCGAGCTCTATCAGATTTAAGCAAAATAATATCGTTTTCATAATCAAATTCAGGATTTAATGTTTTTATGTTTTCTAGTTCTATTCGGATTTGGGTTTAATTCATTCCTTTGGGCTTTTATGCTTGGTTGTTAGTCGTCCTAGAGTTTTGTTTCTCATATATAAGCACCCTTATGGGTAGCTGACATTCAGTTTATCAATTTTAATCAAAACCTCAAGAGTTCTTCTCTTATTTGCTGGTTTACTCCAGATTTATCTTGTAGAGTTCTTCGCTTGAGATCTCTCCATATATTGAGGTATAACGATGGTTAGCCCTCCATACTTCTACCTCGTCAAGTGGTATCAGAGCTGGCCTTTCCTGTCTCTTTTATCCTTGATGATTGATGGGTGAGGAACCCATTACCAAAGCAGATCTACATGGTGTTACTGTGGCTTTAACCGTAGCCTTGACTGCTTTCAGTACTCATGTTACGAATCAGATGACTGCTCAGAGAGAACATATTCATGGGATCTTGAAAGAAAAGAATAAAATCAACTGTAAAAGAGGTGGGCGAGAAGAATCCAAAAGCAAGATGAAACATGCTGCAAATCAAAATTTCAAAAACACGGCGATATTTCTTATTTTTCTGGTTACAGTTACGAGGAAGATTTTCAAGATTGGCTAGATGAGGTGGATAGATTGTTTAATATTGTGGAGGTTTCAGAATAAATGCAGGCAAATATTGTTTCTTTCCGTCTCAAGAGAATTGTTGCTGATTGGTGAGATGATTTGCAAAGAGACAGAAAGATGCAAGGTAAAGAGCTTGTTAGAACATGAAGGAAGATGAAAGGCCTTCTTAGAGGAAAATTTATATCTAGAGATTTTTTGATCAAGAAGTATTATTCTAAGGTGGAACAGTTTGTTGTGCCAGTTATGAGTAATATTTTAATTAAAGAATTTCAAACGGAAGAAGCTCCACAAGAAATCCTCCATGAATTTTCAACGGAAGAAGCTCCACATGAAATTATCCAAGAACTTCCAACAGGAAAAGTTTCACACAAAATCATCCAAGAACAGGTTAAAGAAGAAGTTACTCATGTTAACAAGGTTATCAATGTGGAAGAAAGCTTGCAGCCTCAAATCAATAATTCAGAATCAGATTCAGGTGTCATTCAAGAATGTAATTTTGAAACTCAAGAAGAATTGTATCAAGTTGCCTATGACAGACTTGTCTTTGGTGTTGGGTTCTTGATTGCGCCGTCAAAATATGCAGAATATCATGCCATTAATCCACAGGTTCAATTGTCTATGTAACACCCCGTACCTAAAAGTTACATTTTCACAGAGGTTTACGAGTTACCGAGGGCTTTTAATTGCGATCGGTAATTTGATAAGTTATCGCTCGAGTTTATTTTCGAGTTTTTCTAAACTCTCCAAATTCCTCATCTAATGACTCGATGTTGTAGTACGTCTCGACACGAGTCTCCCGGTATTTTCGGATTATTTTTCGGAGCTTCGGTTTATTTTCTATGAATTTTCGAAGTTTCCGGTAACTTTTAATTATCAATCCGGTAAAAAGAGTTTTACCTTTTACCTTTTTACTTTTTACCATCTTTAAATCTGGACCGTCAGATCATTTGGGGAATTGATCTGAACCGTTCATTCAAGTATAAAAAGGAAGTTATTGGGTTGACTTTGGTCAAGCCAAAAATCGGGTCAAACCCGAGTTTCTTCTCTCTCCCTTCCTCTCGCGACACAGCGTCGCCCCGTCGTCCCCGAACGGAATCTCCACTACGTCCGTCCACATCACAATGGCGCACCACTACCATGATCTTCCTCTCTTCATTCTAGACAAAGCCCATACCTCAAAACACTTATGCGCCAATTGTGGAAGGAGATCGTTCAAGAAGAGGGGCGGCGGTGCTCTGGCGAAGCTCGGCATTTCAAGCCACAATTCGACCAAGATGAGGTGGGGTTCTTCTTCTCTCTCTTTCATCTTCAATTCCATTGTCTGGTATGTTCGATTTGAGACCTAAACTCAAAATCTTTCTTCGGGTTTTCTGGGTTCTCGGGTGGACTTTCGACGGTCGAGCTTTTGGAGTCCTTGACGTCTCCGCCGTGCCCTAGGGAGCCTCACTGAGATTCTGTTGGAGCCAGTTGCGTGATGGTGGTGTTTGGAGCAGCGACAGCTCGTGTGGGCACTGCAGCAGCAATGGTTGCTAAGCTGCTCAAAGTTATTGGGCAGCAGCTTGGGCCAGTCGTGGAGGAGCTGCTGGGGAGACCGAGAGACGGTGTTGGGAGTACCTGGTGGTGGGCAGGCCGAGACAGTGGGTCTGTCTGGTAAGGAATCCGATGAGAAAGTTACCGGATTTGAAATTATAGGTGAGCTCAGTGTTGTAGTTTTATCGATGTGCTGTTATTTGGAGATGTTGTGTGTTGTTGCTCTGTTGGTTCCGTTTGATGCTTGGAATTGTTGTTGAATTGTGTCGTTTTTGGTGCATGTGGTCGATAACTTGGTGAATCGGAGGAAACAGGGAAGTTATGGCGAAATTCCGGCAAGTTGACCGGAATCCGGCCGAAGATTCCGACAAAGTTGCTGGAATCCGGTGACTGCCCCAGGAATACAGTTAAACCGACAGAATGCCGAAGAGGTAGAAATCATTTTCCCTGTTAAGCTTTTAGTCCAAAAGTTCTGTTAATTCCTAATTTGAGTAATTACGGAAAAATTGAGCGTTAGTAGAAAGTTTCCATTTTGGGAAACTTTCCATTCTAAAGAACGCTTACCATTTTAGAAAACTTTCCATTTTAGGAAACTTTTCCATTTTGGAAGGTTTCTATTTATGGAAGATTGACCGATAAAAGGAAAAAGGGAAAGGTCAATCTTAGTAACCGGTTAAGTTAAGACAACCGGATCTCTAAGTGAGATTCTAGGCAACTCAGGAATCTTAGTCAGAAACCGAGTTGGGCGCTCTAAATAATTCGGATAATTTCATACCTGATATATCGACTCATCACCCGTAAATTGGTGAAGTGGTTGATTGGGTGTCCATAGTAATTCTACAAATTACTATATGTTACCTACCGTCAAATGATTTAGTAAAGAAAATACTTATGCTAATGTGGCGTAAACAGAAACCAAACTTCGAGTCGATATTCGGAATTAAACGTAATGGCTGAAAAGTTGTGAAAAGATTTTGGTCAACTCTTGGTCAAATAAGATTTTCTAGTCAAACTAGGAAAAGATCAAGTCAACTATGGAAAGACTAATATATTGGTTTATTTGTACAGTCTCTGGTCGAACGTGAGATGGGCTCGACTACGTGGTTAGTTCGAGGTTTTCGCTCGAAGAGCTTTCCGAGCAGGAAGAAGGTCGCAATAAGTACAGTGAGTGGACTTTATTTTTAAAATAAATTGCATGCCATAGACTTTAATTAGTTTCTCCTTTGTATGTGATTTCCTCCATTTTAAGTTTTACGGTGATTTTGGGGAAAATGAGAATTTTATACTTTTTAAAGATAAGTGAGCCGGGAAAGAGATTCCTACCTTTCTCGTGATATTAAAAGATTTTCCCGGGATTTGATTTTATTGTTATCACCGTTTTGGGTTATGGAGGGGGATGATATTTAAAAGGGGAAACTTGACTCTTGGATTTAAGGATTTTAAAGTAATGTCACAGAACCGGTTTTGGGTTCCTGGAAATGTTTTAAATCCAATGTATTTGGGGTAAAGTCATGGGAGATTTGACTTGGTTTTCGATTTATTTTCTCATGAGGTTTTAAAGGATTTTTAAAGGATATGGATATATATATATATATATGGCATGCTAGCATGGACCCTCTCCAGATGGAGTTGGTACCCTCTTCGCTGGTCTGACCCTCTTCAGTTTCGAAATTTAAGGAACATGTTAGAAGTAGCAGCAAGCCACCGAGTTATGGAGCAAGAGTGCTTGGAGCACTAGAGATAGGGAAACGAGTCTTGAAGGACTTGGTGTTGGTGTGACGTAGGACTGAAGTTAGTGTGCTAACGCCACTGTTACGGTAGCTGGAGTTTTACCTAGGTATACCCCATTGGAGTACGGTTTACCATCCTTTTTAGGGAGGTGGTAAATTGGAATCTAGTTATGCTGGCAATGCGTAACTATTTTGTTACTGTGGTGTGTGGTCAAAAATAATACATTCTCATATTCGAGGATGTATCGTGAGAACTCCATATTTTGGGAACGGAGGTTCAAGACGTTTGGTTAGAAGTTTTGTGTAAGACGTCAAGTAGATAGCCTAACCATTTAAGTACAGATCGGAAGTGAGTTATTTATAGTCGCTCCGACTTTTATGATAGTTAGCGAGATTATTAAATGTCGTTAGTAGGTGTTCGGATGATTTCTGTGATAAATGCACGGAAGTGGTGAAGTGACAACAATGGGGCAAGGTCTACTGAATCAATGAGTATGAGAGAATGCTCGTAGTTGCTCAAGCTTCAACTTGCAACCCAAGTTGTCTGTGGATAACACTTGGTTCCACCAGGGGTGATTAATTAGTTATGTTTGTTGACATGGGAATCTGTGCACTCACTGACCGTGGTTTAATCAAATATTGTAATCAGAGGTATCCTTAGACGAGTCTGAAGGTTCATAAATTACATCCGCTGCAGTGACGGGTAATATTCTCAATTTTGATCTGAGGAATGAGGATTTAGATCTGTGAGATCAAATTTTGGTGTAATTTAATAAAATCCTGACAGGATTGAAGAATCGTTGGCATTGCTTTTGTCGTGGGTCATTTGGGTGGTGACCTTATTTGTTATGAACTTTAGCCTAGCGGCAAACCTTGGTGCCACGAGTGTAGTGATTGTTGAAACTGTCAGTATTTCAGTGACTGCGTTATACGGTGAAGTTAAGGAAAGGTTTCCTTGATGACTCAAAAAGTATTACAAGTCCAAGTTTGGTAATAATTGTTACTGAGAATGGTAAGGTATGTTGCTAAGTTGAGCAACACTCCATTAGAAATCGTGGAGTGATAAAGCCACGTTCAGATTAAGTTATGATCGGAGGGGATGTTAACGTGTGGCGGTGGATCTTGTAATCTAGGATCTGAAGTGGTAATTTGATTTCCTGTGCACGCAGTTATTTTACCTTTTCAATTAGAATGGTAAGTGGTTGTGCATTTTGAATCTTACCAAATAGAGGATGCGGTGGATGGTAAACTTGCAGAGCATGGGGGCAGTTTTGTTAGAAACTGTCTAGTTGTGCGAGTTGACTCTGTGATGTTTACGCGCCCAGTGCGGGGATGGCATTTGATAAATTGAGTCTTAATGACTTGATGCCTGGTGATTAGTGTGGCTAACTTCGGTGTGAAATCAATTTCTGATGCTTTGATCAAGGGTTACTTTGGGTGTGCACCAGTGGCCCTAAATTTTATGTAGATGTTTGATCTGGTTAAATGTCTGATTTTGTCGGTTATTGCCAGACGATTTGGTAATGGAGGCATCTGTGAATGAAATATCCTTGTTGAGCGGGTAAGGCTCTGGGATTCTTTTAATGGTAAGTCTATTCCAGATTGTGATGTGGATAATGTTTAATAGACGCACAGTTATGGTTGAAGTGCAATTTCTACACTATGCATCATTCCAAGCTAATGTAAGAGATAAGGAGGTCGGTGGTACCTCGCCTATGAGTAGTACGGTTATGTATTACCAGTTGTAAAGTACGTTGTAACCCCACAAGGTGATAATTGAGTTAGCGATTCTAAAGATTGGCTTGTTGGTAAAGTCAAGATTTATCCTGTCAAAATAGCCTTGTAGGCAGTGGGAAGCCTGATGATTTGTCTTCATGCGAGAAGTAAGTATTGTTGGATCTCGATGTCTGGAGCTTTTAGATCTCCCTGATTTAAAGGCTATGGTTTTGGTTTTACACTAAAATTCATGGCAATTCATGTCTTGTGTGTGCAAGTGGTTTGAGTAAGGATAGATCAAGGGAAGACAATTACTCTACAACAGGACAACTTGACAGAATAATTTATAGAAAGCGTAAACCAGATCAAGAAGCCTTGTTCAAATGAGGTGATGGTTCGTGTAACACAAGTCGTCATGGTTTACTCGTGGACTTGTTATCATTAGTTTTGACTCCACGTTGTATTGTATTACCAGAGGATTTAAATCCATCAATGACTTCGAACATTGCTCATCGGGTGTTAGTCACCTTCTCTGCATAGAGAATGTGTGAGCTGATATCTAAAATTCAACGAAAGAATACGAGTATTCTTAAAGAAATTTTACACGCGGCAAGCGAGGGGTTATTAAATCAGAATGTTTATTAGCGGTATTGTGACGACGTCACATGCGGTTGGTAAGGACAATTGTTTGTGTTTATTTGGCTAAATGAGAAGGGTTAGGAGGTTGGTTAGTGGTCGAAGGTGTCGAGTGGTGCAGTTGGAATTTCGAGGATGAAATTTTATAAGGTGGGGAGATTGTAACACCCCGTACCTAAAAGTTACCTTTTCACAGAGGTTTACGGGTTACCGAGGGCTTTTAATTGCGATCGGTAATTTGATAAGTTATCGCTCGAGTTTATTTTTGAGTTTTTCTAAACTCTCCAAATTCCTCATCTAATGACTCGATGTTGTAGTACGTGTCGACACGAGTCTTCCGGTATTTTCGGATTATTTTTCGGAGCTTCGATTTATTTTATACGAATTTTTGAAGTTTTCGGTAACTTTTAATTATCAATCCGGTAAAAAGAGTTTTACCTTTTACCTTTTTACTTTTTACTTTCTTTAAATCTGGACTGTCGGATCATTTGGGGAATTGATCTGGACCGTTCATTCAAGTATAAAAAGGAAGTTATTGGGTTGACTCTGGTCAAGCCAAAAATCGGGTCAAACCCGAGTTTCTTCTCTCTCCCTTCCCCTCGCGACACAACGTCGACCCGTCGTCCCCGAACGGAATCTCCACCGCGTCCGTCCACCTCACAATGGCGCACCACCACTATGATCTTCCTCTCTTCATTCTCGACAAAGCCCATACCTCAAAACACTTATGCGCCAACTGTGGAGGGAGATCGTTCAAGAAGAGGGGCGGCGGTGCTCCGACGAAGCTCGGCGTTTCAAGCCACAATTCGACCAAGATGAGGTGGGGTTCTTCTTCTCTCTCTTTCATCTTCAATTCCATTGTCTGGTATGTTCGATTTGAGACCTAAACTCAAAATCTTTCTTCGGGTTTTCTGGGTTCTCGGGTGGACTTTCGACGGTCGAGCTTTTGGAGTCCTTGACGTCTCCGCCGTGCCCTAGGGAGCCTCACTGAGATTCTGTTGGAGCCAGTTGCGTGATGGTGGTGTTTGGAGCAGCGACAGCTCGTGTGGGCACTGCAGCAGCAATGGTTGCTAAGCTGCTCAAAGTTATTGGGCAGCAGCTTAGGCCAGTCGTGGAGGAGCTGCTGGGGAGACCGAGAGACGGTGTTGGGAGTACCTGGTGGTGGGCAGGCCGAGACAGTGGGTCTGTCTGGTAAGGAATCCGATGAGAGAGTTACCGGATTTGAAATTATAGGTGAGCTCAGTGTTGTAGTTTTATCGATGTGCTGTTATTTGGAGATATTGTGTGTTGTTGCTCTGTTGGTTCTGTTTGATGCTTGGAATTGTTGTTGAATTGTGTCGTTTTTGGTGCATGTGGTCGATAACTTGGTGAATCGAAGGAAACAGGGAAGTTATGGCGAAATTCCGGCAAGTTGACCGGAATCCGGCTGAAGATTCCTACAAAGTTGCCGGAATCCGGTGACTGCCCCGGGAATACAGTTAAACCGGCAAAATGCCGAAGAGGTAGAAATCATTTCCCCCGTTAAGCTTTTAGTCGAAAAGTTTTGTTAATTCCTAATTTGAGTAATTACGGAAAAATTGGGCGTTAGTAGGAAGTTTTCATTTTGGGAAAATTTCCATTCTAAAGAATGCTTACCATTTTAGGAAACTTTCCATTTTGGGAAACTTACCCTTTTTGGAAGGTTTCCATTTATGGAAGATTGATCGATAAAAGGAAAAAAGGAAAGGTCAATCTTAGTAACCGGTTAAGTTAAGACAACCAGATCTCTAAGTGAGATTCTAGGCAACTCAGGAATCTTATTCAGAAACCGAGTTGGGCGCTCTAAATAATTCGGATAATTTCATACCGGATATATCGACTCATCACCCGTAAATTGGTGAAGTGGTTAATTGGGTATCCATAGTAATTCCACAAATTACTGTGTTACCTACCGTCAAATGATTTAATAAAGAAAAATACTTATGCTAAGGTGGCGTAAACGGAAACCAAACTTCGAGTCGATATTCGGAATTAAGCGTAATGGTTGAAAAGTTGTGAAAAGAAAGGATTTTGGTCAACTCTTGGTCAAATAGGATTTCCTAGTCAAACTTGGAAAAGATCAAGTCAACCATGGAAAGACTAATATATTGGTTTATTTGTACAATCTCTGGTCAAACGTGAGAGGGGCTCGACTACGTGGTTAGTTCGAGGTTTTCGCTCGAGGAGCTTTCCGAGCAGGAAGAAGGTCGCAATAAGTACAGTGAGTGGACTTGATTTTTAAATTAAATTGCATGCCATAGACTTTAATTAGTTTCTCCTTTATATGTGATTTCCTCCATTTTAAGTTTTACGGTGATTTTTGGGAAATGAGAATTTTATACTTTTTAAAGATAAGTGAGCCGGGAAAGAGGTTTCTACCTTTCCCGTGATATTAAAGGATTTTTCAGGGATTTGATTTTATTGTTATCACCGTTTTGGGTTATGGAGGGGGATGATGTTTAAAATGGGAAACTTGGCTCTTGGATTTAAGAATTTTAAAGTAAAGTCATAGAACCGGTTTTGGGTTCCTGGAAATGTTTTAAATCCAATGTATTTGGGATAAAGTCAAGGGAGATTTGACTCGGTTTTCGATTTATTTTCCCACGAGGTTTTAAAGGATATGGATATATATATATGGCATGCTAGCATGGACCCTCTCCAGATGGAGTTGGTACCCTCTCTGGATAGTAGCTGGTCTGACCCTCTTCGGTGGTAGCTGGTTAGTATGACCCTCCCGGATAGAGCAGGTCAGGACCCTCTTCGGTGGTAGCTGGTCGGTTGGACCCTCCCGAATAGAGCGGGTCATGAGACCCTCTTCGATGAGCTGGTCAATAGACCCTCTCGTGGTAGAGCGGGTCGGTTTTCTCGTGGATGAGGTTAATACCCCACACATTTAATTATGGATTTGAGCCAAGGGATTTACTTTAATGATTTACTTAATCATTGTCTATTGGTTGCGTGCATGCGGATTTTTAGAAAACTAATGAAAGAGCAGTGAAAGATGTTTATCTTCTATTCTTTTATTTTTGTTCACTCACGCTAACGTTGTTTTTAAAGTGTTTCTTCCCTGGGCCCTTCGTTTTCAAATGCCCAGTGGTGCAGGGTTCTTGAGCGGAGGTCGCGCGTACAAGAGTCGAGGCATAGTCGATCAATCCGTTGCTGCTTGCAAATTCATTAGGGTAATCTTCCATGTAGACTGCTCTGACTAACCCAACTTAGATAGTTGAATAGGTTAGTGAAGCGTAGGTGTGACTTGGGGAGCAGGTTGGCCCCATGAGTTAGGGGTTATCTTAATTTGTTCTTGGAAGTGCTTAGTTAGTTTGTAAGAAGGGTTGTCCATTTCAAGGGGGTTTCGGTAAGAAGTTTCCTTAAGGTGGTTCCCGCAGAATTTACTTCGGGTTAAAGGGGTTTAACTCGGGGTGGGTCCTGACAGTCTAAATTTTTCTTTGTATTTTCGTTTACATATTCTTGTTCTAAGAGTTCTTCTCTTATTTGCTGGTTTACTTCATATTTATCCTATAGAGTTCTTCGCTTGAGATTTCTTCATCTAGTGAGGTGTAACGCTAGTTAGTCGTCCATACTTCTACCGCGTCAAAAAGATCTCATATCAGAAAATGAACAAATTGTTAGAGAGGAAAGATCCTACTTCAGAAAAATGAATAAATAAAAAACATATATGTGGGTGGATCATACCTAATTGTACCGAGGTCTTTTGTAGTCAAAATCCAACACCTTAAAGGTGGTTAAGTTGGGACAATATCGGTACAATGATGATCCACGAGCCACACTTGTCCCCTTTCAAGTTAAATAAAACACAATTTATAAATGGATGAATCATACCCAATTGTACTAATGTTTTTTGTAGTTAAAACCCAACTTAAGTTAGGACAGTATCGGTACAATTGCGATCCACGGGCCACGCTTGTCCCAGTTCAAGTCTATGGTCCTCAAATTCACACAGAATATATTGTCTTGCATGCTTCCCCGGCTTCCTGCATCTAGCTAACACCTTGAGACTGAACACCGTACCGATACCTTAATGTGCATAAGAATTTTCAGATCTCATTGGTTCTTCTTAGGTCAAGGCATATCATTCGAGGCTTTTGAGCAGCCATTTCATGATCATGCATGGCATTCTCCATCTGAGAATTTGGACTCGTGAATTTTGGCTATATTCAACCAAGCCTGGCATGATTGGCATAGCCATCCTACAGTCCTTGTACATATAAGCCCTTGGTGAAGCCCATGCATCCCGTTTATATCTCACTTTCGGAATGAACCTGCTGCCTGCAGAGGAAGAACTGAAATTCCAAGTGATTTTCTTTAAAACTGAGAAGTCATGAAGAGGCAAACAATGGTCATCACCTTCGTAGTAAACGCTTTGCATCAAAACCCCGACCTGCTCTTATACTCAAACGGGAATCTTGTTTACTTGGGTTGCAAGCTTCACATCTCCTTTTTTGGTGAATCGTCACATCTCCCTTGTCTATGTCAAACTCCGAGATGATGGTTAATGGAATCTTAAGGATAAATGACAATAAAACTGCATGTAGCGACAATTTTTTTAGATGTCTCTGTAAACACGAAAATTTCTGTGACGAATAACAGAAAGACACGTGTACAAAATAATATATTTGTATTAATAAATTTACAAGTTACAATCTCTGTTGGTATTCTTTTAACAACAATGTCCTCTGATTCGATCTCCGACGTTGATTTGATCCAATGGTGACAAGCACGTTGATTGGAATCCACCAAACTCATTTTCTTGACTACTTCCTAAGCAAACACATTTTTTTATTTGTATGACTACATTTAGAAGCATGTTTCAAGTTGCCTACATACTCTTATGAGAAATAGATCAAGTCATGACGTAGTTCAAGTAATATATTTTTCTTGGGTGCTATACATAGTTTATGCTCTTGCAGGCTAGGAGCAATTTCTTGTGTATTTGTGTCATTCACAATTTAAGCTCTTGCGGACAAGGAGCGTTGTGATTTTTTTCTTTTGTCATTTGCAGTTTAAGCTCGTGTAGACAAGGAGCGTTGTAATTTTTTTCATTCGCAGTTAATGCTCGTGCGGACAAGGAGCTTTTTTGTCATTCGCAGTTTAACCTCGTGCAGACAAGGAGCGTTGTGTTTTATTTTTTGTCATTCACAGTTTATGCTCGTGCGAACAAGGAACGTTTTTTTTCTTCGGTGCCTTGTGCGGACAAAGAGTGTTATGATTTTTTTGTCATTCGCAGTTTATGCTCGTGCGGACAAGGAACTTTGTGATTTTTTTGTTGTCATTCGCAGTTTATGCTAGTGCGGACAAGGAGCATAAATTTTATGTGTCATTCGTAGTTTCGGCTCGTGCAGACAAGGAGCGTTATAATTTTTTTTTATTCACAGTTTATGCTCGTGCGGATAAGGAGCGTTGTGATGATTTTTTTGTCATTCGCAGTTTATGCTCACGTGAACAAGGAGCGTTGAGATTTTTTTGTCATTCACAGTTTATGCTCATGCAGACAAGCAGCGTTGCAACTTTTAAGTGGTCTAGATGAATTTAGGTGGCTTGCATGCCCCAAGTAAATGCTTTGATGGTACTGCTTCGGGTTGTTCATAGATGATGGTAGCATGATTTGACTGAGCCACATCATCTTCATCGTCTAAACATATTTTTTCTTGTTCTGTGAGCTGCATGATGAGATCTTTTAAGATAAAGCACTTCTCAATTGGATGACTGATAACACGGTGGTACTTGCATTATTTTGGGTCGTTGATGCGATACATCTCTCTTGGACGTTTGCAGTATGGCAATTTGATTAGTTCATTTTCAAGCAAGTTTTCCAACATCTCAGCAATATCAAAATCCGAAAAAGGGTAACTTTTAGCTTCTAGCTCTTCTAAAGTGCACCCCTTGTTTGATCCTGAGTTGAATGGAATTTCTTTTGATCATTTAATTTGACTCGCATTGTGATCCTTGCCGAAGCTGTGCTAATTGCAAATGACTCCATAACATGCTTGTGACTATATGGTTCAATGATGTCTCCTTCTCTTTGGCCATGATTTGCCAAGCTAAGTTCCATGTCATGAGCTCGAGTGGCTAGTTCTTCGAAGGTGCGAGCTTTTATTCCTTGAAGAATGTACAACAAGTCCCAATGCATGCTTTGTATGCACATCTCGGCCGCTGACAACTCTGAGAGTCGATCCTTACAATTAAGACTTAGTGCGTGCCAACGATTGATGAATTCTATAGCAGACTCATCCTTTCGTTGCTTAGTGTTGGTGAGCCCTAACATACTCACCATGCGATGTGTGCTGAAGAAGCAGCTCAAGAACTCTTTTTCTATTTGCTCCCAGCGTTCGATGGATTCAGGCTCCAAGTCCATGAACCATTTAAATGTTGTACCTCGGAGTTATTGAACAAATTGCTTCACAAGATGATCACCATCGGTTCTAGCGCTATTGCATGTTTCGATGAAATACGCAATGTGTTGCTTGGGGTTACCTTTACCATCAAATTGTTGGAACTTCGGAGGTTGGTAACTAGTTGGCATCTTCAAACTGTCTAACTGTTTGGTGTTTGGCTTGGAATACGTCAATGTCTCTCGAGACGAATCACTATATTGAGCTTTGATTGTGTTAGCAATCATGTCTTGAAGCTGTTGAACTAACAATGAAGCTAAGATAGAATTTGATTCTCTTTTTCGTTCAGAAGATGATCCACCAGCTTTGTCCTTCTTATCGTCATGTAGGTCATTATCCAAGTCATCATCATGTTGAGCTTCTAGCTTCTCTATGAGTGATGAAATCTCTACATCCTTCTCTTCAATAGTCTTTTAAAGCCTCTCTACTGCTTCAATCAATTGGGCTATTTAGGCCGCTTCTTTCTCCACGGTAGTCACTCCCATCGCTATGACTTGCATGGTGAAAGAGCTGTCTTCTGAAATCGCTTCAATTTGATTGTCAAAAGGCAATTACATGTGTGAGCATATCTCCGAATCAACCTCGATCATGGACGAAGAAGAATAATTCATGGAGTTGTTTGACGATGTTGAACGTCTTTGCTTCATGAGGTTTGTCCACATTGTTGTCAGAGCGTCGATCAACTGAAACAACTTTGAAGAATGATGATTCGATGTCGTGAGTTGGAATGACTCACTATGAGCAGCACGACTGCTAAGGTTCCTACATATTTTCATAGTAGCTACCTTGTTGGTCTTCTTTGAAGATTTGATTTGTGTCATCTTTGATTCCATTTGATGATGATGATGGCTGGATTGTCAAAGATTGAGATGAGAGGCAAAGTTGTCCCACTGGGCATGCCAATTTTGTAAACACGAAAAATTCCTGTGACGAATAGCAGAAAGACACGTGTGCAAAATAATATATTTGTATTAATGAATTTGCGAGTTACAATCTCTGTTGGTATTCTTTTAACAAGAATGTCCTCTGATTTGATCTCCGACGTTGACTTGATCCAAGGGTGACAAGCACTTAATCTTGAATCGATTGGATTTGATCTTCTTATCGTGTTGACAATTTGGAGAAGATGTTGACCAAAGACTGTAGAGGCTTATTCTTGATTAGATTTATGTCAAGAGTAGTGTCACATGGTGAACGGCACGTGTGTTCGGTGCATGTTGATTCTCCACAAACTTGTTGAAGAACTTGGTGAAAGTCTTGATTTGTTGAAGACTTGAAGACGAAGGCCGATCAAGGGCGTGGAGACTTGATGTTGATCGGGTTTGATCCACGAGCGGTTTCACGTGGTGGTTCGTCTTGAAGTTGGTGAAGAGATCGACTATTTGGCAGCTCGGTGACTCTTCGAAATTTGACTGCTTTTAGGCTTGAAAGCTGGTGAAGAGATCAGCTATTTGACAGCTTGATGACTCTTCGGGATTTGATGACTTTTAGACCTGAGGTTTGTGAGGAATTGGCTAATTAGAAACTTGATAATTCTTCACAAGTGTTTTCGAGACTTCTGAGCTCTCATGGGTGATTTGTTCTCTTTTCCCGGAAGTCCTCCTCTTGATATAAGAGGGGGTATTTGTAGTGTGAATGCTTCTCCGTGTAAGGAATGTTTTGCAGACACCATTTAATCGTATTTTCTTAACGGTGTAATTAAATCAATCAATTTTGATTGATTTGTCTAATTACAATTATTTACATAATTAAATCAATCTGTATTTATTGATTAACTCGATTATGACCGATAAGGTATTACGTCAACTTGATTAAATGTCGGACTTCCTTATCGATAATCAATTTAACTTGATTGATGTATGATTATCGATTGACATTTAATATTTGTTTTTCGGTCAGAATTTAACGATTTTATTGTTGATCGACCATTCACACGTCACCACGTATACTTCTGGAGTCTCTTTGACTTTGCTAACTCACGTACCACATATATGATTTATCAGACCCACATGTAGTTTGAATGTTCAACGATTTTATTTTTCATCGAATTTTATGTCTACAGTTTCAAAAAACCCCAAATAAAAATATACGTGGTGACAATTTATAGAAATCATAACTCATAAGGATATGATGTTCCTGTAATTTCAGTCTTCATCGTACTTCTAAAATGAAAATAGTTTTTCAGCCAAATAAAAATGAAAGTTGTGAGGGGGAAAAAACAGAGAGAAAAATGACAAGCCATGTTCTTTTTATTGATAGCCACCGGTTATCTGTTCATTGATAGAACCATGTTCTTGAGTATACAATTTAGGTCACTGGTAGAAGAAAGTTATAGCTAATCTGGTAATGGTATGGCAGGGTAGGAAGGTTACAGTGACATTCATGGAGGGACCAATACATATGGTTGAGGTTGAATGATACACGAGGGAACCTCAGTTATTAGATCTGTCAAAATGGCATGTCATAGTAATCAGCATATTCTTTTTCTCTTATCTTCTTCTCCTCCTGACAGCACAATCTCTTAAGTGGGGTGGTATTCTATCTTTAGCTTTTCTGTAAGGAAATCCCACACCACAAAGATTTATTAACTTATGGTGGAAGAAATCTATGGGACACTTCCGGCTTCTTTCTTTTTTTATAACGGGTTGGGTCTTTGTTAGGTCGGAGTATTATCTATCTTCCTTAAGTTATTATTAATACTATATTGAGAATACACGGAGCAGAAGGTAGATATTGAATTTTGTTCAATATTATATGCATCCTCAATAAACACGTTCTGGACTTTTTATTATCAGTACATGTATCGTATATCATATTATATCTTTTAAATTGGTCGTAAAATAAGCTGTTTTAAAATTTTACTTATTTTTATTTTAAAGGTCTTTCAGAATTTATATGGTCGTATCTAAAGTAATATCAACAAAGTGAATATAAGAATTGGCATTCATTGAGAGAAGTTATGAACTTGGTGGTAGAAGTTGGGTTACCAAAAGTTTTGTTTAAAATTAAAAATGAAGAACTATTAATCATTGTTCTTGCCTATTATATTCTAAAGCCTGCAGTCTGAACCTATATTCTAAGCACAGCATATGTATCGTGAGAGCCCTTCTAATGAGGACATTTAAGTTGAAAACTAGTTATGGACTTTTAAATTAATTACTTATTAGACCAATTTTTTTATTAAAATTTGATATTTTAACCGTTGAAGTTGTAGATTTAGATAAATATGTCAATCATATAAAATTTCAGTCAAATTGATGATCGTTAAGTAATAGGTTTAGATCAAATCAATGGACGAACCAAATCTGTTAAACATAAACCGTTCAAGTTCATTATTGATAAATCACACTTATAAATGCTTTAACGATTTTCAATTTAATTAAAAATTTACACTAAATAATCTACTCATAAATATTTATAAAATAAACTCTTAAATGTGGATATAAGATCGTAAAGGGAGATAAACAGAAAAATCCTCAACTTAGAGCTCCTCACTAAAAATGTTCCCTATACATCATTACCCCCAATTGATTCCAATAGAGATTTGGATCTGACAGCATACAATGTCATCTTTGTCTATTTCTAATCAAACCCACATGATCCAATGAATGAATGCCTTTCACATTCAACAAAGATCGAGACTTTGAATTGAGGAAACCCTAAAGTATACATCTATTGCAAATTGAAACAATATTACAAGAACTGCATTGCATCAATGCCTAAGTGACAAAGGAAAATTACATACTAATGTACCAAAGCTCCACAACAGTTGCAGCTTCGACTCTTACGTCCTTCAACCGGGAAATGAACAATGAATAAACATCAGGGAAACACCAACATCCTTGGGTTTCTGAAAGAATTCTGTCAGCAATCTCTCCTCTTCTTATTTCAGTCAACCATTTACAGAACCCCAGCCTCTCCATTCAGGAAAGTACCGGAGGCAAAGAAAGAAAGAACCACCCACAGATATTACATACCTTTCTTCAGCTTACTCCGTTTTGTCCATTACTTTTTTTACATCATTAACAATGATGTTACATCATTGAAAATGATGCAAAGAAACCACTAAGTCCAAACTTCTAGCCATACCCCTTCTAAACCCCAACCAATTTTTCTCATTCTATTTTTGTTCAGACCAGAACGCAGCACTCTGGATGTTTGAGCTGTTGTTTAGCTTGCTGCTGGGACCAGTAAGCATGCGCAGTTAGGACCCGGTCCAAGAGTTCCTGAGGGACAGGCTCACCTCTCCTTTGTTGAGGAGATATTCTTGCCGTGTGCACTAGTGTTTTCCACTTATCCTGCAAACCACAAAAAAAACCATCACAAATCAAACCCTCCATAATCACATGCATATCTTTTCAAGCAGACCACAAACAAAATTAAATGAAAAAAAAATAACAGCAAACTGCAAAAGGTTGTATGAAGCAAAGATGGACAAGATGGGAATGTGAAATATGTTGAAAGGGAGATGAATTAAGAGAAGCGTGTAAGTTAGAATATATGAGATTCCTTGAGGTAGCTGTATCGTACAGATAGCAAAGCTATAAAGACTAATCATTTGCCTCTGGTACAAGCAAACTATGAGCCAGACCAGATCAAACTAACTTCCCCCCTCTAACGGGCCCTACCCACAAAAAAGGACTTTTAATAAAATGATCAGGATAGGGAATCAAACAATCACATGGAGCTAACATCCAGAGAATTTAAAATTTTAAAACGTTTGTCCGCCTCTCAAGTTCTACTAGGATTTAATTAGGCAACCAGGAAAATATTGACAATGTCAACTAGAGTCCTTACCTTCAAATCCACATAAGTTCGATGCTTGGCATTTTCAAAAGCTCGCATCTTAACATCACGCCACCTGAAAAGATATGTAACCATTAGAAACTCCAGAGTTGAGTTCAAGGGGCTCTGCTTATGAGTATGCAAAAAGTTTTTGTACTCATGAATCGTTCATATACCTTCCGATACCAAGTTTCTCAACCGCCTGGACAAGTGCTTCCACTTCAGCAACAGAGAAAGGTCGACGAATTCTGCGCTGCCCCATATCAAACCGCTTTGATTTCCTGTTCCCAGGAACTATAGCTAGTGCCTCTGCACTCATTCCGGGGACAACCAGCGCTTTAGAATCTGTTGTGGAGGTATCGGTCAGAGAAGGTGCTGAATCATGATCACTTTCAATGAAGCTTCCTAAAGCCGCCACATGAGGTTCGAGTGAAGCTTCACTACTAGGATCAGGTGCATACCTGATACAAAATCATCATCAGTCAAATGGTAGCCAACCTTAGTCTTGGTCTAAAAGCAACCCTAGGAGCCCATACTTGCAACAAGGATACACTGATATGTATATAACTCAGCTCACACATTCAGATATCTTGCTCCAAAATTATGCCAGGAAATAAACAGAGACAACTCTCTAAGAGTGTATTTGCATTGCCTTGATAAAGACTGAATTATATCGCAGGGAAGCATCCACGGCGAATCTCCAGAACATAACGGTGTGGGAGTGTGGGAAGGAATAGGTTCCAAAGTAAATCCCAAGGAATCTAGCTGGTCATCTTGAGAAATCCCTGTCTGCTGGAGAGTTTTAGAGTCATCTCTCACTTTCTTACCCTGAAGAAGTACACCAACACACAACCCACCGCCCAGTACAGCTGTTACTGAGTCCATAACTGTCTTCTGCAGAAGAAATGATAGATATTAGGATGCAAACTATGACCGAGTGTATAAATGTTAAGGCAGACTTATTTAAATTAAACTCCAAAAGAGAAGTCCCAAAATACCTTCAAAGAACCAACAGTTGCTGTCTCTGGAATTTCAATAAATAGTTCTGGCACCCTGAAAGACTTGATCCTAAGCTGTACTGAAAACAGAAAGATAACTTCATGTAAGAACCTCTTGGAATTCATTCTAATTAAAAATGTACACATGAAGCACAAGATTCTCATACCATGAGAATTCCTAGATTGGAAAGCTGAATGTTGACCTGCTACTGAAGAAGATATCTCATTGGCTGCATAGTAATTTCAAACTATTTAGTAAATAATGCGTCTCAACATTTAAGGCAATCAAAATTCAGATTGAAAAGCATGTAGTCTGAAAATGACCTCCTTGCATCTTTGAACATGAAGCAGGAGCATTTCCAGTGAATCCCTTCTCACCTGAGTCAAAGAAGCTCTCACTAGTAATACCTCCATCAGATTTCCCAACTGTACTACGATCAAACAGTGGCCTCTTCTTAAAAGGCACAGTCATCTGAGATCTCTGGCGTTTGTAACCATTCTTCCTGGCATGGTACATTGGTCGCATATCCCTATCTACAAGAGCAAAAAAACAGAGCAAAACAACAGTTAGAACAATCACTAAAGTCAACCTCCTGACTAAAGAAAAATCGACAAAGAAAATCAAAAGAAACCCCACATTTTAAGTATAAGGCTGCCACTTACAGGAATTAGAATGTGCTTCATCCTTCATCTTTGGAGTTGCTTTCCAATACCTTGAAGCCAAAATCTTCCTTATTCTTCGATCACCAATGCGTGGCGCTGTCCTTAAATATTTTGTGGTGGTACTAGGGTGAGTACACCCAGAGGAATTTTCGTCATCATCTCTACTAACTACTTTTGTATCATCCCTGCTAGCAGGGATAGGTTTCTGAGGGATATGGTCTACACAAATAGGCACCTTGGTATTACTGTCTGAACTGACTACTGCAGGAGGTTCCCCTTCCCAGACCATAGGGTCCTCTACATTGCCAGCCCCAGTACCAATTAGCACCTTCCCCCTCTTATTAGTCTCATCTTTTACTATTACTTTAGCTTCACCATCTAATTTACATTCACCAGACTCCCTGTACACTGAGAAGCCTGTCTGTATTTTACTAGAATAACTTCCTATTTCATTCTTACATTTTCCACCCACCAACATATCAGAAGCAAACCTCTCCGAGCAATTAGAAGTAGTCATTACAGAATGGCTTTCATTCTCATGAACTGGAGACTCCTTTGAGCAGCAACTTTGGTTATGACCCAGTGAGATATTATCAGATACAAAGAACTTCCTGTCACGGCTATCTTGATCAGAAGGTTCCACTTTCAGTGGCTTGTCTCCATCCAGACAACTTTCATTAACGATTGTACACTTTTCTTTTCCAGTTGATGTATGACTGGAAGCAGGAGAACTCTCTCCCTCGAGCAGTAACTTACCAGCTACGGTGGCCAATAAGTCAAATGCGCCCATTGGATTGTCTTCAACTCTCTTGCTAATTGCACCCCTTCTCTGAAAATCACAAATAAAACTAAGCATACAGATCCATACAAATAAAATGCAAATATCGCAGGCTAGAGAATATAAGTACCCTCGCTGATCTTGGAGCCCGAGGAACCGGGACCTGAAAGCCATTGAACCCGTAATCCAACCTCTTCTGCAACACCATTTCTCAAGAAACATACCACGATGAGCACATCAACCTCAAAGAACCAGAACCATACAACCTTCTTTAAACATATACACACTTCAACTGCAGCTCTCAGAATCCCAAAGCAAAAGTCCTGAAAAAAAAATAAAAGAACAAGCAAAATCAACCTCAATTGTCGGATCACGGAAAATAAATTGGGACAATGCATCTTAATATCATAACACACTCTGGACAGAATCAATCAATTCCTAAATTTTTTTTACCGACGGAAACTCCCAAAATGTTAGTTCCAGTTCAAAAATTCATTAATGTAACTCCACCGTCAGATCCAACGTGATCACACCACAATTTTACATAAACAGAGCAACCAGAACATAAGAAACAAGAAACAAAACCAGCCTCGCAATTTCGCAACGCAACCGAAAACAAAGACTTGATCAAAAGTAAATCACTTCAAAAATCCCATTCAGACGGAATAAACGAGAAGCGGGAAAAAAGGGAAAGAAAAAATGGATGAAAAAAAACCTTAAACCACAGCAAAACCTCAGGTTCAAACCCAAGACATAGATCTGAGACACGAATTGTGGCCATCGAAAACAGAAAATCAGAAACAATTGTGAAAGAAAAATTCATGTCAATCATTTAAAAAACGAATGGATAAAACCCTGAACCAAGATCGACCCTCATGAACACAAAATTCAGATTTGGATTTGCACACGAGACAAAAACAAACAGAGAAAAGTCTCATGGCCTTGAATTCTCAAACGAGAATTGCGATAAAAGCAATGAATTACAGACCCCAAAACCCAGATCGAATCATCAAACCCAATTTCCAATTCTAAAACCAGATCATCAAACAAGAAACAGAATCAAATCAAGTCACCAACAAACACCCATTTGATTCCTCACAATTCACAACCCCAAAAAAACACATGATTCTCAAACGCTTTTCTGCTTAAAAATCCCACGTGAAAAGAAACAAGCATACAATTCTCTCCCCTCTCAGAGGCATCGTTCACGAAAAAAAGCTCATCGGAATCAGAAAAACCCTCACCGGAAAACGGGAGGTTTTTACCGCAAATCATCAAACGAAAACAAAAACTAACCTCAAAGACGTAAACTGAACGCACCGAAATGGAAAAGCTAGAGAAGTTTCAGGCAAATGTAAGATCGGAGAATTGTCAGGGAATTCAAACACACAATTACCACACCCACAGTTTTCTAATTTCCCGGAATTTGTTCTGAAATTTTTTTGGTTGTTGGATTCTCTCTCTCAAAATCTCAATCTCTCAGAAATCTCTGATCGCCAAAACCCTGTGAAAATCACTCATCATTAGGCTTAAACCCCCGCCGGCTCTTATACCATTGACCCCCTCTCACCGGACCTCTCGGTAATTACCCATGCCTTTACCGGCTATTGTAGGTGTGGAAACCACCTAAAGGACCGGTTCTTCGCGGCGTTTGGGTGACCCACTTTCCATGCGCCTCCTGATCACGACACGTGGAGAGATTTCGCTTCATGTGGCTGATTGTGGTCCGCCTGATCGAGAAAGACGTTGGGTCACGAAGCTTTTTCATTTTTCTCATTTTGTAGCTTCAATTATTTTATTTGGTTTTGGTGCTTTTTTTTACTATATATGGCAATGTTTCTGGTCTTCTGGCTGAATTGAACGGATGGAGGTTGGTTACCAAGAGAAAAGAAAAGAATACTTTCAAAACTGAAAATCTCATTAATTCATTAACCTGTTGTGCTTACCAAACTAGTCTATTGTCAAAGTTATGAACTAACAAGTAAGATTTTGGAGGGGATTTTGTGATTTTATTGATGCAAATTTCCAAAGGGTTTTGTTTGCATGTTTTTCATTAGGCAATTTTATCTTTATGCGGTGTCGCATTATAGACATCTACAATAATGAATCGTATCACGTGTGACATTTATCTAGATAAATTTAGTTGGTCGACAGAGCATGACGTATAATAATTGTTAATATAAACTTATACATTTGTCTATAATTAACCAATATTATGCGTCTATTGAATGTGTTTATGTTGTACATTTGTCGAGCGTGTTAATGTTTGTTTATAAACATAAAAAATCATGAAATTGAATGCATGTGGGATCCATACTTCAAGTTCTATACATAGAGATAGAATAAAATCATTTGGTGACAAAAATGACGTAATGTACATACTTTCTTCAATTTCAACACGAATATCACTAGTTAACGTTCGTCAAAATACTTTAAATGTCATGTCTTACGTCTATGAATAATTTAGAATCATTACTTTGTGCCGTGTTGTTTTTTTAATAAATGACTGGTGTGACTATCCTCAAGTTTTCATTAATAAAATTATCAAACATAAGAAGGGGACATGAAGAATGAACATCTGATTTACAATAAAGTCTCAAAATAATATGAAGAAAGTCTGCAAAGTACATGTACTCAAACATGTGTCCCGATGTTTATGAATGGGGAGTTAACTCATCAAAATGTGATCTACAACATGTTAATATGTTTGTGTCATGCCACTGCCTTTCCTTAGTTGCCTAGGAAATATAATACGTCACTAAATTAAATAATTAAAAACATTACAGCCTAATACATCATGATCGATGATAACTCATATTAAAAAAATAATAATTGATCATTTAATACTAATCATAAGAGCTTATGGATCATCCCAATGAATTTTTTTTCCGTGTCCATTTACACAAATCTAAAGAAATAGAAAATATTGTCCTCCATAAATATCTACGACTAATTTTTCTCACACACTATCCTGGATCTGAAACTCTTCTCTCTCTCTCTCATCTTCAACGACGTTGACGAAGCCTCGACATGAAGGTAGCCGACGCAGATAATGCCTCGACACTAATGCTTTGATTTAGTTGATGGAGATCTAGACGACAATGACCACAACGTTCTCTGTTGCGCCTTCAACGACCACGACGTTCTCTGTTGCGCCTTCAACAACCACTATGACGACAAGATATGTCGGTCCTTCTCCACCAACGCGATGATTTCTGGTTCTTCATCTTTGTCGAAGATGCCTTCGCATACGAGGAGAGCGGTAGGGTCTCGCATCCTGACGTTGATTACCATCTATATATCTACGCCAAAGTCGAAGCAACAACAACAGTCTTGTCAGTTGTCGTCATCGAGTCCATATGGCTGTGATGACTAGCTTGAAGGCAAGAAGGCATGTTTCGTAGTCCATGTGGCGGGCGTTGGAGCGAAGCGTGAGGAGCTGGAAGAGGAGGGAGAGCCCGAGAGATACTGGTGGTGCTACATGTTTGCGGCTTTTGAGTTTACTGAGTGGTTGTAAGGTGAAAAAGACGAGGTTTATTATACGTTTCTTCATGTTTGTGGCATCTAATTTTATTTAGGGGTAAATACCTCCTATGATACCTGATGTATAACCACTTGGTCAATTTGGCACCTGATGTTTAAAATATGACACTTTGATACCTCAAGTTATGCTTAGTTAGACAATTTGGTAATTTCATTAACTTTTTCATTAAATATGAGGGAAAAATTGTCATTTACGTCATATTTATAAAATGAGATATAAAAATATTTGTTTTGTGATTAAGTGACAATTATTTTTAGGTCTTTATTAGTTTCTAGGTTTTAGACTTTTTGAGAGTACACACATGAATTAATTGTTTTGATTAGGTTGATAAAATATGACATAATTTTATTTTATATTAAGAAATATGTATTTGTGACATGAGCACTTATTAGTCGCGCAAGTGTTTAGATTAATTACACAACCTAAATTTTTTAACTATAAAATTCAATCATGTTTCGAATAAAATATTAATTCATGTTTATATAGATAAATATTAGTTAAAATTTTGGATATATATTCGGACCTAATACAGAACACACAACAAATTTTTTTTATGTTTATATTGATAAATAGTACTTAAATGTCTATTTTACCCTTATATTTAACGAAAAAGTTAACGGAAGTACCGAACTATCTAACTGAGCAAAACATGAGGTACCAAACTGTTATATTTTATGTTCAATCCTAATTCTCTTAAATTTCAAGAGTTCATCGAACATGCATAGTAATTAAGTACACTTAATTAAAGTCAAAATCTATGAATGTAGATTAAGTTCAACCTTTGGAAACCTCTATTTTGTTTGAACCTTATCTATGAATTTATTTTCATTACCTTGGCTAGAACTCTTGAAGGGTGATGAACATATATTATTACCATTCACCACAAGGTATGTAACTCATTGTTAGTAATGTAACTACATATCCATATAACCCCAGCATACACCACATTAGGTTACTCGAAACATCCATCCGTCTTTAAGTAAAAGAAGTCGAAACTAAAACAGTCATCGTAAAGAGAAAACCGTAGAAGAGAGTAATGTTTAAATGGTCAGTCACCATTAGATTTACACTTTTCACCTTTAGAATTAAATATAAACATGAATCACTTAGTCAATCATTGACTAGATAAGCCGTAGAAGAAACCGAAATGTTGTGAAAAAAACATGGAACTGATAGATGTGTCAGGTCTGTGGGCATTAATTCCTTAGGCCCCGTTTGTTTGGTGGGAAATCATGGTGTGGAAATGAAATTAATTTCATTTTCTATTTTAATGTGCTATTTGGTTGTAATTAACGATTGGTAAGGAAATGAAAAATAATATTTGACTGGAAATTGACTCCTTCATAAAACCTGAAATGGATTACCTAGTTAGAGGTGGTATTCTATTTTCATTCCCACTATCATAGGTAAATTACATAAATTAGTCATCTAAAAAGTCTAAATTCCCTTATATAGATCACATATGCAATTAATAAAAGGGTGTTATTGAAAATTATAAGTTTAAATTTTATTGTTATGCTTTATTAAATATTGTGTAATAAGAATATAAATAAATTACGAATTTAATTACAATAACAACCAAATGCCTACATGAAAATAACAAAACATTTTTTTTTCATATCAGTCGAAAAAGACAAAAAAAATCTTTTCTATCGCATAACTAACGAACGGGCCTAATGAATTTTGAGGAACAAAGAGAGATGAAAAAGAATCTGAAAAAGAGTCAGTTAAGTAAAAAATAATAAACTGTTCATGTGAGCCACACCACCTCATAGAGTGTGTGAGGGCAGGATAGGATCTAGGAGTCGTCTCGGACACTGCACCCTTATTATATTTTATGCCTTCCTTGCTTGCTCTCTCCCCTTTCAGATCTAGATACGGATCTGATCGTCCCGACGGGGGTAGTTTCGTCAATTTCATAGGACGTTACGCCTTGTATTTTTGGTTTGTCGGTATTCGTTTCCAGCAGTTATCCCGATATGCATGTTGCGTATGCTTTTCAGCGTTAACCTGTGGCCGTTATTTTAAATAAAATAAAATTCAATTTTTAATTAATTATTCTGTTGTGAATCCGTTTAGAAGATTATTGAGATCCAACACTTTCACAAAATTGGATTATAGACATCTAGTAGTGTACGGTAGGAACCAAGGCTGGGATCTAGATTACAGATTAAAATTAGTAAGAACCAAGGCTAAACTAAAACTTTTATATTGAACTTTGGTTTCAACCAAACAATAAGTGACGAAAAACTATACACCGGATTGGTGTTGGCTTTTAAAGACCAAATAATTTGGAAATTGAAAGAAGAACACCACACACAACATGATATGAGTTTTTTGATATTCTAATTGTTTAGGGTAGTGTAGTCTATTTAATTCTTAGTTTGGTTAAGTACAAAAAAACAAGGTTAATTTTCAATTTGGTGACCAAAATATTGTAATTTCTCAAAATTTCTTAAGATAATTAATCATAATACCTAATTTTTTTTTCTTTTTCATATTTCCAATAACGATAAAAATAAATAGTAATGAGTATATTGAAAATACTTAGCTTTTTTTCTTCAAGGTTGACTATGTTATATACATATTGTGAAAGAAAGTATGAAGAACAAAATAATTCATAGGGTTTCTTATATATAGCAGACAAGAAAATAGAAAAATATAAAAATATCCTAAACCAAACCAACAATTTAATAGGAAATTATTAAATTATAAAAATTAATGGGTTTTATCGTACAATAAAACCTCTTTAAATTAATAAGATCAGGACTGTCCAAATCTATTAATTTAGCGAGGTATTAATTAATCGATTAATTAATAACTTATTAATTTATAAAAAAATCTTATTTATTTTGTCAAATTTATTATAGATACATTGTTCAGTGAGTCACTTTATTTGATGTATTATATTATTCAACGTATCATATAAGTTCGATGTACTATAAAAGTTCACATGATGAATATTATATAAACAACACACTATTTAAATAAACAAAAACCGCAGTTACACAACAAATTAGAAACACAAAAATCGTTTCTCATCTTAAAGGAGTTAAAAAATCAACGATGACGGATGAAATACTTAAAACATTGTGCGAACATTGTGCGAGTACTGTAGAGATAATCTAAGTAGCACTCAAAAATAATTGCAACAGTGGGTTTTATAAAAGTTCAATTTGCAAGTGGGTCAAGGGACGATTCAAGGTGACTTAAATTTTTTTTAAAAAAAATAATAATAAACAAGTCACAATTGACGTATTTTTGATCAAGTCTCCATAAATGTGTAATAAATTATATTTATTAAGATATTATTAATTATATATTCATTGGGGGTATATTTGAATTCTCGTATTTATATTATCTTATAAAGTTAAAGAATTATTAAGAACAAAATTCAGTTTACTACCTTGAACATTAAGGTTAAAATCAGTTCAGTCATTTTTAAAAAAATTCATCTTTTTAGTACCCTTAACTTTTAAATGTCTACACCTTGGTTCAAATTTTCATCTTAGGCTCTAAATATGACGTTAAATGTTAATATGGAGTCGGCAAGGAGGCTCTACATATTAGTGTTAGCTCTCAATATGTATGAAAATGTCCAAAATAACTCTTACGAGTCATAACGGAAAACGGTCATAAGGGTTATTTTTTATCGTTTCATACATTTTGAGAGCCAATACTAGTATGTAAGGCCTCCTTGTCAGCTCCACATAAGCACCTGATATGATATTTGAAGCCCAACATGAAAATTTGGACTAAGTTATAGGTATTTAAAAGTTAAGGGTACTAAAATGATGATTTTTTAAAAAGAGAGACTGAACTGATTTTAACCATAAAGTTCATGGTACCACGTTGTCCCTGACTCAGGACCGGCAAAAATTATTATTTTAGTGTGGTTATTAATTAATCAAGTATTAATTTAACGAGGTTTTACTATATTAACGTTAACTCTAAACCAAGCCACTAAAAATCGTATTCTTATCATGGTGACCCTATATGAAACGAGAGATCTAATTCCTCTCCTAGCTACATGTGACCTAATCTTCCTAAGCTTTTAATTTGATAAAGACACGTGCGTTTGGGAATCGAATGGTCAACAATAAACATAGCTTTCTTGTCTTCGTTTATTTTGTGCTTGTTTCTCTTTGTTATTCACTACTTCTACTCTTTTCTCGTTGTTCTCGTTGCTGGGAGCCTCAAATAGTCAGAGACTCGGAGGTATGCAAGCATGAGCACTCTACACCCACTTTGAATTCCATGTTGATTCATAATTTCAAAGACTCAAATCGTCGGCTTGATTTCATATCATTGATCATCACGACTTCCCCAACCTCTTTTTCTCTCTCTCAGATCAGTCACGACCCCAAAGCAATCGAGCTCATATAATGGAACAAGACCACCTATAGACTTCCAATTCACCACCGCCCAGAAACTGCATGAGTCAATCCTAAATGCATATATCCCCCCAAATTAAGGGAGGAAGAGCAAGCCTAAAAAGGCCAAAATAACAAAAAACTAATCAAAAAAATTCAAAATATTGTCTAATGTCTAACAAGGAAGATTCAAAGATTCAAAAAGGAGCAGAAAGTGATCGAACCAAAAAATTTGGCCTGTGAAGCTAAAGAGATGGAGTTTTCAAGTAGTAACTCTTGGGTTCCTGACCTTTCTTGCCCTGGTTTTCACAGTGGGTTTCCTCTAAACGGGAATCCAACTTTTCCCCCACTCACCACCATCTGACTCAGTCCTCCTCCACCACCACCACTTGTAGCCTGCACAATTTGAGTGTGGCTAAGGAGAACAAAAGAGAGATACAATGACAGGACTAAGAATAAAAAAGAGAATCGTAGCCATTAGATTAGTTTATCCACATGTCATCATCTTAAAAAAGCTTAGGAAGCTCAGGTGATATAGTAGCTCAAGAAAAGATCGTAGCCATTAGATTAGTTTATCCACATGTCGTTCGTTTTGATGTCGTGGACGATTTTATAAGAGAAATGAAAAGAAACAGCAGTTAATTCAGAGGATAAGTGGAGGTGGAGGTGGGACCGGTCATATTTTCTAAATGTAAAAAAATGAAAAATGGAGAAAAACCGGTGGGAAGTAGAAGTGGGAGTTTAATTTGGATTGACGATTAAACGTGGGACGGTGAGGATGACGCGTGTCGAGCGAGAGGGGTGTGATGCCAAGTGTGCAAGAGATAGGATATGACGTCGTCATGGACATGAACCATGGTTTCTTCTATCCTCTCTGGCTATCTAATCTTGTTACGCTGTAAGAACATGGGACTTATCCTTACACGTGGCGGTTACGGAGTGGCTGTAACCTACTCAACCAGAAGGACAAGGTTTAGGGAGTCTAAGGGGGGGTTTGTTAGGCACACCACACATGGTTTGTTACAATTAGTTCGGTTTGAACCTTCGACAGTGTAGCTTTTTATTTTTATTGTTTTTAACAAATTATTCTAAGATCTACAACCCACGGCCTTGCATGTATACACAATTTATGTGAATCGTTAAGATTCAATGTCATTTTTATGTGCGTTTGTTTTGTGCAGGGCAGTGATGACATTTTAGAGGCTTGAGGTGAATAATTAAAATGTGGTCTCATATATTAAATTATATAAATCGAACAAACTTTTTTCATATATGTACAAATTTCATGTATCGTATTGTGTTATTAATTTATTAGTAACGAAAATGAAAAATAAAATTATAAGAGCTCGATAACAAAAATGGTAAAAAAGGGAAAAATAGTAAAAAATTTGGAAAAAGGCTTCTATATTCGAACCCAAGATCATACGCGAGTCTCCAACTAGGCTAATCGTTAGGCTATCTCAGTTGTTTAGTACAATTTTGAAGAACATATTTATATATAAGGTTACGTTTCACATAATCTAGAGAAAAAAAGATCAGAGGCCCACCGGAGACTGATAGCCTAGGCGGTCGCCTCAAGTTGCACACTCTAGGACCGGCTCTAGTTTTGTGGTAACATGAAAAATGTTTTGTGGTGACATGAAAAATTTTATGACTGCTTTTCCAAATCTCATGTTTAATTCAAATCCATCTTGGCTTTCCTACATCCTATAATCCTATAATCCTATAATCCATCTTGTTGTAAACTTATAAAACAAAATGTCCACGACAAAGTTGACGAGTTTATTGATGGAGGTGGTGTACGGTGAAAGAAGAGATTAAAAAACATTTATTGATGAACATTGACGAATTGGTCTTGGTAAAACCATTTGTGTATTCTACCAATGAGAAGAGACATGTTTGTCAGTTTGTCATTGTGGGGTTTAATGCATCACAACGTTGCCTGAGTGTCAACTATTACACATTCGGAGGCCATTAATTAAGTTGATACAAAATAGAAAACGACTTCCCTTAACTTGCCTCACAACCAAGCCTGTCAAACATTTCAAAAAAATAACATGTCAGACATACGGTATTTTCATTTTCAGCTGTATCGTTATACGAACAAGGTACAGTAGAAAGCTGATGAGATAGGAAGGGTTATGACATGATATTATGATAAAATTAGTCTCTCAACCTAATAACCCTTGGGTCATCCTCTCCAAAGCTTTGGAAGAATAGGCAAAACCAAAGCTTATGATCCTCTCTTTCAAATCAATATAAAAAAAGGTTGTTTGCTCAGCCGAATGTATTGATCAAAATTGATATTTTCTGAGTTTTTATGATAATTTTTTCATTTTATTCGATGCATTCAACTGAGTAAACAATCCTTTTTATATTAATTTTTTGTATAGATGATCTTCATTGGTTAATTCAAGTATTGAACGGTTAAAATTACGATTGATATTGTTAAAAATATATTTTAGAAGATCGAACGAAAAACTTGATCCGATCTAAAAACTTGATCCGATCTAGATCGGACCCAAGTATTTTCCGATTATTAAATCCTGAACTAAATTTTGACATTTTCTCTTAATTAAGCCAACATAGGGAAAAAGTACTAGTCATGTTGAGTGTGGCAAGAGGCACTTTCCACCCAACTTGTACTGGATTGTATTTGGAAGTAAAGGTTTAGAGACCTTGCCAAATCCTAAACTAATTTAGTATACAAAATCAAAAATGACATGATACAATATGTAGTTTTATATATAGTAAACTACAACTTAGTTATCAACCAAATTTTAATTTATATATACATCATTTAGACAATATTTTACACTTCTAAGGACACCAATTAACAAATTTGGATAAGTTGATGTTCACATATCATTTGTCACTATGTTTTTTACCAAATTACCCTTAATGAAATTTTAGAACAAATTGATGTCCACATGTCATCTATTATTATATATTTTATCAAACTACCCTTCATTACATATTCAATTTCCTATTGACGTGGCATGCTGCTACGGTCGAGTTGAAAGGTACTACTGCTCCAGTTGAAAAGTGCTACTGTCGGTGCTATTGCACTTTTTTTTCAGGCAATTCTTTGATGTTGACATGACGCACTGCTACTGTCGAGTTTAAATGTTCTACTATCAAGTCAGAAGATACTACTGCCGAAAATATTCCAATTTTTTCTGAAAATTCTTTGATTTTGTCACACTGTTATTGCCTGACTCTACAGATTTTGGCAAGCAGTAACAACTCGATTATTGTTTACCAAAAATTTTCACAAATAGTAACAATAATAGATTTTGACAAACAGTAGCAGCACAATTATTGTTTAACATTATTTTTTCACAGACAGTATCAGCAAGATGTTTTGGCAAACAGTAGCAGTAAGAGGTTTTGACAAACAGTAGAAGCACGATTCTCAGAAAAATAGAAATAAATCGAAAGTACATATTGTTAAACAACAACAGCAAGAGATTTTGGCAAACAATAACAACATGAGATTTTGAAAATTGACTTAATAGTAGTAGCATAAGTACATATTGCAGATCTGCCACTACTGAAACCTGTTGCAGATCTGTTACTATTGAAACCTGTCGTAAATTTGCTACTGATAAAACCTGCTGCAGATCTGTTACTGTTGAAACATACTGCAAACTGCTACTTCTGAATGTACAATAGAAGCACTCATCATCTCTTCCAATTCGATTTTATTTCAAATCTCATAAATCTAACCAGAAGCGTGGAATGATACAGAGAGAGAGAAGAAACAGAATAATAAGAGAAGCATAAAAAGACGATGAGAGGAGAGGGAGAGAAGATGTATGAATATGAAGATATTATAGTAATTTATTCTATTAATTCGGATGAGGCCTGTTATATCTTGGTTTTAGGCCTGAACTGGTATCATAATTTGTATTACAAATTACGAACCGGTGACAAAGATATAGCTTGTTAAACCAAATGTTGTTAATGTAATTTTTTTTGAAAGAATGTTGTTACTGTAATTTTAAAACAACTTGTTCCGATATACTCTTTTGGACGTACATCGATCAAAACTTGTCTTAGGATTACAAGAAAAATGCTTCGTGCCTTTCTTTAGGCCGGAATCAAGCCATAACTTGCTATCGAGATTAGATAATGTCTTCATGTCACTAGATCTCAGAAGAAAAATGATAGAAATCTCTCCATCTGTGTGAGAAAGAATGGAGTTTGTTAAAGGCACGTGACGGTGGTAAGAGTCACATGATGGACAGGTGGGTCCGTCTGGGTTTGGCAGGTAGCTAAATAGCGCATCCAAGCTGGCCCGGATGTGGAAGAGAGATAATGAGAAAAAAGACCCCAAGAAAGCTGGAAAAGGTGCACAGTTCTTGTTTATTGGCTGGATAAAACTCTGGCTACAGCTTATTTATGTGTGATTCTAATAAATCACACCAGAAAAATAGACCGTTCAGACTAAAAAGACCGGAAATTCTGCTGTGCCGGGCACCATATGCGAACCCCATCCACACCACACACATCAGTTTCCTATTGGTTCCCATCACCTCTCCATTTGATCCACACCGCACACTTCCTCTGCATGGTATGCAGCGTGGCATCAAAGACAAACTTTAAAAAGACAGGGTTGTATGAAGTATAAAATACTGTGAATTAATATGTTGTTATAAAAAATTATATCATGAACACACATAATTTAGTTTAGTAATGAGTTCCGCCAAATATGAATTCAACATGTATCAAATTTACAATCTTAAATTATAACTCAAGACTGTGTCTTTCAACTTAGTCGTGAGATTCATTTGTCTGTTACATACAGTTTCGTAAAATTGGCTGTAAATACAAGTAATAGAGACATGAATTTGGGTAATGTAGCTGTGATAATCAACTAAGTCGTTTTTTTAATTAGAAAAAAAACATTATTGTTTCGGGTAGCCTTGTAGAAATGCCAGCTGATGTTGAGTGCATTTTGCCAAGGCAACAATGTGACCACAACGTTGCTCGTCTCCTTTATACTAATGTCTTTTTCTATTTAAATTTTTAGGGGTCTGCTGCTTTATGTTGGCATTTAGGAACATTACAATTCACAAAAGAGTGGTGTCACATGAGTAATAAGGGAGATCGAACTCACATTTTCTATCACATTGGCAATGGCATGCAATTACCCATCACGTTTGCATTCAGTTGGGTGGTAAGAGTCACTACCCAAGGATCAAAGGTTAGAGCAAGGCGTTGACATGCAGTCCACCTTCAGTATATATGCATCCTCTGGATATAACCATGCTTCCGATAATCCTAGCTATCTGCCTCTTCTTTTCAAGAGAGCGCAAAGAGACTGCGACAAAACATATTGCGGTGAATCGGAGTAGATTCTAGGCAAAACACAAGTCATGAAGGTAATGCCTCATTAGATTGCAAAGAAGTTACAAAATAAAGCAGGGAAAATGCCCTATAGCCAAAGAGAGAAGAAGTGTCTTAAACGCTTGTCAAGCAAACTACCTCTTCAAGTAAATTCAAAATCTTAAGTTCTTAACCAAGTTACAACTTAGAACTAATTACAGCAAGCAAAAAACTAATTTGTGAAGAAAGTCATTGTTATAATCTGGAAATAGTAAGAGAAACTCCAATGAAGGAGTTAAAAAGCTTTTGTCAAATTCAAAATTTGACAATTTTAAAGCTGATGTGTCCTTAATAATTTTCAGTAAAATGATAATGTCAAATTTGGTTCAAAGTTTCCAATTTTTAAAAATATTTTAAATAAAAAATATCTCTATTTAATCATCCTCCATCTTTGTTTTCGTGGTCCTAATTTTTTTAGAGTATCAGCAACGGTATCATTAAAGGTTTTCTGAGCCTATAAATTAATTCGTGCCGATGGATTATGTCATAACTTCACCAAGAATAAATTGAAATTTAACTGCAATTAACGTCGGCGAGATTCAAACCTAGATACGAGAGGTCATTGGCAGAACTTTAAATGGTAAGAGGCTAAAATTTCCGAAGGGGCAAATCTATATCAAATCATTGAAATAAATACATAATCATATCATAATTAGAATGTAATTATAACATAATTATACAATTAGACCGTATTTTGAAGGCAATTATACCATACTTAAAAATAATTATACCATAATTACATGTAATTATACCACAACCATGGCAATTATACCATAATTACAAATTAATTTTAGACATGCCACGGGAGGCGCAATCCTCTCTCGCCTCTTAAAGGACCCGTCACTACAGAAGTTCCACATCCAAACTCTTACCAACTCGATAACATGTGATGGTTGTGGTCCTCATTGTTCATCTTCATGTCTCTTTTTCTACTCATCTTCCTCCAATTAAGGACTGACGAATACTATATTAGCAATCTCACAAATTTCAATCAAATCTTTATCTTCTTACCCCAATCCTACAGAAACCCACCAATTCCAGCAAAATGTCTACACGATCAAACCCCCAATTTGAAGAAGATTCAATACTCTTCTTCATAAACCTAAATCCATATCTTATCTTATTCACACACTCAATCCTTCCCAGATCCTACAGCAACCCACACATCCTCGCAAAATCCTCATACAATCTCATTCTCATACCTATTCCTACCAAAGTCGCCATTCGGCAAGCTACAAAAAAACAGAATAAAAGTCAGATGATCCCATATGAACGTTCCGTTTCAAAACCGAAAGTGTTTGCTGGAGGAAGTAGAATTGAAGTTCACGTAACAGAAAAGGATTTCTTGACGTAAAAGTAACACCTAGATCTCTCTCTCTAATATTCATCATGAATAAAAATCTAATTTTGGGGTCATTGTTGCGGTTGAGATCCAAGTCGACTCATCTCTCTTTTCTGTTCCGTGAAGCCTTTCAAACACAGACTTTGCAACGCAACTAAATCAGTGGTCAATTATCTCTTTTTTTGGCAGCAGATAGATTCTTATACATCAACACCAAAATCTGGTGGATATATAAAGAACAGAACTATAAGCCACTTTTGTAAGATTCATTAGTTTTAGTTACACGCTACTTAATCATAAATTGTTCCCCTAAAATCTCATAATATCCCGTTGTATCTTGTAAGGATACAGCTTATAGAACTTGACAAAATCTTGGCTACATATATATATATATATAATATGATTTGAGTTTAAGACATATGTATAAACCTTGAGATAATTCTGTAAATCAGTTTTATATTTGAATTTGAAATCTAAATTACAGTTGAGAGCAGTTATAAGACAAAGAAGTTATGCAGACAGTTTCTTTATGGATAAAATTGTCATATGCCTAATCTATATGTATGTCTGTAAGTCCATTCTTATGCACACCCGATTCTCATATTTAGTCAAATTACTAAGAGAACATGAGTTTACAGGAAGAGTAATGAAAGGGAACTTGAAGTAGAAGCATATGTAGATGCCTCTTACAAATCAGATGTGGATGACTTAAAGTCTACGACTGGTTATATTTTCCTTTTAGCAGGAGGAGCTATTTCTTGGAAAACTTCAAGCAAGGTCTTACAGCAACATCAACATTTCAGGCTGAATACATTGCTATTTTTGAAGCTACTGGACATACATTGTGGTTGGAAAATTTATTTTTCATTTGAAGTTGATTAAGTCCATTGAAAGATCTTTGGTGATTTATTGTGATAATTCCTCAGCAGTGTTTTTCTCTAAGAATAACAAGAGAACATCAGCTTATAGAAATAATGATATGAAGTATTTTTCAGTAAGAGAAAGTGTTAGGGATGGTGAAATTGATGTTGTTAAGATTGGTACAAAGGAGCAGTTGGCAAATCCATTCACAAAGGCATTATTTGTGGCAGAATTTATCAAGCATACTAAGAATATGAGAGTTGCTGAAAAGTTTTAAAGTTGGAGAGTTCAGTTGACATCATAATCAGTTAGTATGTATTATGTTTTATTATTTAGTTGTGAAATTGATCAATAAGATACAATTATATTATTAAGATTTCATCTTATTATTAATCTGCCCATTAAGTTGTACAACTTCATTTGTAAGTCTTAATGACGATACAAACTTATATGCAGAACTTGATGAAGTTTACAGTGAATATAATTTGTCTTATTTCTAATCAGTTAGAAATTTTGGTATTAAGTAGGACATTTAGTATTATTGTGTTTAGAATGCATTTAGTTAACACAGATTAAGATTACTACTATTAAGTTGAAATTCATGTGATTCTAGCTTGTTGAGAGGTGATTTTGAAACACTGATGTTCATCATATTCAGCATGTTCTTGAGTTCCTTAAGGTAAGCATTATTGACAGAATTTGCAATTGATGGATTTTGAGTGAAATGAGGGTTTTTGTAAGACCTCGTCCCAAAAATTTACCCTTTTACCAAGGCCAGGCGGGTTACAGAGGGTTGTAACTGTACTTTTAACTTTTTCCGAATCAATATTCGATTATAATATCGAGAGATTTTGCGGGTTTGGGAGAAAATAGATTAAATGTTCCGAGGTGGTAAATTATATTAATACGAGTCTTTTGGTATGTCCGAAATATTTTCAGAGCTGCAGACTTGATCTGGACCATGGATTTGATCTACAAACCGTGACCGTTGAAAAGTTTATAAAAAACCTTCATTTTTCTCTCTCCTTAAACTCTTTCTTTTCTTTCCTCTTTTTCTTCTCCTATCCTTTCCTTTTCGGTCCGAACACACACACACACACACACACACTCTCTCTCTCTCTCTCTTGACCAGCTCGGGCCCTCTTCAGCTGCACCATGGCCGGCACGCTTCTCGTTTCACCGTCGCCACCATCAGGCTCGCCCTGCCCCGATGACCTCATTCTGACCCTCAACCGTGCCAGCGCCCCCGTGAGCGTCGTCCAGCGGAGGAGAGAGAAAGCTCGTGGACTGTTCTTTCGGCCTCGAAGCAAATCCAGTCGAGCGGAGGAGCTAGGGACTTCCAGGAGCTGCCAGAAGGAAGGAGGAGGCCAGAAGAGCTATGTCGGAGGAGAACCGCCAGAGCTGCTGTGTTTGACTTCGAGTTATGGAAATCTCGATTTTTCTTATATATGAAGTGTTGTTGAGCTGCCTAGGATGTGTAGAAGCTAGTTAGGCAGGTGTAGAAGCTCAGTTTGGCCGGAAAAAGCTTGTTTTTCCGGCGAACCAGTGATCAGAGGAGACGCGGTAAAAACTAGAGATTTTACCGCGTCGATTTTATCTCTTTTACTGATTTACTGTGGGGGGGGGTAAAATGACAGGAATAACCCTAATCGTTCAGAATAATTACAGGGATGCCATTGAGGTTCAAATCCTAAAAATGCCCTTGGCAGTTTTACATATTTATAAAATTGCCACTGAGGCCAAAAAGACATTACTGCCTCTGTCTGTTTTTTTATATTTACAGGGATGCCATCGAGGCTGAAAACCCATAAATACCCCTGGCTGTTTTGTCTATTTACAGGGGCTGCCACTAAGACTGAAATTCTTAAAATGCCCCTGGTAGTTCAGATTATTTACAAACTGTCATTAAGGCTAGAATGACCCTTGGCAGTTTTGGCTAATTACAAGAGTGCCATTTGAGATTTGATTGACTTTTATATCCTCGATAGATTTATTATTTACGTAGATGCCACTATATTATATATTTATGTGTGGATGTTGATTATAATTATGTGGTTGTCTTTATATTCGGTTTGTATGTGTATGGTTGTTTATTTATAAGTAAGTTGGTATGTTCGGGATAATCCCGATAGATAGTTCGTTGGTGGATACCTCAGCAGAGAGGTTAAACTCCGGTTATGCGATAGGCGTATAAATAGAAAAGCGGGTTTTGCCAGGTTATGGCGTTATTTAAAAAATAAGAGCTACGTGTGGCTTGATCCCTGTATAGGGTACGTAGGCAGCCTGACTGGGATTCGGGTGCAGTCACAAATAATATTAGAACCCTAGGTCCTTTAAAGTAATTAGTAAGAAATCCAAATACGGAAATCTAGATAACCTCCGGTTATGAGGTCTATTCCGGTATCGTTTGGATTGTTAAAAATTGTTTGGGAAAAAGGGTTATCCCTTCTCAAAGGAGATTTCGAGTAAATCTCTTTTAGGATGTGTCCCGCATGTCTTATCCTAGGTTTAGAGAGGTAAACTTGGGCCGGGACATGACAGTTTTAGACTTACGGTGCACATTTAAGTAGATCATTGTTATATGTAGTTATGCTGTAATTTATGTATTCAAAAGATTGTCAAATTCAGTGGGAAATTGTAAGCATAGCAGCTTATAGAACTTGACAAAACCTTATCTACTGATATTAAGAATGCAGTATAAATATATATAATATGATTTGAGTTTAAGACAATGTATAAGCCTTGAGATAATTCTGTAGATTAGCTTTACATTTGAATTTAAAATCTAAATTGCAGTTGATAGCAGTTATAAGACAAAGAAGTTATGCAGACAGTTTTTTTATAGATGAAACTGCCATGTCTAATCTATATGTATGTCTGTAAGTCACTTCTTATGCATATCTGATTCTCATATTTAGTCTCATTATTAAGAGAACATTAAGGTAAAATAAAGAGAAGACTGAATGGACAATCAAAGCAAATTTGATAATTTCCATATTCATGTTCATATCTTCATGTTTTTTTACAAATTTAGGACAACTACAGTATTTGCAATCCTACCTACAGTTGACGTGTGTGTGTATATATATATATATATAATGAATGTTTGCTTAAACATTTATTCATCTAGCATAGCTTTCAGAGTTTTAAAGAAAAGAAAACAACTTACACCTCTCCATCTTGGTCTTTTTAGCTACAAATCAATTAGTCATAGTAACTGAGAGTGACTATTATACACAGCTGTATAGATAGCAGTGTCCAGCGGTCGCTAACTTACTCAACAATTTAAATCTAATAGTTAAAATCGAAACAATTCTAATTAAAAAAATAAGTACATTCTTTCAAAACACAAAATAATAAGTGTTCCACAATCGAATTTATATTTAAAATGGTTGAGCATAAATCTCTTGAGAATGAATATAGTTGTATGCTGTGATGCACGGATACATAAAAAATTTTAGTATATTGTATTGCATCTGTATCCAATATGGGTATGCACGGAATACGTCATTGATACGTACCTAAAGATAGTCAAACGTATCCTAGACCATTTAGGGAGATTTTGACCAAATTAATACTAGGTTGTTGATTTTTTTAGTAATATCTTATCTAATTTGTAGGAATCACTGTTCTGTTTTATCTCTTTCATGATTATAATTGAATATTCTTCTATATTTTTCTTAATTAGATGATTTAGATTAGATTTATTTAAAATTTATTTATTATTGTATTTTTTGTGAGATAGATCTAGTAAAATTAGGTTACTTTAGTGTTATTTTCTATTAAAATTATCTATATATTTTCAAATTATATTAAATATATATAATATCAAAACGTACCCGTATCCTATTTCTTCGATAAAAAACATATATGCATATCGTATTGAACTCGTATCCGTGTCCTATACCGGTACTAGTGCATCATAACAAGTATGTATAGATACAGAGTATAATATAATGGCGTAGACTCGACCAATGGATGGAATCCATAGAAGTATAAAAGAAAATGAAGTTGAAGACCAATGAAGTAGGCTATGGCAAGAGACGAAGATGGCATGGCATAATTGACTGTGCCAAATGGTAAGCTTTTGACCCATGACTTATCCAGACGATGAAGACCGGAAGCTTCAAACTTTATCTTCATCATTTTTGCAAATTAAGCATAAAAATTGTTCCCCACGTTTAAAATGGAGAACTTATTCCGATTACACGGTTAGTTCTTCAACAGAATACGCTAACATTAATTGTAACAAAAAAAAGATTATGTTAACATTAAAGGCAAAGCCATCTTCAGTACTGTACCCACCCAACACCCCCACGTTGCTTTGTTGCAGAGGAATAGCGCCATAGAAGTGATATATATATATAGAGGCCCGTGGAACAAGAAGCTCTATCTCATATATAGGGGCCCGTTCGAGAGAGGACGTCTCCATCATTTGGCGTCAGGGACGGTGTTTCTCTTGTCAAAGGCACAACAAAGACACCCGAACGACGTCAGCTTGAAGAAGAAGACCGAGGAGATGGTGATTGAAGGTCTGGGCAACAACCCACCAAGAACTTCAAGACTGATCAATGTTGACTACAAACTTGTAGAAGCTTGCAGAAGCTCAATATCAAGGACTAGTGTCTGTCCGGGAAGAAAAAAACTGCGTCGTCGATGACTGAATGTGAAGAAATCAGAGGGGTCTGCACTTTAAAGGCGGTGCAGATGTTGCTCTCGAAACTATCTGCTCATATGTGTATATATATATATATATATATATATATATATATATATATATATATATATAAACCCATTTCTAATTAGGGATTTCTTTTTTGACATATATGAGAAATCTGGGTTTACATCAATTTTTTTATCATAAAATTACATCGCTACTGTTCAATATGTAGTTCTATATGAGTAGATCACTTCAACAAAATTTCATCCAAATTGGTAATCGTTAAGGTGCTCAAAACTGTGAATTTAAATTAATGCATTAACGGTTCAAGTTTGACAGATTTGATTTGTCAATTGATTTCAGTTAGTTCGAAACCTTAATGATCATCAAATTAGATGAAATTTTGTAGAGATTATCTATATATATGTATCTAAATATTTAACGATGAAGATGTTTTTATGTGATCAAAAAGTTGATGTAATTCTCAATCCTTCATATATGTCAAAAAAATGAATCTTTTAGTGGAAGTGAGCTCTATACTCTATCTCATATATATATATTTTCCCAAACAGCCCATACCAAAAAAAAGCCCACGCCAGGCATAAACTGTTAATTGGGATGAATTGATCAATGTGAGTTTCATAGTAGATGAATCGATCGTTAAATTGTTAATTGGGATGAAGGTTGGAAAACGTCGATTTTACTGAGCCTCATAGATGATTGTGCAGAAATAACTATAACCGTTGGTTGGTATGAGATTTTGCAATGATTTTTACATTATTTGTTGATTGAAGTTGGCTCACCAAACGTCCAAACCGCACAAACGAGTCATGAGAGTTTTGAACAAACTAATACAAATATTTTTGAACAAGACACCAGGCTGTCGGCTAAGTATAATTATCAGACTTAAAAGAAGTAATGCATCTGTAATGGAGGGCCATTGGACTCGAACAAACCTAGTGCACTTGAAAACAACCACGCACTCCCCAGTTTGTTTGATTCCTTCAAATTCAATTGTTTCAAGATGAATTATTTCACAAGGGACATTGGTGGGAGGCATGCCTTTTGTAGCTAGTAATTTGAATTTCGAATTCAACTGGTAGAAAAGCTTTTTATTCATGGAGGCGTCGAACTCGTTAAATTGGGAGGGACATGACTGCTCGGATGGAAACTCTCCATCTGGGTCCATAGTAATGAGTGAATGAGAAAGATTCATAAACTTTTGATTCAAAATGGCAGGTAGCAGGGTCATCAAGGTGACATTGCAAATATGCGATAGGTTGCATTATGGATATGCACATATTAGTCATTTCTGAAAGTTTTATAGTACTACGATTAGTGTCACTTCTTTTTCAGGAATGCGCTTTGAAACTGCAAAGCATGGCAGACCTCGGCTGCTACAGAAAGAGGTTGTTTGTTTTGGACAAAGCAAACGTGCGTGTTGTTTTGGCCGCATGTTACCAAGCAAGTTAAACATATCTCTCTGCCTTCTTTAGGTGGTGGTTGAGACGCGGCCGCCGGTGAGTATGGACACTTGCAGGCCAAGAAGAGTACTCACTACTCAGAGCCAAACAAGTTATTAGTAGTGTTGTTAGACTGAAGTTTGGATCTTTAATTAGTTGGAAGAACTTCCTCATGACAAGTTTCAGCTACTCGTCTTGAACCAGTAGCTCAATGGGTCAATCTGAGTAGAGGGGCAGGGTGTCCGCAAGTTAATCTGTTTCACTTCCGGGATCAATTGGCCGGTATCTTTGCGAGTTTTCCGACCATGTTTAACCAATGCAATCATACTGAAGGAGATTCCTATCTTGGTGATTAAGGGAATTATGTGCATTTGCTTTTAGGGGTTCAAGAAGCGAGCTACGTAGAACGGTAAAAATGGATGTTAACCTGTTGTCCTCACTATTTTCTCCACTGATGAGGTGCGGGCATGTTGCCACAAGCTGTTCAAAATTTCAAATGTATTAATATTGGGCCGGATCTGAGGGGTTAACACAATTCGACGGCCCAATAAACAAACCTTAATAAAAGTAGCTGAATCCCAGGGACGCAACCAGGAATTGTTATTGTATTTTTTTTAGATACAAAGAGTTTTGGTGAGAGGTTGGTTAGGCTACATCACAGTTCAACAGTATATATTTTTTTCTATGGTTCCTGCAGTAGCTCATTTGCAAAAATATGATATTACTCTTCACATTTAAAAGGTCTGAAGTAAGGTTTTGATCAATTATGACAATTTGAAGATTCTATTTGCACATTGATCAAATTTGAAGGTTCTAATTGCACGATCAGTGATTCAATGTCATGTCTGCTGGCCATGATGCTACAGTACTGAACTTTCAAAATAATGTTGAAACGGGTTGTGGGCTTATGAACCACAACGCCCCTCGGCCCAATAAAAATGGAACTAAACCCTAGTAAAAAAGTAGAACACCAACCTCTGGTTTTTCGAGCTCTACGTTTCTCTGTAGAGCACCATCATGCCTTTAATGGGTATCGAAAAGAAGATGAAGGAAAACGTAGAAACTCCGGATCCAATGAAAATCGAGAAGAAGAGCAAGAGAGTCAAACAAGAAGGGAAAGACTTCGTATATATTAAGATTATAGGTATATATTGCAAGCACGGCGCGGAAGCCGCGTGCCGGATGAAACGGCGACAGCCGTTAGATTTTTAATGAATTGATCAAACATACAGAATTAAACATACTTAAATGGACATGATCAATTCATTAAAGATCGGACGGTTGTCGCCGTTTCATTCAGTTTCTTCCCTCACGCAGCTTCCGCACCTGAGCAATCCTGATATTATAAAAGGGCATTATTATCTTTGTACTACCCAATCCCTATTTAGATATTTGTTTCTTGTAATCCTCACTTTTTACAATCAATACAATCACAATATAGCCTTCAAATGTTATTATTATTATTATTATTTACATTTTCTACTCTTTAAATTTTGGAGGATTTTAGTTTCACCTCTAAATCTACTGTTTACACCTCTTTTTAAAAAAAATTTAAATATTATTTCACCCTTTCTAGCTATATGCTTTCTTATCCAGTGAAACAACAAAACCTCCCATCATGTCCATTTTTCTAAATTGTAGACAACTCATAAGTTTCATTCATATCAATCTCTACATAACCAACAACAGGTTCGATAAAAAGTGAAGCCTGATCTGAAATCTAAGCACAACAGCTTTGATAATTGTTTGATTTTCATATATATGGAACGAAATCAAGGAAAGATGGTTGACTTCAGATTGAAACTTGACAGAGTGAAAGATACAAGATAAAAGAAAATCAAGTAATCAACCCAAACTTTGTAAACGGCATTTCAACACAGACTCTTAGTCCAAACCAACATTAGTTTGTAAAAATTCCTTATAGTGAAGTATAATTACAGAGGAATGAGACAAAATGGTTTGTCTTTTCATTTAGGCAAGCTTGGGTCAGTTAATTGCTTGTGAAATGAGTAGAAGGTAGAAAGATGGAAGGCTCTTTGGCACTTCAAATTGTAATTCTTTGTTTGAGTTATGTGATTGTGTCTCGTCTTCTTTAATTGCCTAAGTTTCAATTCATTGGTTAGTTTGTTGTAGAAAAGAAAAGCTTGGCATTTCATTACATACCACAAGTTTGAGATGAAACAAAACAAACTTTTATTGGAGTTGACATCCAATATTCTTAAAAGTGAAATCATTTTTTTAACAGAGGGTAAATGGGAAATAAATTTTTACAAAAATTATAAGAGTAAACAACAAATTTAAAGTGTAACAAGAACTCTTAAATTTTATATTTTCTGCTGTTTAATTTCAATAAAACCATGATTCCTATCATGGTGTATCAGTCTTGGTTTCGATTTGGCTATCTGATAATGTTGCTTCTGCGTTTTTATAGTTCCTTAGATTTTGAATTCCCCTAATTTAAATTTCCTACCCAGCTTTTCCAATTATCTCTTATCGATTGTTCATCCCAACGTCGTCCGAGATCTCTTCTCTCCACTTCCATCGTTGCCGCCGTAGATTCAAGGATCCCCAATTTCCAAAAGAACCCAAGCTTTGGTTTATTCATAGCTATCCTTCGGGTCACAACGGTGGTTATCTTGATGCTCTGTCTCCGACAAGCTTTGCCTTGTCGACGTCATGTTGATGCCCAGTCGCAGCTATTAGGTGTTTCCGACGGCCAACTAGCATCACAGATCCATTTGGTCCTTGCATCTTCAAGTCTGCTACTGTGACGTCAAGGGAGGGGGGATGATGAAGTGCTACAAAGATTCTGCTACCTCAATGCTTTGCTGCCACCATCACAGTCATCTCCTCTTCATTTAGTAGAAGCTCTCATATTGGGTTATGGAATTGGCAAGTTCATTCCACTTGGCTTTTAAAATTGCCAAGATGTTGAACAAATGAAGGGTTACCTTGTTGAAGCCCTGATATGTCATTCTTTAGTTGAAAGATCCATCTCCTCATCTTTGATGAAGCTGAGCTTCCTTTTTCCACCAAGAGTAGTGTAACAGCTCTTGACCAAGGTAAGTAATTGAACTCATTAAGAGGCACAGAACACAAGCTCTGATTTGGATTGCCTTCTGATATTTTTGTTTGTGGAACATGTTGTGCCACTGATGAATCCTTCTTAGTTACAACTGCATCTTCCCCTTCCATCTTGTGGGAAAGATATCAGCTGAAATGGATGAAAACACAATACAGATGCAGGTCCTATGAGGATCACTGTTCTGATACCATATTGAATTCTTGAATATGAGAATAGCATTGATTGTGAAGAACGATACATGATGATTCCTCAATACCAGTAAGGCTCAAATCCTACAAGTCAATAATCCTGTAGAGTATGGTGATTCCTTAAAGTCAAGGACACCCTTAAAACATGGAGAAGATATGGTACGTAATCCATCATGGAGTTATGGAGCGTAGGAAATGTTAACCCCTACACACTAGTCATAAGCTTCCAATACAGGTTTTTGTTAATATTGGAAATTATATAGTTGTTACAAATGGTTCTGCAGAACATTCTAAAAAGATTGGGTACTCAGAGCAGTGATTCTGAAATGGGAAGCGTATAAACAATCAAAGGCTTGGCACCACATATCATAGCATTAACCAAACAAACTCTTAAAACTTTCTTCCATTTCATTCCTCAACTAAGGGAGATCTGGTAACAAACGGAGATTTGGGGGAACAAAAGGTTGAAGGCTTGTCACCAAGTAGCTAGTTCTACACGTCAAAGACTTGGCACCAAATATCATATCATTAACTCTTTAACCTTTCTTCCGTAACATTGCCTTTCTCTAAACTACGAGAAATATCAGTCACAAATAGAGATTTGGGGTAGGGAGAAGGAACAAAGTTAGGTAGCTAGCTAGGAAGGACTCTGGAATGAGATACAATTTACACATGACAACAACTGCTTCCACAAGCCAAAAAGTCAAATGGGTCAGTATCAGAATCAAACAAGCTAACACAAAACAGGCTATATACCTCATTCTGCGGACACATTGCCATACTGCCATGGGTTGAATTCAATTGATTTCACATCAACAGAGTCAGAGCCAACCGCATCAACAGAGTCCGAGCTATCAATTGCAGCACGGTGTTGAGTGTATTTTAGGAGTACTGTTTATTTTATGTGCAAAGTATGTGTACTGAAATTTGTCATTCTCTGGAATATCAGCAAGATGCCAAACCTGCAGATGTCATTGTTTGTGAATGCCAGAAGCATGTATAATTCGTATATAGCTAGCAATATAACTGCATCAAACAAGCAACAGTCCAAACAAGACAATGTTTCAGACAGGGCTGCTCAGGCCCGGAATACGCGTGGGGGACGGAACAGGACGAAACAGCGACAGCCGTCCAATCTTTAACGAATTGATCAAACAGATAGGATCAAACGGACATGATCAATTCATTAAAGATGAGACGGCTGTCGCCGTTTCGTCTCGTTCCGTCCCGCACGCGTATCCTGTGTCTTAGCATCAGAATATTTAGAATCCCAATTAAACTATTCCTCATCTTTTCAAACCCTTGCTTCTGTCCCAAAGAACATAGCTAAATATTTTACTAAACAGACCCTTACCATTCTCTACATGTACTTTAATTGCTCTAATAATACATGATACAATACGACAGTATTAGAGTGCTCTCCATAAGAATAATAGATGTAACTTAACTCGAAGAATACAGTTGCGCATTTGGAGCAGAAACGTGACTGACCAAAATATACAACAAAGATAGACTGAGTACCTCTTTTAATTCTGTTCCCGGAAGAGGTTCCCCTTCCCAGTCATCAAAATCTTAGGTTCCTCAGCAGCATTATAAACATATCCATCCACTTCATAACGGCCAGCGCTGTGGCAAAATACAACTTTTAATCATCACTAGCAAAATATGTAACTACTACATGGTTTATAAACAAATTCCGCTAACCAACACCGAAGGTTATAAATTAAAAGCAATAAATTATCAAAATTCATTTATTAGTAGATTGTACTGATACACACTTCAATCATTTCAGGATCCAGTGAATTAATTATTTTAAAGCATTATTCTTGATTTTTATACATAAAGAATAAAACACCAGGTCAGAAATTAATTCCAATGAAACTGAAAAGGTCACAAATAGGAAGTGGAAATCTCATTAAACTGCAAAGTTCTAGCAATAATAACATGGTTATCGAAAATTCGAAACACTTGAATAATTCATACACAGTATAAAGGATGATTGAAGGAATTCCTACCCAAACCAGCCACACGGCTGGAAATATAGCACAGCTTTATCCCCAGTTCTCAGATTCATCATTATCATGTCTCCAGGTGAATCAACCCAAGTCCTTCCGAATATCAAGTTGTTTATCTTTGTGGGAGGTGGCACTACATCTAAGACCACACCATCTCTCTTAAGAGTTACTCGTGTTCTGCAAAACAAACAGAAAGTATAATACACAAACGTTCCTTCCAATTTTTTAATTTCAAGGAATAAATAATCAACAGAAAGAGATGAAAGAAAAAAACATCATAAATGAAAAATCTCACTTGATTATGTAGAACTTCAAACAGCTAACCACACACCAACATATGTTTGAATTCTAAAATAATGCATGTGCATGATTCAAATAATGTCATCTACTGTTGAAATGTGTATAGCTAAATAACATATCTGACATCCTTTTCCTTCAGGAAGTATTAATTACAATGCAACCAAAGCAGATCATTAATTATACATGATTCTAGTTTCCAGAACTCCTTAATTTATAGGGAAGAAGATCAACTTCTGAAGGAATTAGCTTTACAAACATTCAAAACCCGAAGAAAAAAGAGGTGAAACCTTCTTTCAGCAATTCAGCACTAGCACATGGGATGTATCCAAATGTATAATGTTGGGAATCAAAACTACATGTTGATGAACAAGAAGAGTTTGTAATACCTTCCAACCAGGTAAACATCACAGGAGTTCCCTAGAAATTTAGTTTTCAGCTTTGACGTTACATCATAAGTGAAATGTTCATTTTCACCATGAGCAGCACTCATTGGTGGATGATGACTGACCTGGAGTAATATTGTACGACGGTCAATTAACAGTATTCACGATCTTCAATGGATAAGAGTAGGAAAGATAATCTAACGTGGAACACCAAGGGAGGGGAGCTTGTCATATCCATAACAAACTAGAATAATTTTTCTCTGCTTAATTTTTTTTGCTATTTACCACATTAACCTTTGTTTTAGTATTTAAAACCAACGTAATAGGAATAATATTGTCAGAACATAATTTGATGATTTTATTAAGCTTTCAGCTTTATTATAATAGAGATATAATTTTTATTTATTTTACAAAATTAACAAATTTCTTTATGTACGTAACTTTTGAAATTGAACAAAACTGTATACAAAATAGTTACATGTGTGAAACTGACTTTAGCACCAACTTGTTTTTCTAATGAGAATGAAACGGTAGTTTCTTTTACTTTCTAATGAGTTTTAGTTTGGTACACTATCTCTACTAGCATCTTGATCCGTATAATGTGCGTGTTAATTTGTTTTTCTGTTTTTATAAAATTCAATTGCAATTAATATTAGAATATTCTCTTTATTTAATAATATTTGAAGTTTCTTTCATTTTAATTTTCATCGTCACCTTTTTTTTCTTTAAAGGAAAACGAATCTGATTCCTAGATTGAGTGTCAATTACTATTTTACTCATTGTTACTAAAATGCTTAAGTTTTAAATTTTAATTAATCAATGATATTTTAGGTACTTAAAAAATTTAACAATTTTCAAAATCATCTAGCTTTATTAAAAAAGCCTTAAGTTTTAATTAATTAAGGATATTTAAGGTACTTCAAAAGTTTAATCATTCCTAAAGTCCTTCTGACTTTATTAAGAAACTCTTAAGTTTTAAATTTTAATTAATTAAAAATATTTTAAATATTTTAAAAATTTAATCATTTTCAAAATTATTCTGCCATTATTAAATTAGATTTGGAAGTGTTTCTAGAATCGGAAACAAACTACCAAAGCGCTTAAAACATTTATTTATGGTATTTTCAACTCGAACTTCATATATGTTTCTTAAAAGAAACCACTTATGTAACATTACTCCACAACACGCCGCGTAACTGCTGCGTTGTAAAAATAATGAGCCGTGAAATGATTTCTATTTGGTTGGCGCATGCAATGTTCTAAATATCGGCGATATATCGCCGATATATCGTTGATATTTAGAACCCGAGAGGATAAATGGCATATCGGCTAAATTTATCGGTCAACGACATATATCGGGTCAACTCCCGATATATCGGGTCAAACCGAGTTTGACCTGATATATCGATGAGTTTTTTTTTAATTGGGCTCAGTTTTTTTTGGTCAAAATCTTCTGCCTCAAAACTTAAAAGTCAAAAACTCTCTTCTCTTCGACAGTTCTTCTGCCTCAGTCCTTCTCTGACACATATCCTAGCAATTCGCCGTCGCATGCCACCTCTGGCTAGCGCACCTCCCTCATTCAATTCCCCTTACTCTCCTCTACTAAACCCCTCAAGAAGCTCATGCATTCATCCACTCCCCAAGGAGATCGACATTGATGAACCCCGACTGCTCGTCGGTGAAATCTCGCCATCTAGGCCGCCGTTCATCGATGAACCTTTCTTCTGACCTTTGCTTTTTCTGAGAATTCAGCCTGTGAATGACAGGGTCTACTTTCTCAAGTGGTATCTCATTGGGCAGAGAACCAGCCCAAGAAGAGGGTCTGGCAACATTGTGGGTAAGTTTGTCAATCTCAATTGCTGGACTTACTTCACTTTCTTGAATTGGATGCCTCAAACATTGAGAATGACTGAGGCTAAGATCATAAACCATGCTGGCATTGACTCTGCTGCTTTTCTCAGAATTTACATTTTAGGGTACTATTTCTTTCTCTACTCATCTTATTAACTATTTCTTTGATTGGTTTTGATTGAGCTTTGTGGCATTGAGTTGTATAATTGTGATACAATTATGAGTTTGAGTTGGATATGAAAGTGTGAATATTTCATCTATCTTTACCCATGAAATTTCAGTCCTTGTTTTTACTTTTCTTATCCATATGTAGGTAATTTTTGACTCCTTTGGTTAGTGTGAATTGAATTCTTAAAATTGGACCTGGGAAACTTGTGTTCCCAATTCTGTTGTGATTTAAATTGGTTGCATGACAGGTGGTTACCGTATTTTTCTTTTAGTTCTGGTTGATACTGACTTAGGGTTTTGAATGTTTTTAATATCTGTTATGTATGTGAGATTGTGAGAGAATTTGTTTCTTATGTTTGTTAGTAATCTCATTTACAAAATCTGCTTTTTTCAAACAATTAAATATTTTTGTGCAACTGATGAAGTAACTTAAAGCTGGATGTGCTATTTCTTTGAACAATTAATCAAATTCTGATGTTTTTCACTCTAGAATATTTCATATATAATATAATGTAGTTGCTGGATTTTGCCTGATTTCTTATCAGCGGTTTTATTCCTCCTTCCATCTTCTTTAATTCCCAGACTTTGATATCAGTATAAGTTGTTTCTATGTGTGATTTAGTATATACTACACATTGCAATCTTAAGTAGAAATGCTCAGTGAACAGTGGCATTGGGAATTTAATTTGAAACCATATATACATATAGTACCTCTAATTTGCATAATGAATAAATATATTACAGGTTTGAGCTTGTGAACTTGTGATGGCTCAAAGTGTTGGTACTAGTTCTTCTAGAGCTTCTAATCCAACCTCTTCTACTCCAACGACAACTACCCCTTCACAAGAAAATTCTGAATTATGGAGACCGGCTTCGGATGATGTTGGTTGGGAGTTTGGATTTTGTGAGGATCGTACTAAGAAGAGTGTAATTACTTGCTTGTTGTGTCACAAGAAAGTTACTTGTGGAATAACTCGATTGAAGGAGCACATAGCTGGTATAAAGGGTAATGTTGCCTCATGTAACAAAGCATATGATGAAGCCAAAGCCAAGTGCAAAAAAGCTCTCTTGGTAGGGAAGGAAATGAAAAGTGCTTTGAGTGCACATGATGTAGGAGTGAGAGAAGAAGTTCACTTGAGATCACACGAAGAGGAAGAGGAGGAAGAAGAAGAAGAAGATGGTGATGATGATGAGGAGGAGGTGGTTCAAATCATAGGAAGAAAAAAAAGGAAAGACATTAGAGGGCTTATGGATAGGTTTGCATCTTCTATTCATCCTACCGATGTAGGTAAAAAAAGGAAGCAATAAGTTATTAATGATGCATTTGCTAAGGAAAGATTACAAAGTGTACATGGATATTTGGCACGATGGGTTTATAAGAGTGGTATTCCTTTCCATGCTCTTTATAATGATAGTTTTAGAAGATTTGTACAAGCGGTTGGACAATATGGCCCGAGCTACAAACCTCTAAGCCAATATGATTTAAGAGAACCATTGTTGAAAAAAGAAGTAGAGAGGACAAAGAATGCACTTAAGAGTTAGGAAGATGAGTGGGCTAAGAGTGTAAGCTTCAAATGACTCACATACCGACGAATACATCTTTACTTATATTAAAGAATGTATTCAAGAAGTTGGGCCGCAAAATGTGATTCAAGTGGTGACGGACAATGCTTCTAACAACATGGCGGCGGCCAAGAAATTGAAAGAAGAAATTCCTCACATTTTTTGGACTTTATGTGCCACTCATACCATCAATCTTATGCTTCAAGGAATAGGTAGTCTACCTAAATTCCAAGGATTAATTGAGAAAATCAAAATATTCACCGTCTTTATTTATTCACATCACAAATCACAAGACTTTGGCCATGATGAGGAATTGCACAAAGAAGAAAGACATAGTGAGACCGAGAGTTAAAAGGTTTGCTACTTCTTTCCTTACTTTACAAAGTTTGAACAAGAAGAAACATATGTTAAGACTATTGTTTGCAAGTAAAAAATGGGAAGATAGTAAGTACTCCAATACTCAAAAGGGGAAAGCGGCATTTGCTACCATAATGAGTACATCATTTTGGAATGGGGTTGAACTTTGCTTGAAAGTGTTTGAACCTTTGGTTAAGGTGCTTCGCCTTATTGATGGAGATAAAAAATCATCTATGGGTTTCTTATATGGAGAGCTACAACAAGCAAGGAAGGAGATCAAGGAGGTATACAACCAAGAGGCAAGCTATGCTCCAATCTTAGAAATTATGGATTCAAAAGCTCGTGATCGGCTTGATGGTCCATTGCACTTGACGGCTTACTTCTTGTACCCTTATTACTACTTCAAGGATGAAAGTATATGTTTGAACGGAGATGTCATGCATGCTTGTATAACTTGTTCCGAGCACTTCTTCCCCAATGATGAACAAGCACAAAGTGACATCATGAAAATTGAGTTACCTAAGTATAGAATGAAAGAAGGCTTGTTTGGAAAATCTTTGGCCAAGTTGGGATGTGCCAAGAAAGACTTTGATCCGGGTATGTATCTTGTTTAAACCCTATGTTATGTTGTTTATACTTTTACTTGAACCATTAGAACTATAATGGGTATGTCCTAAGTTATTTGCATTTTGTTGTAGTTGCATGGTGGTATACTTATGGATTTGAACTGCCAAAATTGCAAATAATTGCAATAAGAATTCTTTCATTGACTACAAGCTCATCCGTGTGTGAGAGAAATTGGAGCACATTTCAAGGGATACACACAAAGAAGAGGAATAGGTAGATGCCTCAAGGATGAGCAAGTTGGTATATGTTCAATTAATACCAAAATCATCAACAAAAACCGAAGGAATGATAAGGGAAAAGATGTACTACTTGCCAAAGAAACTAAAGAAGCACAAGAATGACTTGTTGAAGGTAATGTCATTGAAGATATGGAAGACATGAAGAAGTGTCCGAAGTGGGTAGTGAAATACCACTCTTGAGTGAAATCCGAGAGGTAAGAGAGCTTTATGAAGATGATTTTGTCTCGGAAGATGAGGATGAAGATAATGGGGATGATGACTTTGAGTTTGAATCCGATGATGATAGAGTTTATGATGCATGATCATCTCAATCTGTCTTGTAAGCACCTATTTTTATTAGTTTTTATTTAGTAGTTAGTATTATTTATGTATTTTCATTGTCAAAACAATTAAATATTTTTCTTTCTCTAGTTTAATTGGTACATTTTAAAGTATAAGTTTTAATTTCTCAAGCATTTTGAAGTATATTTTTATAAATATATTAAATTTATTTAAAAATTAGCAAATCCGATAAATCTGATATAATTCGATATATCCTTATTTTACAAAACCGATACGATGTCGAAAACCGTTATTTAAATCAATGGGCGCAGGCAGTCTATTTGTAGACTGACGAAAGAGGCCCAGTTTTATAAGCCCAAAACAACAACCCAACTGCCAAACCCAATCACATCAGATCTACAGTGAAGCTCCTTCAATTTTCTGTTCCCTAATTCCTTGTCTATTTTAACCTTTTAAATCAAATTTTACTTCACTCCGATCACATTCACATCTCTCTCCGCCCAATCCAAAACCCTAACCCAGCTCCGATCGTCTCCTCCGATTCGCCACCGGTCAAAACTCGGTGAAGATTCCTAGTGGGTCATATTGATTTTTGCACTGGAAGCATGAAAGAAGCGAAAGCGAACGGTCAGTACCAGCAGACGCAGCAGCACCAGAGCGGCGGCCACTTGTCTCCGTTCAAGTTCGCCAAGTTGCTCGATCCAGAAGCTTCATGGGACAAGGTACTACTCTGCCTATGCTTCTCTCTCTTTCGATTCGGTTCTGAGAATTTGGATTCTAGAATTTATGATAGCTGTTGGAGTTAATAGGAATCGTTGGAACGGTCGAATTTAATTTAATTTATAATGAGTTGAAAATGTTAGGGTAGCTTAATGGCTGCATCTTTGAGTTATGAGCTAAATTAAAGTTGTGGTTTGCAATTGTGTGTTTGATTTGTGTTTTTGGTGTAGGATCAATTGGGAGATGTGTTGCATTGGATTCGACAAGGCGTGGGGCTTGTGTGTGGGCTACTATGGGGTGCGGTACCATTGGTAGGAGGCATATGGTTTGTCCTGTAAGTTTATGACTACCTTGAACTTTTCCATTTATTGCTTCTAATTGTTTTACTTAAATGAAATTTTCTGTTACCTTACTTGAATGAAATTTTCACTGTAATGTATGATAACAATCGGGTAAAGAACTCTCATAAAATTGATAAGAATTGTGAACTCTAGTAAGGCAAGTAGGGCATTGTTGGGAGATAATGTTTGATGTCATGAAGCTTCAGAAGTTTGTTTTCTGGAAAAGTGAAATTTAGTTACGAAGGTCGAGTAAAAGTAGATGTAGGTCTCTGCTACTTGTTGAGGAAGATGGACTCGTTTAGGTTAAAAATTGTAATAATCAATAATGGTTTTCTTAAAATAAAGGGTAAGAGTCGCTAATAGTGGACGTTATAGCTTGTTTTGGACTTTAGCTGCTCATTTTCGCAAGACCTAAATAATATACACCATGATGAATTTAGATCTAGGTGCTACTTTTAAACTACACAACGATACGTTTTCCATTCTTGTTGAACCAATAATGTTATAGAGGTTATCTGATTTTCCATTCTCAGAATTACCTTTTTCTGTTGTTTTAAATATAGTATTGTTTGGCTAATTTTAGAGTTACTTTCTAACTATACTTTTTAAAAGAGGAAATATTGAACAATTCCTTGGTCTTGTGTCCTTGGAGTCCTTTCTGAAGAAGGCATGTGAAGTCAGAGATGAGTGTTAGGCTTTTAGCTGTTACTTGATTGAAAGTTTGAAACAAATACTAGCACAGCCAGCCATTTGAACTCAGGGTTTGATGACATGGCTTGGCATAGTTTTTCTTGATGAGCAAGTGTAGAAATGGCTCATTATTGATTCACTGTGCTATGTGTTCTTTTGTGATATTATGGTTATCCAAAAGAAATATCACCTATTCTCAGGGTTAAAGGGCTCTTAGTGTTAACACTTTTCATTTTACTGTTTCCAAGTTGATAGCATTTTGTGGTCATGCAGTACTCATTGGATGTAGCAAAAACGTATGTCCAAGTCTAGACCAACCAAAAAGCCTTAAGTCTAGACCAAACAATTAAAAAGTACTTGTATCTGTGATGAATGTCCTACGCTTCCTGCCTAATTTGTTCAAATATGGTTTTTCATGGTTTTCAATCTTCTCTCTGCACTAATGTAGCATATTCTTCCACTTCCTATGAATATTTTTCGTACTCTTATAGTTACTGTCAAATCATTTGCTAACTTTATGAGTTGGACTTTGATTTACAGTTTTCTCGCGTTATCCACTGGGATTATATATGGCTACTATGCGATGATACTGAAGGTTGATGAAGAAGAATTTGGCGGTCATGGAGCTCTCCTCCAAGAGGGACTTTTTGCGTCTACAACTCTTTTCCTGGTAATGTTTTATCATTTGCGGTCTATTCTCCTTTACTATCTTGTGTAAGTACATCTTCTTTTTGGTCTTTGATCTTGTTCTCATGTCTTCTCTTTCTGTTTTTCAGCTTGCATGGGTTGTAGTATACAGCTTGGGACACTTCTGATTGGCCATCCATACAATGAGATAGTTTATTATGAAGTCATTACTGTTTGCTCATTTCTTTCTGATTCAGCAATATTATGAATATGAGCATGGACATGCTATAGCATCCGATTATGGTGATAGAGTTTCGGTCAATGTTTCTTCATAAACACCCACGCTATGTAGCAGCAATGTATGACATGCAAAATACCGATGAGAATCAAAATTGTTTTGGTTGCCATTAATAAAATTTCCTGCTGTCAAATTCTGGTAGGTTTAGCTGCAATGTTGTTTCACATGGTTGGCGAGCAGGGTGTGTTCTGTTTTAGGGGATATTATCTGGGGCTAGATTTATGTGCTTGACAAGCCAAGTATTCAAGTGCAAGTGCAAGTGCAAATCATTGAGTGGTGTTGTTTTGATCTCTCTAGCATGTTTAGATTGACCCTGCGAATGCTTATGTGACCTCCAAGGCAACTGGAGGCTTTAAGATGATTTGGTTATCATATTCACCAAGATGTAGATTAAAGTTCAACTGTGATGGTATATGTAGAGCATATTCAATACAACCATCTTTGATTCTAGATGTAAGCCTTAACCTACTGTATGCTTATGAAACAAATTCTAGTAACTAGTTGAGCATGAAGTAAAATCACAAATGAATCACCTCAGCATCAGCGTAAGCCGAATGTCAACGCATTTCGAACCGTACCATCTCAACTTCAATTGTTTTTCCGATTAAAATGTCAGTTTGCAAATCCCAAACAACAAAGAGAGAAACACACATACAAGTCATGCCATACCCTCTACTCTATCAAACATGTCATCAACTATCAAAGGGTCGCCACTGTAATACGCATCACGTGCACCAAAACCCCCCATCAAATTACACTGAAATTTTCACCGGAAAAATAAAATTGAAACGAAAAAAATCCGTACTTGACGGTAGAGGGCTTCGAGCGTTTCTTTGCTGGCGGTTTCGATGGGGCGAGGTCGTCGCGAGTGGTGTTGTTGCCGCCGGCGGAGATCCGGGCGGCGGTTCGGATGGCTCTGGAAGTTTCGGTGGAGCGAAGGAGGCTCCCGTGCCCGCCATGAGACTCAAGCTCAAGCAGAGAGAGAGAGAGTTTGGGTCACGGAAATGGGGTTTTGGCGGGTAATATCTGGATTGGTTGAAGAATAAGAGAGAAGAATACTGTACTTTTGTGGAAGCTCCAGATTCGACGCCGTTGATAAAAAAAGTTGCGTCTGCCGGGAGTCGAACCCGGGTCTATTGCTTGGAAGGCAATTATCCTAACCGTTGGACTACAGACGCTTGCTTGTTGACAATTTCTGTTGCCGACCCAACTAAGGCATAGCAAGGCATCAGATCCGAGCTTTGGTGAAGCGTTTTAATATGTAAAATAAAAATAATTTAATTAATGGTATAAAAGGCATTAAAAATATATTTATAGGTTTAAAAATAAAATTAATTAGTTAGATTAAAAAAATAATTTTTTAATTTGGAATACGACAACAACATAATAACATAAAATCGTTCACTTATTTCATTTTTGTCGTCTTCGTCACTAATTAAGAGTATTTGCATGCATTACAAGCATAAACAACATAGCCGACGAATAAAAAAAACAGGCCGACGAAATATGTTTTTTAATGGTATAAAAAAACAGGCCGACGAAATATGTTTTTTAATGGTATAAACATATTTCGTCGGCCTGTTTTTGGCTAAAGTGGAATTTAGCCAACGAAAAGATATTTCGTCAGCTAAATTAAATTTTCATCGGTTAAAGTGAAATTTTAGTCGATGAAATATTTTTTTTGTCGGCTAAACTAATTTTTTCATCGGCTATAGTCTGTAAACTATAGCCGACGAAATTATAAAAGTTTAGCCGACGAAATAAATAATTTTGTCGGCTAAAAGTCCTTATATTTGCATATCTAGACAACAGCCCATTTGAAAAAAAAAACAGGAGAAACAGTTTGGTTGTTGCCGAAATCTGTCCAAAATTAGTTTGTAGAGCTATATATAGGTACGTATATGTGTATATATCTTGATTTTGAATTGATTTAAGAGTTTTATTTGAGTTACATAATATTGATTTTCAGTTTTATTTGAGTTGAATTAATAGATTTTGAGTGTGATTGAGTTGATCAATTTTGATTTAATAATATATATGAAGTTGTTAATAAGTAGTATATATATATTAATTTAATTTTAATATTGTGTTGATGCATGGTATTAATTAATTAAGTTGTTGATTATATGTTGATTATAAATTTGTGATGATCGATGTTGATATATAATATTGTTATGTAATTAGTAATTGGTATATATATATATATGTGTTATTAATTAATTATTGCAGAATACTAAATGATTTGAAATTTTATATATGGAATTAATTAATTATAGTTATACATATATATTTTGTTATTTTTTCAGGATATGGATAAGAGTTGGATTTCCGATTTCGCTTCTAAAATGGGACAACAGATATGGTAAATGAGTTACTAGTTTATTGAATATATATATGAACTACTAATGCTAACGGGAATACAATTTTCTATTGCTCGTGCACGAAATGTCAGTATCGCAGTGATATACATCGATTTGCGATTGACAAAGTATGGCAGCACCTAAAGAGTAACGGGTGTTGGGAGAAGTATACATATTGGATATATCACGATGAAACATCATCAGGGGGTCCGCATGATTATGGGCAATTTTCTAAGACGGGCAGTACATCCAACGATCCAACAACGGCATTCATCAACGATATGTTTTCTGATGAGAGCGATGTATGCTCTCAAGGACAGTATATGCCTGAGCCGGTGCAGCTCTTTCCAGACTTGTCAACACTGATGGTATTGACAAGTATAACAAATTATTTGCTTTCCAACAGACCCCTGTGTACCCCGGTTGTCAGAAGACGGTTCTTGAAAGTGTGATAGACGTAATGAAGATTAAAGTTATGACAAAATTGACCGTGAAGGTTGTTGACGATTATCTACAGTACACTACTTCGATTGTCGCATCCCAGGACAATATGTTCGGCTATCTGTTGATGACAATAAGAAACAGAAATACCCCATCATCATACCACTAATATACTATGGCCTCGCCATTTACTAACCAAGACAGAAACAAATGCCAGTGAAGAATTCATACCTTTTAAATTGTAAAAGGACAGCATATTCACATAACTAAACCCATTTTTACCTATCAATGTGAACATAAATGAGAACCACTTGTTCCTACACAGGATTTAAAGAAGTAGAATGAGAAGAAGGTTCTTACCATAACCTTGCGACAAAGCCTGCAATCAATTGCCCGAAGCCATTTGTTTCGAAAAGAACTAAGGAGAGCAGAGGGCTACAGTTCAAGAGGGAGCTTGGTTCCATTCTACGGAAAGCGATACAGGAAAAATTAGGACTGGTCATTTGTTTCTCTCCTAAATTCCGGAAGGGGTAAAAAAAGAAGTACCCTCATCATGGTGAACCTCTCCTTGTGATCGGGATAAGGTAAATATTTTTTGGTGATCTAATCCACTTGATGGTCACAACACCAGTTTGTTCTATTGCATTTGTCGCCTCCAACTCAGTAAACTATGGACACCAATTTCTAATTTGTTAGCCTCCCAATCGGTACACTAATGCACACCAGTTTGTCCCATTTCAATTTTTAGCCACCAAATCATGTATGAATACAAACCTATAGATGTATGACTATCCATGTCACTCTGAAAATATCAAACATTGGAGAAAGGGGGATGCGTGAAACACAAAGTGAGAGACATTCATACTTCACTATTCTTAGGATGATTTATGAAACTGTTGAATAACAATGTCTCTGGTAAGAACTAAAAAGGGGCATGCCTTGGTCAAGTAATTTGTGAGTGAAACATCGAAAGCTGTTTGAGGAGGACTTGTCTTCTGTTTGACAATAAGAGCTATAGATACGGCACATATAGATCAGTAGTGATTCTTAATCTCTTTAGTAAGTTAAAACTCTGCTTGCACTCTTTGAGTATTTACAACAGATGAACTGTACGTAAGCTGTTTAATGTTTTCATTGTAACTGCTAAAGTTAGCAGGTCTTAGTTGTAATCAGAAGAAAAGGGTATATATCTGACTTCTACGTATGTGCTTTCATTCTTCAGATTAGACGCGATGGGTGCTCTAGAAGTGCATAAAATGATCCATGGACACCATCAGGCATGGCGATTGCTCTCCTGTATGTAACATTATTTAGAACTGTTTACGTCATTGTTTCGAAACTTAATTGTTTCTGATTTATTCTTCTACCGTTCTAATTGGGTCAGTTTATGTCATCTCTGGTTTTGGCGGGAGTTTGCCCTCGGCTCTTTTTATCAACAGTGGTATTTCTGTTGGTGCTTCTGGTGCACTTTTTGGTTTACTCGGAAGCATGCTTTCAGAGCTTATATCAAACTGGACAATATATGCAAACAAGGTAAATGAAATTTCGACAAGCTAAATGTCGCTCCTCTTCGGTATGCACTACCCTCATCTTACAGTTTCATATTTTTATGTGCAGTTAGCGGCATTGCTTACTCTCATTTTCATCATCTTAATAAATTGAGAAAAATGCACCAACAATGTCCGAAGACTTGGTGGACTATCAATATGATACCCAGATTTTCAAATGTATCAAAATGGTACCCGAACTTGCATTTTTGTATTAACGTCGTACCTATGGATGTTTTCCGTCACCTCTCCGTCAGTTCATAGCACAAACAGAAGTATCTTCGTGATCTGCTAGCTCGAACAGAATCTACTGGCCTGAAACTTGATGACTACCTGCAGGCTGTTGCATGTGGGGAACAAGATATTAGAGATTGCTATTCGGAGAACCTCATGTTTAGCAGGAGTGATCTAGTTGAAATGATGGTGCTGAACGGTCTCTTCATTATCGAACTCTTCTGCAGAGAATACGACGAACTAGTGTCACTACCACCGAGCCATGGCGACGATCCCATCTGTAAGTTCGCGCGTTGAAATGAGGCTGTGGCGGCAGGAGATGGAGATGTTGAGGAGAGTAGCGGCGGCGTCGTCTTGGAAGTCAGTGGAGGAGCCGAAGAGAGTCTCGGCCAGATAAGGAATAGCGCCGGCGTCAGCGACGATGGGGCGGCTGTCGGCGTCATGCTTGGTGATGAGGCGGAGCTCTTTCAGGGCTTCGGATCGGGTCTGTTCGGAGACGGAGCTGAGCTTGGAGACTAAGGAACGAGCCGTACGGAGCTTCACATCCATTAGTGAGATCGTGTCTCTGATTGTTATTGGATTTGTGGGTATTGGGTTTGGGAGAATTGGTGTTGCTTTGAAATGGGTGTAATGTGGATTTTTGTACGACGTACTTAGTGCGATTGAGTTTTGTACCTCTTGATGATCCACCTCAAGCTACCTCAGTTCACTTGTGACATGAACTGACGGAGAGGTGACGGAAAACATCCATAGGTACGACGTCAATACAAAAATGCAAGTTCGGGTACCGTTTTGATACATTTGAAAATCTGGGTATCATATTGATAGTCCACCAAGTCTTCGGACATTGTTGGTGCATTTTTCTCTAATAAATTTAGCAATGGGAATTCTTCCACATATGGACAACTTTTCTCATATTGGTGGATTTGTTTCTGGATTTCTCCTTGCATCTGTGTTTTTGATCCGGCCCCAGTTTAAATGGGCTAACCAAAGGAATGCTACCCCTGGATGTATTACAACTCCAGTTAGATCTAAATATATGTGGGTTATCTCCCTGATACTACTGATTGTTGGGTAAGCATCTGAAACCCTGGTTATTGATTGTTTCACTTCCTGTACCATAACTATTTTAATGACAATTTTACAGCATATTTAACTACAGTCACCAATGGATAACCTTGATAACTGTTTGTTTCTTTATGTCTAATACTAATTGGTCACCTTGATGATATCACTTACTAGTACAGGTTCCTTAGTTCTTTCTTTATCGGAAATGAAAATTCATTTTTATCTTAGGTGCCGAAAACCAGGAGTCATGAGAATTTTCTGACAGTAGTCTTCTGATTCTGACAGGTTTACTCTTGGCATAATTTATCTCCTAAGTGGTGTGAATCTAAATGAGTACTGTTCCTGGTGTCATTATTTGAGCTGTGTCCCAACCTCCAAATGGAAGTGCCAGCCACACCAGATTGAGTGTCTGGTAATTGTTGCTGCTCTTTTTTTTCTTCCGACTCATAACTTTTACGATATCATTTGTCAAATAGAAGTAGCTTATTTAAGTGATGTGCCAATAAAAAGCTGAAGGGAAAATTATCAAACCAAAAATGGATTGAAAAGGTTCTCACTGCTTGTGTCCGTTCTACTAAACTTATGAGATATTAAAGGTCCATCTAGCCAATTGGAGCTCTTCAACTCACCTGTTGCTATGCTCCATCATCATCCACATTGTTTTTAAGCTTCTAGCCTTGAGTTTGTTTCCCGAATAAATTTCTGACGATTTATGTAATCTATGTTGCTGTAAACTAATATTGTACTGATACATGGTTCTGTATATGCATGTATTCGCGGATCCTTGCAGACGAACCAGCTTGGAAATCAACTGAACGTGACTTGCTCAAGCAATGGTAAAACCGGCACGTATTCATTGGCAGATAACAGCCCATCCCGGATTCAGCAGCTATGTACGGAGCTGTGCAGCTGACATACACATACATACAGATGCAAGCGATGATAGAATTAATGCTAATTGATGTGGTTCAATCTTTTATACCTGTAGTCTGTAGAGAATAATCATGTGTATTCCCCTAGCAATGGTTTTCATTGGTAATTCTTTTCGTTCTTTTACTCGCTCCCTCTTTTTAACGTCTCAAATTCTCAGTTATGGTCCTCTTACTGAAACATGCAGCCCAAGTTGCAGATGGAATTGTTGTGAACTGCTATTACCCTGGATAACGCTTCTGAGTGGCCCAATGTTAGTTACATAATGCTAGGGCCAATTCTAAAGCCCATTATCTATTGAAAAAGAATAGTTCAATTTCCTTCTTTTCTCGTACAGTGGAATTACCACCAAAATTTTATCACCACTTCAAAATTTCCTACGAAATATTCCTTTCAACTCTTTATCGTGGTTCTAAAAGAAGGGAAAATGAAAATAACATCATAGTGTTATTTTAACTCTCGTCATTTATCTTATATAGAAGTAGTCTAAATCATGAACCAGAGGTTACAAGAGACTTAAGATCACAATACTAATGTCATGTTGCTAGGCAAAGTAATAGTGTTGATCCATAAGTGACGATTAAAATTTTGCACTCTCCATTTTACAATACACATTCTTGATTTCCTTTTTGGCTGGTGATTATCTTATTGCTGGTTTCATCCTTGGTAAAATGTTAAGTTCTCATGACCAATTCTAGAATTCTAGCCATTGCACTGCTACTATGTAACTTACCTTGCGTATCTGTAATTCTCATCGAGTGATTCGAGTCTATTACTGGCTACCTCACTCGCAGCAGTTCTCTGAAGTTCATCAGTAGTTTCATTTACTGTAGTTAACAACATCGATCAACTAACTCATTAGTTGAGTGAAACCCGACCACTTTGGTAAAGTTGGGGAAGAATCAATTTTGCTCATTATCGCTTTCAGAATTTCCAGATGAATAAGAGCTGACAGTTTAGCTTCTATGGTGTGGCTTTGTCTACTGCAAAACTTCATTATCGATCTTAATCAAATCATCAACAAGCAAAAATAAAGACCATAAATCAATTAGGAGGCTGGCCAGAATCCTTTAATCATCAATATCTCGACCTCTTTTGGGTGTGTTGGGTAAAAATGTGCCAAAAATGTCCCCAGCAGAGTCGCCAAAAACTATGTTGGGTAAAAATGTGCCAAAAATGTCAAATGTCACCCAACGTAATTTTACTCTATCTTATTGATTAAAATAGAGTTTTAATTATGTCTGGGTCAACTCATTCAAGACGGAACGTGTCTCTTAATTACAATCCCTCATTACAAGGGAACACCCCTTGATTCGATTTATGAAGAAACCGATGTGTGTTTGTTTGCTTTTACGACTGCACCCGAATGGGTTGCCTACGTACCCCGGGAGGGATCAAGTCATTCGTAGTTCAGGATCCCAACAAGTGAATGACTTATTGGAGGGCTGTGATTTTTGAAATGAGAGTAGTGTTTGGGATTTGTATCTGAAGGCGTATGAGCTATGGAGCGAGGCTTCAGAAGATCCGAGAGTTTATTTGAAGTTGTGGTTGCATCCAGATTTAAATCTAGACTGCCTACATACCCTGCGAGGGGATCAAACCGATGTAGTTCAAAATTTGGACTGGGTTTGAGAATTTGACTGAAGTCATTTGGACTGGTCGATTTTTGACTGGTGGTCAGGGATTCTGTTTGGAATGGTGAATTTGACTGAAGTCATTTGGACTGGTCAACTTTTGACTGGTGGTCAGGGATTTGATCATATGTTTAGGAAATTGGCTTGAAAAGAACCAGGATTTGGTTTTAGCCATGGTTGTATCCGGATTTGAGTCCAGACTGCCTACATATCCCTTGTGGGAATCAAACCATTGTAGTTCACGCTTGGATTTGATTTTGATAGATGTACATATTTTGAATCCATCAATTGTATTTCATGTCGATACTTCATTTGGTGGGGTGCCAGCTGATTTGATTTGGACACCCATCATCCTGGGCTTTGCAGTTGGGCCTTGAGACTTGAAGTGGGCTTTTTACACTGCTGCATTTGGATTTGTACTCGACATGTAATTTGATAATGACTTTTGCAGTTGGGCCTTGAGACTTGAAGTGGGCTTTTTTTCACTGCTGTATTTGGACTTGCATTGTCTTTTGTGGGCTTAGTTCCCTTTCATTTGTGAGAGGCCCATAGATTTTCCTTGAAGACATTTTATTTGATTTGGGCACCCATTGTATTTTGTTGTTGGGCCTTGGAATTTAAACCGGGCTTTTGTACTGCTGTCTTTTAGCAGAGTGGGCCTGTTTCCATTTTATTTGCAAGAGGCCCGGGGATCTTTGATTTGGGCCTTGGGACTTGGATTGGGCTTCATACTGAAAAGTTGGTGGAGTTGGTCTTGAATTGATGATGGGCCTGTGGAGTGGGTTTGTTTCCCTTTTTCTTTTGTTGAAGGCCCATCAGAAAGATGACCGAAGCCCAATGTCTTTTTTTTGTTGAAGGCCCATGAGTCTCTCCTCTTTTTTTTGTTGAAGGCCCAATAGGCCAGATTTGGTTGCCAGGCCCAATTTGTTTCTTGACAGACCCATTTGTTTTTCTTTGGTAGGCCCAAGAGACCAGGCCCTAGTTGGAGGCCCATAAGTTTTTTTTTGTTGGAGCTTTGTTACCAGGCTTTTTTTTTGCAGGGCCCATTTGAAGGCCCAATTTTGGAGGCCCAGGTTCTCGGAGGCCCGGCCCAGGAGATTTTGGAGGCCCGGATCGGAGGCCCAATACTTCGGCCTTTTCTTCTTTCCTTTCGTCTGTTCTTCCCCATTTCTTCCTCCTTTCTTTCTCTTCTTCTTCTTCCATTCGCTTCTCCTGTTCCTTCTTCTCGAAGCCCGGGCGAGAGAGAGAGAGAGAGTTGGGTCAGACAGATCGGAGATAGGGTGGCGCTTCGGAACGGATCGAAGCTCGTGATTTGGGATTTCTGCACAGATCGGGTAAGGCTCGCAACTTCTTTCTTTCATTTGGTTTGCGATCGAAACGATTGAAAGCTTCCGTCTCTTTTTTCCGAGCTAATTCAGTTTCTTGTTTGCCTTATCCTTGCCTGGTTACTGTTGAAAGCGGATTCGGAGGTTGGGCTTCCACCGGTTTCCGAGAACTCTCGAAGCCTGCAATTGGGTGCTTCGCACAAATCAGGTGAGGATGGAAATTTCTTTCCTTTATTTCGTTCCTTGATTTGATTTGTGTGTGGTGACAGCCGAGAGCTTCTGTTTTCCAAACTGATTCAGTTTTTTTGTTTCTGTCTTAACACTGTCGATACCAGATTTGGAGATGGATTCGGGTTGGAGATGGACTGTGAACCCGGTTCTGCATATTTACACATGTATTGCTCGCAATTCGCAAAATTTCTTTCTGACAATCTTCTGTGCTTTTTGCCAATTGAGACTGCATCTTTAGTTTGGTAAGCAATTGGACTTTGTTAGCATGTAGCTACTGCTTAGATTTTAAATGTGTGACCGAGGGTTTGTTCCTTCTGTGCTTTTGTTGTGATGGTCATGAAACAGGGTTCCTCAGGTCCTCCTTTTTTAATCTTATGTGCCATAGGTTCCGTTATTTAGGTTTAGGAATGGTTGAGGCAGTGAGTTAAGGCAAACATAGTAACAGAGAGTCATTAGTGGTCAGTGCCATAGTAGAACCACATGATCCAAGCCATAGTAACCAGTAACAGGGCCCAAGAACATAGTCACCTCCAAAACACAGCATCATGAGAACCAAAGTAACTGGGAGGGATTTGAGTAACCAAAAGATCATAGGACCAGAGCCAAGTAACCAGAACCATAGAACCATAGTAACCAAGAACCAGAACCAAGTAACCAAGATCCAGAACCATAGTAACCAAGAACCAGAACCAAGTAACCAAGAACCAGGACCATAGTACCAAGGATTTAGTAACCAGTGAACAGTAACCATAGAACCAGAACTTTGAAGGCTTTGAGTAACCAAGTAACAAGGGCCAGAACCAAGAATCCACAAGGGATTTGAGTAACCACAGTAACCAAGAGAACAGTAACCAGAACCAAGTTATCCACAAGGGATTTGAGTAACCAGGGAACCATAGAACTAGAACCAGGAATCCACAAGGGATTTGAGTAACCATAGTAACAAGTAACAAGGGCCAGAGAACCAAGAACATGAGGGGATGAGAGGATGAGAGAATCAGTTATACCTCTAGGGTTTTGTTTGCTTTTTGCTGCGTCTTCCTCTGTTTTTTCTGCCTCTCTGCGTCTGTTCTCCCTTTTTGGCGTGTGTCTCTTTTTCAGCGTCCCCTAGGCCTTATATATTGTGTGGAGTTAAGGAAAATGAGTCCCAATAGGCTAGGTCACTTATATGAGTTATAAGTAAACTCAAATACCCCTTGTGTGGGAGCATAAAACCTTGATAGGGACTCTCTCTTTTTTTCTGTCTTTTTTCCCTTTTTTTTATTTGATTCGGCTGCCTCCCCTATTTTTCCTCATATATATATATATGTATACATATATTTATATATATATATATATATTTATATATATATATATATATTTATATATATATATTTTGCGTATCAACAGGGTGTAGTATATATAATACACGAGGCAGTTAAGTTGGTTGGTGCGGCAATGCCTTAATCTGAAAAGAATGAGAAGATGAGAAAGGAAAAATCGGGGCCATGAATTGGGGGCTTTGGACAGAGACATAGTGATGGTTCCAGGACCTGCAAAGGACCGTTTGCTTGGCTTACTAGATATGATTCTCCATTTGCTTGGTTGAGAAACTTGTGGCTTTATTCATGGAGATAGATTGCGTAAAGGTCCAAACAATTAGGGTAGGCATGCATTAGAATTGGATTAAGTGCTCTAGTAGGTAATTGTACGTTTGGGAATTATTTTTGGTCCCTAGCTACTTCCAACCATATCAAAGATATTGATGATCCCATGCATGCGAACTCGAGCATCAAAATTAAAATGATCATAGATGTTTGTTTGGTTTAGATTGATTGCTTCCCAATCGAATTCTCTCTAAAGAGGGACATATATAGGACCATTCTTCCCAAGATTGAAGGAAAGCTAGCTAGCCTTCTAACTTTTGAAGTGTGTCAAAATAGTATTTGTTTATGATTATTTATAAAATTTAAACGAGAATTCATAGGTAGCACTAATTTTGTCCAATTATTTAATATTTTGTATTATTCTTGCATTCAAAAAATTAAAAATTATTCAGCCTTACAAATTGTTAAATTGTTTATCTAATGGTCTGAATTATTTTTTGAATAAAAAAATGGTCTGAATTATTTTTTGAATAAAAAAATGGTCTGAATTATTCATGTATTTTTTGGAAATGTAAAATTATTCTATGTATTTTCTGAATTATATATTCATGTACCTTTATATAAACTGTAAAATTGAAATGTGTAATCCGTCACCAACAATTTCTTTTCTTAATTGATAAACTGAGTGACTGCAATGTCTCCTCAAATAACCAATTTCATTCAATTCAATTTATGCGGTATCCCCCTTATCATTCAATTATAATTTTGTGACCACTACCACACAACCTCCCTCAAATTCTATTTTGGGCGCCAACTATCTGAAGGGATCTAGATCCATCCTTGTAGGGAAAAAGAACGACTTGAATTGTAAGGGCTCCTTCAATCAATTTGTGCCAATGCCCGATGACTATTCTTATGAATTCATGAAACTATGAAGCTACATTTTTCTTAGGTGATGAACTGCACCAAAACTGTTGGAGAGGAAAGATTCCATATCAGAAAATGGACAAATAAAATATAACTTATAAGTGGATGAATTATATCCAATTGTACCGAGGCCTTTTGTGATTAAAACTCAACACCTTAAAGGTGGTTAAGTTGGGACAATATCGGTACAATGGTGATCCACGGGCCACACTTGTCCCAGTTCAAGTTGGTATCAGAGCGGGTCTCTCTTCAATTACTTCTCCCAACGTAACGGGGGAAAGTCTCCCATCATAATGAGCTCAAATTTGGGTTCATCGAATCAAATTGCCGTCGGAAAAATTATGATTGGCCCATGAATGTACCGATTTCCGATGTGGGAATTGGACTGAATGAATTTCACGTGTCAAACCTAAAAAGTTAGGTTGCACGTGAGGGGGAGTGTTGGAGAGGAAAGATCTCACATCAGAAAAGGGACAAATAAAATATAACTTATAAGTGGATGAATTGTATCCAATTGTACCGAGGCCTTTTGTGGTTAAAACCCAACACCTTAAAGGTGGTTAAGTTGGGACAATATCGGTACAATGGTGATCCACGGGCCACACTTGTCCCAGTTCAAGTAGTAGAAAAAAAATACTTCAATTCAGGGTTAATTCAATATGGCGAACAAATCAGATTCAGATTCAAAACAGATTCAGGTTGTCAAGATAGTCAGGATAGATCTAGGTTGGGTTTGGGAGAGCTTATAAGCTTCTTTACTTTTAAGCATCAAAGGTTTTGGTGTTTGGTAAGTCTAAAAATAAGCTACTTTTTTAAAAAGTATAAAGTGTTTTGAGGGAAAAAGGAGAAGCTGCAAACACCCACCTTCTGCTTATAAGCTAAAAGTCAGCTTATATCTTATAAGCCCAGCTGCACCAAACCCACCCCTACTATGATCTACCATAGCTTTCAGCTCCCAAGATCAGAACTCTCAATAATCGACATCACACCACTACTCAAACTATGCCTCTAGGGTCCTATTTATATATAAGAATAGTTGTAATCCTAGAAGGAAACTAATTACACAGAAAGACTTACACAATCCTAGTTTGATTATACTTTCTAATCATATTAGGATTAGGACTCACGTCAACACTCCTCCTCAAGTTGGCGCATACAAGTCTTGAATGCTCAACTTGTCAAGTGAGTCACTAAATATTTGGACGAAACTGCTTGGTAGACTCCAAACACATTTCTTCAAACTTCATAATCACTAGATTCAAGTTTCAGCTTTCTCAGACTGCTGCCATCTGTATTGTGTTTCATAGTATAAACTCATCTACAACCAACAGTCTTTTTTTTTCAGGTGGTAATGGAACCAAATCCCAAGTACCATTCTTCTTGAGAGCATCCATCTCGACCTTCATTGCTTTGGCCCACTTCTCTTCTTTGATTGCATCCTCAGATGATGACAAGCTAGGAGAGATCATTGATGTAGGGGAAGAGACTGGTCTTGCATGTACATCTTCAACTAGTTGATCAGTATTCAATTTTCCTCCTTTCGACGTGTCGGGCAAGGTTCTTTGGTCAAAAGTTCAGCCATTATACATCCAACTGACCACCAGGGAAGTATAAGGCTTCAAAGGACTCCCATACAGACGTGACATCCCACGGTCTCATATTTTTAATTCACCCTCGTTCAAAAGGATGCTTGAGGTTTTCAGATCCTTGTGAAGAATCCAATTGTCATGAAGATATTTTAAACCCTCCAGCAGCCTTTTCATCATGTATTTAACTTCACCAATACTAAATCGCTGCTCCATTGATTCCATTAAAGACTTCAGCTCATAGCTATTGATGTCCAGACTTTCCCACACAATAAGTATCTCCACAGCACCCATCTCCAAAGCTTTAAGTGTGTCATCCACACCAATAACATACTTACCACTATCCTGACTAATCTCCTCAAAGAATTTTCCAATCAACTTCTTCTCATGTATAAACTTCACATTGGACAAAACATCGGCAGACAATTCAATAGCTTGATTAAAGCCATTATCCCCTTCATAAGAAACATTCACAACATTCATAATCTTGGCCTGCAGACGAGGATCAAACATATTCGACCGACTAAGCTCAGTTTTGAAGTCAGCTGATCCAGCTAGTATCAAACCTGAAACATTCGGCTGGCTAGTTGCAGCGTTTATAAAAATCTGTGTGGCGAGCTCAGCTGTCTTCCTCACATAGTTGTGCCGCTTCTCCGTTCGAAGATGAGCGAAACGAACAGATGATTGTCCTCCTCTTCCATGTTTCTTCGGCAGGTCGACACTGAACTCAACAGCTTTGAGAGTAATCCGCCTCAATGCAGCCTTCCTCTGCTGCAGCGTGCCGTTCTTCACCTTCAATAAAAGCTTCATAATCCTCCTATCTCTCGCCTCCTCCGCTGACAATGCCTCATCTTCTACCTCATTCATCAATGGCCCGAAAAATTGTTAATCCCCCTGCTGCAGGGGCACTCCATCCGGCAGCTCCTTGGGCAAATCATACATCTGTCCACGATTCTCCACCAGAATCATGTAAAACGGAGCCTTCGGCGTCTCGAGAAGCTTCCTCGCCGGAGTCCTGATCGGCTTGTACCCCGCCGGTGGCTCCATTATCTTATACCCCGCCGGAATCATAGCATCCAGTTGCTCGTCAGTCAATTCCTCCTCCGACGTGATGGCCTTGAGAGCTCCCGGCGTCGGCGTAGCGAGCCAGGATCCACCGACGGGAGTCTTTCCAGGTGTGTCCGCCACCGACTGGGGCGTCTGGTCCCATCTTGAGGTTTTGGGAGTCATTGAAAGAGACGGAGTGGCCGGAGCGTCTAATACCCAGCCACAATGGCTTCAATACAGATTCAAAGCTTTCAATACCATACGGGGCAGCAGCCTCAGCGAGGGAAGCAACAGATAGCGCAGTAATAGTCCGGACCCTCTGGTTTTCATCATTGAGACCAAGCTTTATAATCTCCACCAGAGACTTCAAGTAAGGAAGAACAGCCGGCCCAATCAAGATGCCAATCTGCTGAACAATCTTGATCCCCGTGTGACGTGCCTGCCACGATTTCTTGCTGTCACACACAGCTTTCACAAACGACAAGAGTGCAGGAACACCAGCAGCATGAGCAACAACACTGAACGCCCTAGCAGTAGTGTTCCTGACATATTCATGAGCGGAATCAATACCCATACGCAAGGCAGCAATCATACTAGCCAAACCAGCTGCTTTAGTAAGCTTAGAGACAATCTCTGGTGATTAATCAACCTTCGGATCACCTCTTCCTCTCCAGTTCGTATGGAAAGCTGTGAAAACTCTAAAGCATGAGCTAGAATCTCAAGAAGACCGTTCAGCTTCGTTGTTGAAGTCAAAAGTAACGACAGGCTATGTCTCCTTAAGGGGTTGTAGGAACTCAGATAATTCAATTCAACTCAAATTGACTTTCCAGGTTCTTCAACTCTTTAAATTCGTCCATATTCAGAGGATTTCCTATATACTTGCTCTCCCCCTGAAGGGAAGACTCTGAAACTCCTCCTGAGTAATAAAGTTCAGGTGTCATGACTATGGCCTCAGGTGCAGCTGCAAGGTGCAACATTCGAATGTTGTAGACTCTACAAATGTATGCAATTCAATTCAATTCATGGTTATTCATGGTGGTTCAATTCAAGTAGTGGATTTATGGGTTTCAATTCAATTCAGGGTTTTTTAGCTCTAAGATAGTTTAGGGTTTTAATTCAATTCAGGGTTGTAGGAATTCAGGGTTTCAAGATGGTTCGATTTCAATGGTGGTAGTAGTGGATTTATGGGTTTCAATTCGAACGATTTCAATGGTGGTAGTGGTGGAATTCAGGGTTTCAAGATGGTTCGATTTCAATGGTGGTAGTGGTGGATTTATGGGTTTCAATTCGATTTCAATGGTGGTAGTGGTGGAATTCAGGGTTTCAAGATGGTTCGATTTCAATGGTGGTAGTGGTGGGAGTGGTGGTACGCAGCGGTTTGTGGTGGTAGTTTGGGTGTTCTTCGAGATTCAGGATTCAAAGGATGCAAAGCAAGTTCAAAGGATTGAACCTGCTCTGATACCGAGTAGAAAAGAATACTTCAATTCAGGGTTAATTCAATACGATGAACAAATCAGATTCAGATTCAAAACAGATTCAGGTTGTCAAGATAGTCAGGACAGATCTACTATGATCTACCATAGCTTTCAGCTCCCAATATCAGAACTCTCAACGATCTACATCACACCACTACTCAAACTATGCCTCTAGGGTCCTATTTATATATAAGAATAGTTGTAATCCTAGAAGGAAACTAATTACATAGAAAGACTTACACAATCCTAGTTTGATTATACTTTCTAATCATACTAGGATTCGGACTCACGTCAACAAAAACCACTCTATTGCTAGAATGCAATTATGCATGTGCAGTGGCGGAAGCAAGATGAAAATATCACCTGGGCTAAATATAAGCACAAAAATTTTGCTTGATGATGCGAAAAATGTTTCATTCATTAAAAAAGAACATGCATACATAGCTAGGGGGATATAACAAGCCTTATACTTAAACGCATATATATATATGGACATAAATTAAACACAATTCAATACAAGAAACATAAATTAAAACTAACTAAATTGTACCCTACGAGGCACCAAAGCTTCAAAATCATTAATCACCGTCTCATTATCAATTGCTTCAGCAAACTCCTTTTCAATGTGAAGCACCATGCAATTATCAAGAAACTCATCCTCTATCTTATTTCTAAGTTTGTTTTTGATGATGTTCATAGAAGAAAAAGCTCTCTCAGTGGTTGCAGTAGAAACATGAAGAGTCAACACTAAACATATCAACTTATAGATCATAGGATAGAATTCTGATTTTCTTCTTTGAATAAGCTGTCGACACAAATCACATATAGAATCTAAGGTATGGAATGTTACATCTTGAGTTATATCTTTCTTATAATATGCACACTCTAATTCTAAAGTAAGAAGATCATCTCGCATAAAATCTTGAGAATAAAAGCTCTTAGCAAGAAGAATTACCTTTTAAGTATCAAACAGACTGAACTTATCCTTAACTCCAACAACAATAGGAGTGCCTACAGAAGCTTGGGAACTTGAACATGATGATGTTTGAACCTTACTAAACCATGAACTAATATCTTTTGATCTAGGCCTTTTAACACGATTAATGTGTTCATCGGACATTATGAAATCAAAAACAGTAAGGCTGCGTACAAATTACAAAGTATTCAATTACAAATTACCAACACCATCCATAGAGATTCAGAAAACTTTAAATAAAAAACAAATGGGAAAAGAAATGAAAGGAAATAAACTAATAGCAGGAAGGGGAAGTACGTGATAAAATGATAATTGATACCTGTAACCTGTGGGGGCTGTTCAGTTGTGAAGTATGTGAAGGGAGTGATCTGGGACCGGGAGTGGGAGATGGTAGATGGGCTTCGGGGTCTGGCCTCCACTCCTCCAGAGAGCAAGACGACCAGGACGTCGCGATGCAGGTGAGATGGGCTCTAGGACTGGGACGCGACATGATCACGCGATCCAGGACTAGGAGTCTGGGAGATGGGCTCTGTGCTTCAGCCTCTACTCCCTCCAGAGAGGCACTGAGGCAGACGACCAGGGATCTGTATAGACAATGTAGTTGTACTTTGGCCTCTAGATCGAGAGGCAGACGATTGTGAGATGAGTATTTTTTTATATATGTGATATACTAATATTTTAGGCTTTAAATTTTGACCTGAGCTTTAGCCTAGGTACGCCTATACACAGATCCGCCCCTGTGCATGTGGCTTTGCTTCGAAATGGTTCTTCTAGCCAAAAGTACCATGGGTTTGTTCCACATTGAGATCGACCTCAGATCTTTAATGGGGTAGCACCATATATATGAAACGATCCATTCACCAATTAGTATCGTACATCTCTTCCAAGTTTCTTTTCGTTTATATATGATGTTTAGAGGCGGAGGGACTATGAAACAGACTGGGTCAATGCTCTATTCCATTTTTTACATAAAAAATTTGTAGATCTATGTCTCAGCCATGCCTCACTCATCCAACTACAAAAATACTTATATATATTATAATAAAAATACATCAGTTTTTTTTATTATGGTGATGATTTACAATGAGTGGTCTCACACTCCTACTAGTCCATGTTTGTACGTGATAATCTTCACATGTTTAAATTTATTGTTGTTTTTTCAATGATGTTTTTTTTTTTCTGTTTTTAGCGGTTAGTGGTCAATTGTAATTTTAATTATATATAATTTTCTTTTCTATTGGTTTACTTACTTTTAACATTAGTATTAATTTTACCAGTTGCGACTGCAAGTGTAGAGAAAATATTTTCTGCTATGAACATTGTGAAGACTCAATTACACAGTCGAATGGGTGGCCAGTTTATAAATGATTGCTTAATTTCATATATCGAGAAGGATATTTTTACTGAAATAGATGATGAAACTATCAGACAACGATTTCAAAAGATGAAATATCATCGAGGACAATTACCTTTGTAATAGATAGCAATTAAATTTAAATATAATTAACGTTATTTTTATTTATAATTATTTTTATTTTATTTATTTGTCTCAATCGTCCGAAATTTCTGACTACACCACTATATGTGATAAATGATAAGATGTCCTCTGACCATTGTATACTCTAAACTTAATTAAGAAACACCTAAAAAGAAAAACCAGCTGCCAAAAGAATACGAGAATCGCTTAATTACAATCATTTGGCCAGTGTAGTAGTGGTATAAGCCTCTAATTTATAAGTCGAATGTCGTCATTTTAATTCATGAAAAATTAGTTATCTGCTGCTAGAATAATCATTCATGTAGGGCTAGCAATGATACACAATTCTATTCCAACCAATTCATATACCAACCGTATCAAAGACGTTGGTATACCATCAAATTGGTACACAGTATACAGTAAAGTATACTGTACCAACTTCAAACTATTGGTTGATAGGTGGTACATGTTTTTCCTATACCATGGTATACTGTACCTACCAACTTATATATTATATTAAATTATTTAATGTATATATATATATATATCTTTAAATTTTCAACTGTAGATTTACTGAAAAATAAATCTCTACCGTAAATTTTTCAATCGTTTTGAGAATTTATTACTTATTAATACTTTAAAAGTTTAGCTATTTTGACTTTGACATTTAGCTCGTGACTTTTTATTTGGTAATTTGGTTGAAGTTGTATAAGACTATGGATTTGTATTGTTATTTGTATTGAACTTGTCCCACATTGAAGAAAGATTAAATGCAATAGACAATTATAAGGAAATACCCATGTGAGGTATTAAATGGATTAAATGTCTTGTGTGGGCTTGGTGGGCTTTTCTATTGGGTTTTTCAATAGAAAATAAATAAATATATATTATTTAAAAGTCAAAGATAGGCCTTGAGGCTCTTAAGCTCTATTGAAATAAAATCTGTTTTAAAATTTTTAAACAATAATATTATTATTATTTGAATTTTAAATTCAGATAAATTCAAAAAGTTATAACTGTTCGGGACAGTTACAACTGTTCGAACAGTTACGTCTGTTCAAATTAACTTTTATTTAAGGACGACCTTTTGGTCGTTCTATCCCATCAAACGATTTGCTCTTCTTCTTCCACCATAAAACATATTTCTGAGAAGTACAAAATAAATTCGTCAGGGTCAAGTCCTTGTGCAAGAACTTGAACCAGATAGTTGTATCCTCTAGATAGACGTCCGAAACTGCTGCACGAGTGAGGGCGAATTTTTGTCTTAGGTCACTGCAAAGCAGGCCTCTATCTGATCAAGTTAGTGAATTTAATTTCAATTTCGTTGTTGTTCTTTGATTTCAATTCAATTACTATTATATATTTATTGTTTGCTTCGAAGATTATAGATTGGTTCTAACAATCTAAGACCGAAATTTCTCTAATTGTGTAGAGATGGATCAATCTGTATCTTCGATGGTGAAAAACCATGTCGAGAAACCTGAGAAATTCAAGGGTTCTGATTTCAAACGCTGGCAACAGAAGATGTTGTATTTGACAACCCTTCATGTGGTTAACGTACTGACTGTCGAGGCTCCCACGACATTACAAGAAGGAGAAGGAGAAAACGCACCAACAGAGGCTGTCAAGGCTGAAAATCTGAAGGCTATAGAGACTTGGGAGAATAATGAGTTCATGTGTAGGAACTATATTCTCAGTGCCTTGGATGACTCTCTGTACGATAAATTCTCCACATTCAAAACGGCAAGGGATTTGTGGCAATCATTGGAGAACAAGTACAAGACTGAGGTTGTTTGTTCAAAGAAGTTTGTCGTTAGGAAGTTCCTGAATTTCAAAATGAGCGATGCTAAGTCTGTTGTCAAGCAAGTGGAGGAACTCCAAGTCATTGTTCATGAGTTAGATGTTGAAGGTATGGGTCTTAACCCGAATTTCCTTGTTGGTTCTATAATTGAGATTCTTTTTACTATTCATGTGAATAGTAAAAGGACAAAACTGCCCCTCTTTATTTTTTTACAATCAAACCATTCATACATGAATTGACAGATCTGCCCTTAGTTTTTATATTTTTACAATTTTACTACTCATTTAAAAATTATTATATTAATAATAATAATAATAGGTTGATGAGTGTGTTAATAACAAATATCAGGTGTTGTTAATAACATCTCCATAATAATAATATTCATAATAATAATAATAGAAAGAAAATTGAATCAGCTCTAAAACTAAATAATTGTGTTGAGTGTATTTTAACCGATTCATAATTGTATCGATTGTTCAGAGTTTATATTCATTTATATCACTTTTCCAAAATATTAATTTTGACGATGCATATAAATGTTGACATGCTGGTTTAGGGTTTATGATATTGATTAATAATTGTATCGATTTTCAGGTTTCATATTCATTTACATCAATTTTTCAAAATTTTAATTTTGACGATGCACGATTCCCCTTTTACTATTCACATGAATAGTAAAAAGACAAAATTGTCCCTCTTTTTTTACAATCAAATCATCTATATATGAATTGACAGATCTGCCCTTAGTTTTTATATTTTTACAGTATTACCACTCATTTAAAAATAATTTATATTAATTATAAAAATAATATGTTGATAGGTGTGTTAAATACCAAGTGTTGTTAATAACATTAACATAATAATAATAGAATGAAAATTGAATCAGCTCTAAAACTTAATAATTGTGTTGTGTGTATTTTAACCGATTAATAATTGTATCGATTGTTCAGAATTTATATTCATTTATATCACTTTTTCAAAATATTAATTTTGACGATGCATATGAATGTTGGCATGCGGGTTTAGGGTTTATGATATCGATTAATAATTTTATCGATTTTTCAGGGTTTATATTCATTTACATCAATTTTTCAAAATATTAATTTTGACGATGTATATGATTGCTGATATGTGGGTTTAGGGTTTAGACCGACAATTAATTTTCCTATTGATTAAGTTTATCAGATCAGCTTATGACATGAACTTATGGGTGTTTCTTACTTGCAATTCTATATATTTTGGTTATTAATATAAATTCTGTGTTAATGTCATCTCAATCAATTGTGTACTTTTTATTAGAGTTTTAGATAATTGTTACATAATATTGATCGAACTACAAAATTCACATGTATTGTGTATCGATTTGTTATTCAAACTATGTGCATCTCAATGTAAATATATAATTAATATGATTCATAAGTTTTAAAGTTGATATTTATTATCTACTGAAGGTCATAGACAGTGACATAGAAACTAAATATTTTACATACACGGATAAAGTTTTTTTACACGCTTAAAACGCGTGTTTGATATATATATATATATATATATATATACACACACATCTAATTCATCTGATAGTGATTCCAGCACGATTTCTAAAATAAACCAAACATTCCAAAACCTTCAAATATCTAGACTTAATTTTCCCCGAAAATCAAGATTCAGAAATAGTTTTGAACGACCTTTACCTATTGATATTCAACCTACTAATTTCTCTAATAATCAATTCTCAGTTTCTTCTGACAAAACTTATGAATGGAACATAGACAACTTATCTGAACAAGAAATTTTAAATAAACTCCATCATATGTCAATGACCGCCAATAGTTATATCACCAACCACAATTTTACCCAACCTGAAATTATTGAAATACTTTCAACTGGTTTCACCGGAATGCTCCATTCCTGGTGGGACAAACATCTAACGAATGAAGCACGTATGGAAATCAAACATGCAATCAGACGTGATGACAATGGAAATGCCATTTTTGATGAAAGCACTGGTATGGGAATATCAGATGCAGTTAACACTTTATTTTTCACCATTATCCAACATTTTATTGGTACACCTAGTCATATTACTTCTAGAATTCATGATCAACTTAGTAATTTAAAATGTCCAACCTTAAGTGATTTCAAATGGTATAAAGATGTTTTTATCTCTAGAGTCATGCTCAGAGATGACAGTAATCAACCCTTCTGGAAAGAAAAATTTATTAATGGTTTACCTAAATTATTTGCACATAAAATCAGGCAAGTTTTAAGTACTGACACAGGTCATATTGATTATAATGCTCTCACATATGGAAACATTATTACTACAATACAAAAGGAAGGATTAAAAATGTGTATCGATATGAAGTTAAATGCCCAACTTAAAACTGATAAGAAAACAGCCAAATACGAATTAGGCAATTTTTGTGAACAATATGGCTTGCCTTCTCTTCCTCCTTCGAGAAGAAGAAAACAACATTACACCTCTAATCATTTCCATAAAAGAAAACATAAACACAATAGATATGCTCAAAATATTTTTGAACCAAATACATTTTATTCTAAAAATAAATTCCAAAAACATCGTTCAAAGCCAAATAACCAATTTCGTAAAAACAAAAATTTTGATAAAAGCAACACCAAATGTTACAAATGTAACAAACCCAGACACTTTGCCAATAAATGCCCAGTCAAAAATACCATCAAACAAATAATTACTAGTAAAGAAGATCAAGATAAACTCATTCAAATCTAAGAATTAAAAGACACAGATTCTGAAATTGACCAAAGTAGAGATGAATCTCTACAACTAAATTCATCTTCCTCTTCATATGATTCTGCTAGTTATTCCTCACCTGATATTGCTTTAGGTTGTGGAGATACTTGCTGTAAGTCAAAAACAATTAATGTTCTTTCAAAACAGGAAGAACAAGAAGAACTATTAATTGACTTAATAGGAAAAATTGATAATCCAGACCTAAAAGCAGAATACCTTAAAAAATTGAAAAATTTAATCACTCAAGAAAATACAACCAAAACCCCCCAAGAGAAAATATCCCTTACTACAACTTTTGATATATTTAAAAATAAAAGAAAAGAAATCACACTTCAGGATCTCCAACATGAAATCAAAACCATTAAAACACAAATACAAACTTTACAAAATCAACATTTAAATCTTATCTGTGAAAACAAAGACATCAAAGACAATTGAAACATATTAAAAATTGATACCCAATTTCTCAAGTTACAACAGTTCCCAAATGAAGATATTCCAGAACCATCCACATTACGTGAAGAAGAAATCTCTGAAAACAATACTATCAATATTATTCAACAGATTAATTTAAAAAAATGGTATGTCACTATTCAATTACAAATAAAAGACTTTCAATTAATTACCACTGCACTCATTGATTCTGGTGCAGACCTCAACTGTATTCAAGAAGGACTAATTCCCTCTAAATATTTTGAGAAAACAAAAGAGTCCCTTAGGTCTGCTAACGGCTCAAAAATGAATATTAGATATGAAATCTCTAAAGCCCATGTTTGTCAAAACAATGTTTGTTTTAAAACATCTTTTGTTCTGGTCCAAAACTTAACTGACAAAGTAATTCTAGGTCTTCCTTTTATTACTTTACTTTACCCATATACAACTGAATACAATGGTATTATCACCTACCCATTTGGTGAACCAGTTAAATTTACTTTTCTTTCAAATCCTGAAATACATACATTAAAAGCATTTCAAGAAAATTCAATCTCAAAAACAATTAATTTGATCCAATCAAAACAAAAACAAATAGTTTTTCTTAAAGAAGAAATTAATTTTAAGAGAATTGATGACCAGTTACATAATCCATCACTCCAACAACAAATTAAGAATTTTGAAGATAAAATTATTAAAGAATTATGCTCCGATATCCCTACTGCCTTTTGGCATAGGAAAAAACATATTGTTACCCTTCCATATATAAAGGATTTCAATGAAAAGAATATTCCAACGAAAGCACGACCAATACAAATGAATCACGAAGTAATGGAATTCTGTAAAAAGGAAATCCAAGACCTACTCCACAAAGGAATTATTAGACATAGTAAATCTCCATGGTCGTGTGCTGCCTTTTACGTTCAGAAAAATGCTGAACTTGAAAGAGGTACTCCAAGGTTAGTAATTAATTATAAACCACTTAATACTGTTTTAGAATGGATTAGATACCCTATTCCTAATAAACGAGATCTCATTAACAGATTAAATAAATCAGTCATATTCTCCAAATTCGATTTGAAATCTGGTTTTTGGCAAATCCAGATACATGAAGATGACAAATACAAAACTGCTTTTGTCACCCCTTTCGGTCATTATGAATGGAATGTAATGCCCTTTGGGCTCAAAAATGCCCCGAGTGAATTCCAAAACATCATGAACGATATACTCAATCCTTATAGTCATTTTTTAATCGTATACATTGATGATGTCCTAATATTTTCACAATCCATTGAACAACATTGGAAACATTTACACCAATTCTTTCAGATCATCAAAACCAATGGACTCGTAATTTCGGCTTCAAAAATTCAATTATTCCAAACAAAGATACGATTTCTAGGATTTAGTATTCACCAACTCCAAATCACTCCAATCAACAGAGTTATTCAATTTGCTGATAAATTCCCAGATATTATCTTAGATAAAAACCAACTTCAAAGGTTTTTAGGTTCCCTAAATTATGTTGCTGAATTCTATCAAAATCTCAGACAAAAATGCAAACCGCTTTTTGACAGATTACAGAAAAACCCTCCTCCTTGGACTTCCATTCATACTACTCTTGTTCAAGAAATCAAAACTCATGTGAAAACTCTACCTTGTCTAGGAATTCCCTTAACAGACTCTTTTAAAATTGTAGAAACTGATGCCTCAGAATTAGGCTATGGAGGTATCCTTAAGCAACAGATCTCTCCCAACCAGCCAGAACAAATAGTTAGGTTCCATTCTGGAGTTTGGTCACAATCACAACGCAATTATAGTACTATTAAAAAAGAAATTTTATCTATTGTTTTATGTATTAGTAAATTTCAAGATGACTTATTAAATCAAAAATTTTTAGTCCGTGTTGACTGCAAAAGTGCTAAACACGTTTTGGAAAAAGATGTTCAAAACATTGCTAGTAAACAAATTTTTGCCCGTTGGCAAGCAATTTTAAGTATTTTTGATTTTGAAATTGCATTCATCAAAGGCAGTGACAATCATATCCCTGATTTTCTAACCAGAGAATTTCTTCAGGGTTCAACTCATGCATCCTCCCATGAGGACCAGATCACAAACGGGGAAAAATCCCCAAAGCCCACCTGAAGAAAAACCCCAAGGTCAGCACTCAGTAAAACAAGAATTAATCCCCTATTTCAGTCAAAACCCCATAAGGCCCAACTTCGTTGGCACTACTCTTGGCCCATATAAACCCAGTTTCCAGTCAGCCCTGGTTAATCCCCATGATCCTTTCAAAGTCAGCACCCCAAATCCTTCCAGGCCCAATTTTCGTAAATCATCACCTTATGTTTTACGCACTAGTCAAGACATGTTTTGTGTTGAGACAAACATGAGTCACCTGAAAAACCCAATCTCTATAGTCAAGTATTACTGCCCACCGGGCTTCTTTTTTGTTCCTAATCACCCAAGTCATTCCCTCAAATTCTACAGGGATATTCTCTTTGCAACAGGTTCAGTCACAATCAAAGGGATTTTTGATCCCAAAGATTCAACTAAGTTACTTTACCATTCCTTGTATATAGTAAACATTATTCATTTATCTGATTGGAAAGATCCTCCTTATACTTTCCACAAAGAAGGCGAGTTAACTTTTAATTATTATGATTATGAAGATGCATGGTTCAAAATTTTCATGCATCAAAACGAAGATTTCAGTCACTCTTGGTTCCTCAATTTTGACCACAAATTCAATGGCAAGTTCCCAATGTGGTTTGAAAATTGGTGGAGCACCTTTGGGTGCCCTATCGGTATCCTCCCAGAAGCCCTTCAAGTTTTAGTCTCTGAATTTTCCACAACTCGAGAATTCTCAGACTATGAGAAAAGATTTCCAGTCACTCTGCACTTCATTGCCAAATACAAAGTCCCTTGGATTTTCAAATGGCATTTTGAATTACAGGATTACATAGTTAGCCGAAAATACTTAGTCAAGTGGTGGGACAAATTCAAATCCGAACGCATCATTGACGCATTCAATACTGAATTTCCAGTCCAAGCTGCATCAGCATCAGTCATTCCTCCGGCCACTCCAAATCTGCCACCTTTGGCCCTTGCCCCAACTTCACAGTTACCAAAATCAAGAGGAAAAGAAATAACCGAGTCATCCTCATCCAGCAAAGGATTAAGTTCAGCAGAAATCAAGCAGTTAGCATACCAGTTACTGGCCCAAGCAGCCCAAGTTAAAATTGAAGAAGAAGCCCAAGAAGAAAGGGCCCAAGACTCCTCTTCTTCTCACTCTTCGACCCACAGTCAGAGAAGTTATACAAGCCCCCAGAAGCCTGCCAGTTCATCAAAATTACCAACTAATTGGTACGAACAAACCCAGTATCAAGACAGTCAGGATCCTTTTGAAATTTGAAGACAAGTCACTATTTATGAATAGTAAAATCACTTTTTACTGTTCACTCACATGACAAAACACAGCTAATCGTGCTGCTTCCTGTTTTGTCCATTTATGAGTAAAAGCAGATTCTCTACAGTAAAAGCTGTCTCCCCAGCGTGATTCCCGGAGCCTCAAGTCTTTATAAGGAGCTCCCCTCCTTCAGTCATTCTCAAGTTTTCTTTCAGAAGTTTTTCAGTCTCAAGTTTTTCATTTTCAGAAACACTCTCCAGCTCTCTGATTAAACAGTTTACCTTAGTCAATAGTCTCCCTTTCTTTCTCTACCCCCAAAACCTCATGCATCGGTTTTGAATTAGTAAGTTTATTTGTAATTTGAATTTAAGTTCTGAATGTATTAAACTCAGTTGTACTATGTTTTATATTATGTTTTAAATTATGTTCTCAAACCCCAGGTGGCGGATTACCGCCTAGGTGTGGTCTTTAGTAGCATGGATGACTGAGATACTGTTACTAGGTTCTGTTTTTAGTTTATTTAGCATTTTTTCAATTTTTTGAACAGTAGAGGTTGGTTTGAGTGTGGGTTTATTGAGATTACTGAAATGTATTAATGGTGGTTCAGGTTGAGATTGGGGAAGTATGCTAACTTTAGAACATATCGAGTCAATTTTTGTTTCGATTTTATCTAATTGACTTCCTATGGTAACTAGACTTTGGTTTGAGTAATTGTTTTGTTCAATTATTTTCTTATGATCTGGGTCTGGTTTTTCATCAGGGATTTTAAAAGGCGAGGCCATAATATGTTGGTTTAGATGATCAATTACGACAGTTTCAACAGGGGGGTGAGAAGAGGTGATTACTGAAGAAGTAGTTTTCCATTTAGATTTAGTTAAAGTCTGGATTTTATTTTGGTTTATTAGATCAATAAAGTCAAGGAAGAATATTTCAGTTTTAGTTTGCAACATGTGATTTTTCCAATCTTGGAATAATTGTTTTCTTTGTTCAATTAAAGGGAATTGTCGTCGATAAAGATTGCGGCGAGAAATGTTTTCTGTTAATTCCAAGTTTTGATCTAATCTGGAGTAATTGATGGTAAATGATTGATTAAGGGTATTTAGTTGAGGATTAATAGGAGGAATGACTTCGAAATCACCGGCTGTAGGAGCAGGGGAAGTGTCTTCGTCTTCTTCTGCTTGATTTGGAGTCTCATATTGAGGATAACTGACTTGAGAAGTAGTTTTAATATTTTTAATTTTTAAATTTTTTATTTCTTCTTCTAATTCTTGGATTCTGAGATTTTTAATTTCTCGATCTAGATCGGCATCTCTTCGGGAAATAGAAGAATCAGCCAAAGTAGAACCAGCAAAAGAATGTCTGGCTGAAACGAAGGAGTTTCGAGATGACTGTCCTAACTGTCTGGAAGATTGGCCTAATTCCTGGATTCTAGTTTGTTGGCTAGGTCTGGAATTTAGAAAATTAATTTTTACTGTTCCATCATTATTTTGTTGGATGAAGTTTAAATCAGAAATATTGCGTTGTATCTGAACAGGATGGTTTTCACAAGTGAGAGACCATTCTGTAGGAAGATGGATTTCTGACCATTTAATTGTTTGTGGAATTTGGATGTTGGCATTTTTATGACTGCTTTGAATTAATAAAGTTTGATTTTTAGGACTTTTAATAATGGCTTGAAAATTTATGTTGGTATCTGTGACTTTGTAATGGATTCTGTAAACTAAGGCTAAGGGTTGAGTTCCTTCAAGTACATTATATCCTGATGTTTTAATGTTTAACGTTAAAGCTTTTAATATGTGAGGATCACTAAGGCTGATTGTGAAATCAGGATAGCAATCAAAATGAATTGGGCCATTAAAAAGGCTTGATTCAATAACTCCAAGGGTACTGTCTGTAAAGTCAATAAACCTTGCATCTCTTAAACATAAGAGAACCGAGGCATTAAGACCTTTTCTGGTTAAAGGTTTAATACCAACTTGTACTAATCCTATATGTAAGAAATTGTGACCATCTTTTTTGTGTTTTTTAATTGATTCTGGGCTGAATAATTGACATGTTTCATGTTCTTTACTTAAAGCATAAACTTGTTCAACTGTTTTAATATGATGTTCATTATTAAAGGCGGTCAAAGACCATTTTTTCTTGTAAATTTCTTTACTGGGAACTTTTGGAATGTTCCAATCGTTTATATCTATATTGTCATTTGACTGATATTCTAATTGTTCTTCATTAACTATAGTAGGAATCCTATTAAGGGAGGAGGATCTACTGGAACTGGAGGTAACTGAGGATGATCTAAAGAGTCTACTCATAATTAGAAGGGATCGAAAGGCTGACCTGAAACTTTAAAGATAAAGAGGTTTTCCTGAAAGGACTAAGTGTCTAAAGGACTAGGTTTTCTCTTCTCCGCTCACGCCGCAACCGCTCAGGCCACACTTGGGTCTTACTGTTTGGTCCTGGAAACTTACTGTTTGGGTGGAGAAAACTAAGGCTCAAGACAGGAAGAACAGAAAGGAAAAACCAGGATAAATTAAAGTAAAAGGGCAGAGACACAATCACTTCACAAAAATAAATAGATTTCAAAGAACAAACTCAGAAACCACACCTAGGCGGTAGTCCGCCACCTGGGGTTTGAGGATCCAAATATAATTGAATGAAAAGCATATGAACTCAAAGACCACACCTAGGCGGTAATCCGCCACCTGGGGTTTGAGAACATTTAATTAACGGATGGTAATAACATGATCATAACATGATATATATATATATATATATATATATATATAATCTCAATCAAACTAACTCCCGCTTCACTGACAAACTTGTCCTCCCCAGTCAAACTGGCTTGATCGAATAAGTCCCCATTTACATCGATGTCTGTATATAAAGCGGTGTTCACTGTTCACATGAACAGTACTTCTCATGCAACTTTTTTTTTGCTGCCATTTTTTTTTTGTAAATCTTGTTTCAGTTTTTTTTTTTCGTTCTTTCTTTCGGTCTGTCTTTCAGTTTTTCTCTTTATATATATAGATTTAGTTTTGCCCCTCAATTTAATTTATGATTAAATTTAATAGGTTTCAAAAACATATTAACAAATATATGACCAAATCTCAAACACGTTGGATTTAAGATTTAAGGGTTAGAGATTTAGGGTTTAGAAATTCGGATTTAAGGTAAGCATAACAAATATATAACAAAATCTCAAATACATTGAATTTAAGGTTTAAGGCCAGGGTTATGGATTTAGGTTTAGGGTTAGGAGTTCGGATTTAAGGTTTAGGAGTTGCGCTATTTTATTTGAGTTTCAAAGAGTTGTTGTATAATATTAACCGAATTAACAAAATGACAGTTAGGCTAGACAACCAATATCAGGGCTAACTCCATCTCAATTAATTGTGTTTATTTTTATTTGAGTTTTCAGAAAGTTGTTACACAATATTGATCGAACTACCGAAAATTACATAACAATAAATTTGTCGGACAAAAACACATTTATGCACGCACTGGTGCGTGCGTGAAGGCTAGTTATTCTAAAGTGCATGAAATGCAAGACTTACTTTGTTTCAGAAACTCAGTCTTTCTAGTAAGCTTTTGTAACCCTGCACCCCAACACCTGCATTACTCCTGAATCAATGACAAACCCTAATAATATACATCTCCTCCTCAGCTACACGATAAAGACAGTATCCAAACCCTTCGAATATCTTGAATAGATATAGAACACTACGTTGGGCGTTGGATTTATTCATGAAATCATCGAATATCATTATCTATTTTTTTGTTCATTTTCTCAGGTCACATCCATGGGTCATGTAGCTAGCCTGCAAAATTTGACAAATAAGATGATGTATTAAGGATCTGGTTTAGATTATAGATCACATGGAGGAAGGATCATAGAAAAGGATAGGGGAAAATGGATGCTTGTGTGATAGATATATGCGCTTGAAGTAACTGAAAACTTGTCCGGGATTGCCAAGTTTCTGTGTTGTTATTCTCACATGGTGTTATGGGTGTTATATTCTCTCCCGCATGTGCTGGGATTACTATAAAGCTCCCTTCAAACCTGACGAAGTTATCCAATGAGCGAGGAACTTGATCATATCCCATATTCCTTTAAAACTAGATGAAATTTATCCAATCAAGAATTTGATCGATCGAGAAAAAAAAAGTATGTTAATAACACCACCCTTTACATATATTATCAAAAGAAAAATATAAAATCGTTCCTAGCTCGTTCACTTGTAGAGTCTTACATGGGTAATAGACCAGACGAATGGCTTAAAGGGTTTTTAAAGAATCAATCAAGGCTAGATTGTAGTTCGAAGAGCCATCAAGTTTCTAGACAAGTCATCTTCCAAAATATGGGAAAGTTAATGAGAAAAGAATCCTTGCTAGTGAAGTTTGCACCAACCATGAGTGAACCTTGTCCTTAAAGGACAAATTCAGACTAATTATAAACAAAAGGATGTCTAATGGTAAACGTATTATATTCCACTGCTTATTTAAAGGTATTCGAATCAATTTGAATGAAATTTTTGAGAGTAATGCCAGGCCCGCTCAGGCTCGGGATAGCTGTGTGGGACGAAACGGTGACAGCCGTTTGATCTTTAATAAATTGATCAAACAGACAGGATAAAACGGACTCAAACGGACATGATCAATTCATTAAAAATCGGACGGCTGTCACCGTTTCGTCCCGCACGGCCATCCCATACATGAGCAATCTTGAGAGTAATGCTATATGAACCAGCTTTTGGTGAACCAAATAGAAGTTACCTTATGTGACAATTGATTTGGTATACCTAAATCATCAAAATATAATTTTTAATATTATAATTTTCTTAATATTTTGATTGAGAGAACAATACATCATATTAGATTGCTTTAAGTAAAATAACGAGAGACTCTAAGGAAAACATATTGACGGTGAATGAGGTCGATGAACTTTTAAAATTTAACCAATAAGCAATGTAAACAAACTTATTAAACAATTAAAAATGAAATTTGACGCATCCTCGCATAAGAAACAAGAGGGAAACTACATTTTACAAATACGAAGAACTTCATATATGCTCAAGCCTATTATAGCCAAACGAATAGTTCCAATAGCACAGGTCAAACACTTTAATACTGTATATGATGTCATTTTTGTTTTGAAATCAAAATAGCACGTACAAATTAATATAATTAAGCATGCATAGTGGGATATTGTAATTAAAGAAGTAATTTAGCTATGAATCGAAGACGTACGTCAACCCATTTTTAATTGGGGAACAATTTGAACAATCCAAGCTTTAATTCATAGTTGCGTACGTAATAAGAACGTGGACGAGTCATTTGATGATAGATACAAGTTCATCTTAGGATTATATTAGCGTCGATCACTTATTTGATTTATATTATTGACATATACCAAACTATATATACAACTTCTTTAGTAATATTAGCTATTTTTTAGTTAATTTATTGTTAAATTAGTTAAAATGTTATTTTGGCCAGTCACTTTAAAAATACATATACACCGATGCTTTATATTTTAACTAATATTATATTAATTTTATTCTTTAAATAAAAATTAAATAATTTAAATATATTTATATATCATTTAAAATATTTTAAAATGAATGTTTAATTATAGCTATCCTTATGTGAGTTATCTCGCTAGCTAAATATAACTAGCGAGATAGTTAAAAGTCATAATAACTCATATTTAACTAGTTTGCAGCAGCTCCTAAAACATAAAAAATAAAAATTTAAACACGCTTTTTAAAATAGATAAAAAGTTAAAATAAAGAGTGATAAAGATTCTTGAAGAACTATAGAAGTAATGGTTTTATTGATCGATTACGTTTGTGCTAAATTGATCTTCTTTTCTAAACATCATGCATAAACGGACCATTTCAATTGAACGATCCCTTAATCCAAGGCCGGATTTAAGTATCCTAATGGGGCAACAACCTTATCCTTCCATTTTGATTCAAGAACAGCATCACAACTACCCAGCCACGGAACCAAGGGGTGGCTGGGATGTATGATAAGTAAAAAAACTTCCCTCAACCTTCTTTTTAGCCTCTCATCTTTCTATTTTTCAGTTCTAATTTTTGTCTACCTCTATCATTCTTTATAAAAATGACTATAAATTAAAGAACTATGATTTAAATTTCAATAGAAGACTTATCCTAAAAATAAACACCAAGCTGTAGCATATCCAAGTTTTTAGTTCTAGTTCCGTCCCTGCAACTACCATAAGTTTATATGAAATCCCATATAATCTTTCTTAATCTTGAAGGAGGGTCAAAATATTTCGATTATTTTCATCAAGCAATCAACTATTTCATCATACATATATAGTTCTACATCACAAACGCACTGTTTAACTAGCTATTTCATCATATATATATATATATATATCACAAAATCATAGTTTAGCTTCAGACAAACAAAAACAACTCATTTAGAACTCATAGTTTTAAGTTCGTAAAATCTTTGTATATACGTGCATAACGCATTGTAATTATCTGCTTCTAAACACGAAAGTTGAAACACCAATCATACTCTAAACGGGTTGAGTTTCAGATACTTATATGTTTTATTTTAATACACCCTCCAAACGCGCGTAATATCTTTGATAAATCAATATGAAAGAAAAAAGGAACATGACCAAACAACAATACATACTAGGGCTGTTTTCGTGCCGGGTCAGGCCTAAAAATTTGAAACCCTGACCCGAACCCAAAAATTTTGAGCCAGGTCGGGTTTGTTAATTGCTAAACCCGATGACTTCGGGTTCAATTCGGGTCGGGCCAGGTTTTCTTTGTTTTCGGGTCAGTTTTTGTCAGAAACTTTCTAAGTTGAAAAATTCCTGCACTTGGTGTTTGGGTCTAGGACAAGTACAAACATGTTCCCTTAACAAATCTGTCCTCATTTGTCAACTTTTCAACATCAAATCACAATACATTCAAAAAAAATCAAAATACATTGAATACAACAAACCAATTCAAATTCTCAATGCAAATAACCAAATACAGTTTAACAATAATTCAGCAAATCACAATACCAGCAAATAAAATCCAACAATAATTTAGCAAATTCAACAACAACAAGCCAACAAATTCAAAGCTCAAACAATTGAAACATGCAACCATGCAACCAAACCATCATCAAAGTTCAACAAACAACTGGGAGTGAGGGAGTGAGACTGTGAGGGAGGCGAGCTGGGGAAGGAGGGAGGCGAGCCGGTGAGGGAGAGAGGCGAGGGAGATCGATGGAGAGACTAAGGAATTGTGGGAGAGAGTTGGGGACTGAGGGAGTGAGAATGTGAAGGAGGCGAGCCGGAGAGTGAGGCTAGCCGGCGAGAGAAGGAGGCTAAGGGCTGAGGGAGATCGATGGAGAGACTGAGGGTTGTGAGCAATGGTCTAAATAACGGTTATCGGCATCGTATCGGTTTTGTAAAATAAGGATATATCAGATTTGCTAATTTTTAATTAAATTTAATATATTTATAAATATATACTTCAAAATATACCAAATAAACTTACGAAATTAAAACTTATACTTTAAAATGTACAGATAAAATTAGAGAAAGAAAAAGATTTGATTGTTTTGACAATGAAAATACATAAATAATACTAACTACTAAGTACAAACTAATAAAAATTAAGTGTTCACAAGATAGATTGAGATGCTCATGCATCCATAATTTCTAAGATTGGAGCATAGCTCGCCTTTTGGTTGTATACCTCCTTGATCTTCTTCCTTGCTTATTGTAACTCTCCATGTAAGAAACCCATAGATGAGTTTTTATCTCCATCAACAGGGCGAAGCACTTTAACCAAAGGTTCAAATACTTTCAAGCAAAGTTCAACCCAATTCCAAAATGACGTACTCATTATGGTAGCAAATGCCGCTTGCATAGCTATTTTCTCTTAGCAACAAATCAAAATGTCCACTAAACTAGGAAGCTACTGAGGATGCAGATCAGAGTAGTTGAGAAAGTGAGGATACCTGAAGTTTGGTGCTTCAAATCCTCATTCTACAGCTTGATTGGAGAAACGAACGGTGTCAACGACGTCGTGGTGGAACAAACGAGGGTAGCCCGGCGTTAGGAGGGGGCCGGACGGAGAGGTCTTCCTCTGTGCTTTAGCTGAGTCTGACCCGCTTCGAGAGAGAAAAACTGAAGAAGAGATCGAAATTTATTAAACGTCACTGAAATATCCCTTTAAAAAAGTCACTGTTTGACCCGATATATCGTGAGTTGATCCGATATTTTGAGTTGACCGATATTTTGAGACGATATGGTACTTATCATATCTGATTCTAAATATCAGCGATATATTGTTGATATATCCCGATATTTAGAATATTGGCTGTGAGAGTGTGAGGTGTCGAAAACTAGAAATTAAACCAAGGGTGTGAGTGGGCTAATGAGCTTTAGACATAACTGGACTCTAATCTGGTTTTCGGGTTGGGCCTTCACATATGGAACCCGGCTCGATCCGGAAGTATTATAAACAGGCTGTGTTTAGTCAGACCTGAAAATTTCATAGTTATAACCCGACCCGTTCAAACCGGGTTCGAACCAAACTGGTCCGGTTTTTCAGGTTTTCGGGTTTAAATTACACCCCTAATACGTACATGACTAAACACAAACTATCTCATACTAGCTCGTTAGTTTAATTTCACTCCACTAGCTAATTGGCCAGAACAAAAAACATCAACAAAAAAGATCTTCATATTCGACTAGAACCAAATGCATATGTTAAACTAGACAAGCAACCAAAGTTTAAGCTTAATGTTTTAAGGATCGAAATCCCTTCCTTCCCAAGAAAAAAAAAGATGTTGGAGACAAACGGAAAGAGCCAAAGACTGAGGTTCACGTAGACGGCTACTGTTGACTTGCAGGAGCTATAAATCAAGGCAACATAATTATGGTAACATGGGTGCGAGTGAGACGCACGCTCTAATCAGAGCCCATCATGAGTCCAATGTCAGGCTGGTCGAAATCCTTACCCCCACAGCCTCAGCCCTCATGGAACTTACCTGACGTGGAAGACACCTATTGGCCCCCTTTTAGGTCGCGCCCGAATTAAAATTCGTCTTGTGTTACAACTTACAAGTTACAACTTAGAGAAGCACATGGAGCTAAAGATTCATGGATCGATGTGTGTGACCACTAATACCAAATTTTATCTTACAATTAGTAGTGCATGATTTGATACACCACCCTATTATGAGTTCTTTTGAATTAATCTCGATAATAAACACGTAACTTTACTATAACTGTGAAAGGATGAACATACTGTATAAAGTTTCAGTACATATATCGTTTGTCCAAACTCAACACCCAGACTTCTGATTGTGGCATGCACATTACTAGTGATAAGCAGATACAATGTTGGCTTCAATTGGTGGATATTGTAGGGGAGTTTCCTTTGTAACTTTCATTTCGTGGATTTGAGGTTTTACATAAATTCAAGCTAGTGTTGGATTTCAAACTTGAACAGAACGTCTTAATGCATAATGACGCACTTAAATTATCTTAAATGAACGGTTAGATTACATTTATAACATTATTTATTTATTTTAAATAAAAATTAAATATAATTATTAACCTTTAAAATTTTCTAATAAATCCGTAATTGACTGACCTTCAAACTCTTCTCACGTTCATTTCTTAACTTTTTTCCCACCAAAATTCGCCCACTTTGGACTGTAATTATGCAATTCGAATTTTCATGCGATATCCATGCATGCCAGGTCTGCCACAAAATCCATAGTTCCCCCGTCTTTTGATGTGGATGCTAAACAGCTGCGGTAAGTTGACAAACACAGAAGGTTCCTGGAAAATGAATAAAGGGGTTAAGGGACGATGAGAAAACCGAGAGATGTAATGATAATCATCAGTGTCATTTACATTCTAGTTTCTGTACGGGTATCCAATGTAATTAGATTTTTTCAAATTTATAATGGTAAATTATATAGACTGAACTGACAGAGCTACATAGGGTTTTAATCCTTAGTCAATAATAATAATAATATTTATGATGCTCTTTATTTTACATTTAAAAGCAAAATCATTTATCTCTCGATTTTTAAATTAAATTAGTATATCTATAATTTTTTTCAATTATACAAGTTAGCATATTAAAAATGCACGAACACCCCAAAAACTAAAATGTTTTTGCGATATTGTGAGGATTAGAAACCGGGAGCCTATTACATTTGAATTTACGAGCGTTCAGCAGTTCCACTATCAGTAGTGCGCTGTCCGTGGAGAAATTGCATGCAGCTAAACAAAGTGGGACAAAACGTAACAGAAATTACATGCATAATTATGTAAATATGTATGCAGTGTCGCCAAAAAAGTAAAAATAATAATGGAGTATGGTCTACGAACTCTAATGTCACTGTGGAGTGTGGGGGTGGCTCGAGATTAGCACGAGTTAAGCTATTTAATTAGCTTAATTGTTCTACTTGTGCCCCACTGCTGTTAGTTAAAGACAGGCAAGCAAGGCGGGGTATATGGCCCGATGATCACGGGATTAACTGATTAAGTGGCTCCTTCATCTCCAGCTGGATGCCCTAATCGAATTTACTTAAATACATTATGGTGACAATGTCAGTAATAGTTTCTGATTTATCTAAAACGTCTTCAATATACGATCATGTATCCAACTATCTATACAGTTTATATGTATGATCAAGATTAAAGATGACATTATTACAGATAAATTGTGATCCCTCATATTAGTCACATATGAATTATTATGAAAAACTAATATTATAATATGCCATGTATAATACAAATTATGTTTCATGGCGGTTTAAGTGTGTTGAGAAAAATAATATAATGAAAGTGACAACTCAAACACTACAAAGGATAAATATGCAAAGATATAAAGGATAGAGGAAAGTGAACACTGGATATAACGTAGTTCATCAATGTGCCTATGTCCACGAGACAACAACAACAAGAACTTTCATTATAAGAATGGGTACATAAGAGATATACAACTTCAAAAACACTACTTTAAGGTAACACTCTCTCACACTTATTTTGTTATCAACAACACTACACTCTTAACTTGGAAGATGATGCTTGTGAATGATGCTCTTAGATTAGATTGATTTACTTGATGAAATGAGAAAATGACATCTCTTTTTATAGGCCTCAGGAGTGGCCTTCATTAGTGTTATCTTATAATGATGTTTTATGTAACTTCCGTAACTCATGACACCATAACTTCAAATAACCATCTATTTCCTTTGTGTAATTCCTACCTTAATACCTTGTAACAGATGAGTTACTAACTCGTGTAACTTATAAAATCAATACTTCATGAACATTTAAGTTAGTGTAAGTTATTGATTTAGATATTATATCAAAGTAAACGTTTTGGTGACGGTTTCTCCATAACTTTTTTGGTGATTAGGTGTGTACTTTTTCCGACGGGGACTTCTCCACCCACTAAACGATTTCTTGGTACCTCATTCAGCGGGGGCTTTCTTTTATTAGATTTGTATTGCACAAATTTTCTTTTGTAGAAAGTGTATTGCACAATATATGTATTCCTGTCTCAAGCCCCATGAAATCTTTCTTGGTCCCCCACTACTTGAGAATGTCATCAAATCCCAGCCGCATATCACGGGTCAACTTAAGAATGACTCAGAGTTTACTCTTTCTAGAGAGCCCCCCTCCCCCACTTCATCAGCTTATCACTAATTAAGGATTCAAGATTCTGTTTCTCGCTTTACAAGTTTGCTTTGCCCGGATCACCTTCGGAGACTTTATTTTATGACCTCATAATAAGAAATATGTGACGTCACATATCAAATGAAAAAAGGTTAACTATTTAATAATTTGTAAACTTATATTAAATTGCGGTTTCAAGGAGATGCATACAAGTCTACAAGAACTAATTTGTTGTTACCTTCCAAAGAGATTCAGCACAACGTGGAATCTTGTTACTCATCAATTCACATGACAATTAAAACTCTTACCGGATATATACTACTATATCATGTTACAATCACGGCGGAGTCAGGAAGGAATATGATGGGGTTCATGTCTCATTCAGATTTATTGTTAAATCCAGCTAAGGTAGCAACATGTCAAAAATGAAGATGTGTCCCAGTGATGAATAAAATGATTTTTGATTTAATGGTTAGGGGTTCGATTCCTCCTAACTTTTTTTTTCATTTTTCTATATTCTTTTACCTTGAGTTTACTTAATTAGGGCTCAGTGATGTCAGTGACATATATTTTTTGTTCAACCTTATTAAATAAAAATTACACCATTTTTTTCAACGGTTCAAACTATTTAAACAGAATTACGGTACTTTATCTTTTTTAATTTTTTTTCTTGAAGCATTTTTATATGTTCAAATGATGTTATAGTACACCATTCTTTTTTTCCAACTGTTCAACATATGATGTTAGGTTTTCTTGACATTTTTTAATTTTTACATATTTAAAATTATGTTATAAAGAATCACCTTAAAATCATTTGAACATATATTATCACATCCCGATCCTAGAATTATTTTACGGTATGTTACTGTCACACCCCGAATCTTTTAAAGTTATCTTATGTGACACCCCGTACCCAAAAGTTACCTTTTACAGAGATTCACGGGTTACCGAGGACTTCTAATTGCGATCGGTAATTCGATAAGTTATCGCTCGAGTTAATTTTCGAGTTTTTAAAAGTATTCCAAATACCTGAATTGATGACTCGATGTTGTAGTACGTGTCGACACGAGTCTCCCGGTATTTTCAGAATATTTTTCGAAGCTTCCGGCTAATTTCTGTGAATTTCTGAAGTTTATGGTAATTTCTAATTACTATTCCGGTAAAAAGAAGGATTACCATTTTACTTTTTTTATTTTTTTTATCTTCTTTAATTTCGGACCATCAGATCGAGTAGGGTTTCGATCTGGTCCGTTGAACCGGGTATATAAAGGAAGAAGATGTTGACCACGGGGAGACCCTCTCCTCCGATTCCCTTCCTCGCCTCTCTGCTCCGATCGCCCACCATGGCAGAGCTCCGCCATCAAGTCGCCTGTGGCCCATCGGCGATCACCCAAGGAGTTCTCCGGCCTCTCGTCTCCTTATCCCTGCCACCGATTCGGTAAGAATCCATCCTCTGCTCAAATTGGAGACCAACTCAGTAAAACCTCAATCTTCAAATTGTTTCCCCTGATCGAGTTCTTCTTTCTTGGAAGAGGCGTGTGGCCTTCCAAAGGGGACGCAACAGCAGCAGCTTGACTACAGCTGCAGCAGGTCGAGACCGAGAGCTCTGTGCTCGGTTAGGGGCAGAGAAGGAGAAGACGCAGACTTGGAGATTCTAGGTTCATCCAGGTATCAATACTTAGTTAATCATTGAACTCTGCTCTTCTGTATAATTAGATTGGAGTTTGATTGAGTTGGGAGGAAGTTGGGTGTTTGATTATTGTTACTGTGTTCGGCAACGAACACAGTGACGACAGTTATGGTTTTGGGTTTCAGAGTTTGGGTTTTAGGTTGAGCTTGTGTGCATGAGATGGAGTTCTTGTTTATCTGAAGTCTATTGTAGTTTGGTGATGTGAAGTTGAGGCTGTGTTGTTGATTAGAGAAGGAACAATTGAATTCTGAGCAGTGTGTGTGTATGTGTGTTCTTTGGCAGTAGTGTTGATGATTTCAATGGTTTAGAATTGATGAAATTGTAGAGTGGGCAAAGGAAGTTGAATGCTGCATTTTATTGTTTGGTGTGATTGGAATCATTGTTGGGTTGCTGACTTAGTGTTGTTGCGTGGTTTCATGTCGATAACTTGGTGATCGAGAAACGGGGAAATTCTGGCGAAATTCCGGCAAGTCACCGGAATCCGGCGAAGATTCCGGTGATACGGTAAAACCGGCTGAATGCCGAAGAGGTAGGAGTTGATTCTTTCAATAACCTAATTGTCGTAAAGTTTCCGTAAATTAAAGAATTGGATTAATTACGGTTAGTTGGACGTAATTAGGAAGTTCCATTTTGGGAAACCTTCTAAGTTTGGAAACCTGTTAATTTGGGAAACTTTCCATTTTGGGAAAGTTTCCATTAAAGGAAAGCTTTCACTTTGGGAAAGTTGCATTTTCAGAAAAATGGTTTAAGAACTGAAGCTCAATGAATGTGACAATTTTTGGTTAAATGGGTAAAGAGTTAAATTGTTATCGGGAATTGATAACTGGAATTGATGTGAAAAAGTTTAATCGGTAAATCGACTCAAGGTCAAATATATTGATTAATACGTGACACCCTAACGTCAAGTTAAAGTAATAAAGGAAAGTTCGGAAACTGAGTCGGACTTCCGGTAAATTGAGTTAAGAGTCGATAACCGGGAAAGAAAGTCAAAAAGGGTAAAATGTCATAAAAAGGAACTCGGTCAACTTGTGGTCAAATAGGAGTTCCTGGTCAAACTAGGAAAAGACCAAGTCAACTGTGAACGACTAATATGATGATTTGTTGGTACAGTCTGGTCGTACGTGAGACGGTCTCAACTACGCGGTTAGTTTGAGAGTTTCGCTCGAGGAGCTTTCCGAGCGGGAAGAAGGTCGCAATAGTACTGTGAGTGGACATATTATTTTAAATGAATGCATGCCTTAATTATCGATTTAATTGCATGGTTTTTATGATCGTTTTCGAGAATTATATTTTCTCGGGTTCTTGGAGGTATTATTTGGATAAAGTTTAGCGGGAACCTTGGTTAAAGGTTTTCTTGATTTTTATGCTTAAACGTATTTACCATTATTCCTCCAATTTGCTATTTCTTTCTGAAAATGGTTATAAACGGGGATGGCCCGTCATTTGAATGGATTTGAACCCGAGATTTCGTTGGAAAGTGGATTTATGCATATATGACAAGGAATTGTTTTACTGATTTGTTTGGGAAGAGAATTTGATTAATGTATTGTTATGAATATTTATTTTAAGGGTTGACCAATAAATATGCTAGCTAGAGTAGCGTGAGGGCGCTACTAGAGCTCTTAGCTCCGACCCTAGCCTGAGAGGTCAGGCAAACTACGTAGTGCACTATGAGGGTTGACCGTATCATTTTATTTAGAGCTCTTAGCTCCGACCCTGGTCTGAGTGGACAGACAAGCCTGAGAGGTCAGGTTGATATTATAAGGGTTGACCGTTATTATTCTATTTAGAGCTCTTAGCTCCGACCCTGGTCTGAGAGGACAGACAAGCCTGAGAGGTCAGGTAGATATTTCAAGGGTTGACCGTATTATTTTATATAGCTAGCATAGAGTAGCGTGAGGGCGCTACTAGAGCTCTTAGCTCCGACCCTAGTCTGAGAGGTCAGACTGATTATGTTTGAGAACATTTCTCTTCCCATAATCCTTGTTTATCTTATCATGCAATTGTGGAATATTTGGTATTTGTGGGCATGCATAAATAAATGTTTAAATCAAAACATTTTTGGGAGAGCATTAAAAGAAATAGAGTTTTATATTTGATTTTCGTCCACTCACTCTAACAGTTTTTAAATGTTTCTCCCCTGGGCCTTTCGTTTTTTAAATGCCCAGTGATGCAGGGTTCCTGAGAGGAGGTCGAGCGCGTACGAGAGTCGAGGCATAGTCGATCATTCCGTTGCTGCGTAAAAATTCTTTGGGGTAATCATCTCTGTAGACTGCTCTGACTAACCCGGTTTAGTTAGTTTAGTAGGAAGGTTTGGCCATTTCAAGGGGGTTTCGGTAAGAAGTTCCCTTGAGGTGGTCCCCGCAGGATTTACTTCGGGTTAAAAGGGTTTAACCTGGGGTGGGTCCTGTCAGTTACTTTGGTCTTCTACCATTTAAAGTAACCATTTGACTCTATAATGACTGTAAAGTTGATATTTTGTTAAGTCGAGAATTTGGAAAAACTTTCTTCATTAAAGTTGTAGAGGACGTCGATACGACTTCGTTGACACATAGCACGCTCAAATCGGAGTTCGTATGAAGAAGTTATGGTCAAAAAACAAAAGTTATTATTCATAATAAGAAGTATAAAAAGGGAATTTACCAGAAGTAGAAAGTCAAAAATCAAAACTTACCCAATCACTTTCTCTCTCCTCTTTCCCGACCGAATCCGCTACCGGAGCTCTCTCCGCCACAGCGTCGTCGTCAGGCCACCATAGATTGCTGCACCGGTCTCAAAATGACCACCTCTGAGTCTACTTCAATTCTATGTAAGTCTTTTGTCCTATCTTGTCTTGGTTTGAGTGAAATTTCATGTTGAATGCATAGTGTATAGTGTTGAGTTTTGATCGGATTTCTCCCTCCTCAGGCCACCAATTTGGGAGTTCTTTATATGATTAGAATGAGTTTTAGGAGTACTAATCACCCCTAAAGTTTGGTGGATTGATTTGGAGTGTGGAGGGTGAATCGAAGATTTGAAATTTAAAATATCAGGGTTTTTACATTTTCCTTCGATTGACCTAGTAAGAGGCCGAATTGGCCTTCGAGTTGAACTAGAAAGTTGTTCCAAATGATGAGACGAAACTACTGTTAAAATTTGGTGGCTTTTAGAGGTTGCCAGAATTTCTACCGACGGCCGCCGTCGGTGGAGGAGCTGGCAGCGGTGCTGCCACTTTATAGACAGTTTTTTATGCCCATTAAATAGTATAAAATGTGAAGAGTCTATAGTTTAAATTTGGTAATTTTTGGAAGAATTTTGGTTAGGTTTTGGAATTTTTAAAGTTTAGTATTATTGGCGGATAATAAAATATTATTCCGGCCATCGATTATTGTCTGTTAAGGTTTAAGAGATATTTTAAGGACTCTTATGTTATTGAGGAAGGTCGGAGATTTTTGGTTGACAATTTAAGAAGTTGGAGAGGATGAGGGAGTTGTACGCTCATAATTGTTTACGTCTAAATTATTTAATTATTATTCTAGAGTCCATAAAATTAATATTAATTGTGAAACATGAAGCGAAGAAGCTCGTGTTGTGGAGACTTTGCTTGAGCAGAATTCAGGTTTTCGTTAGGCTAAGACCTTAGTCTGTGAGTGGACTTTTATTTGAAATTAAAACGCACGCTCTAATTTATTCTACTTTATGATTTATTAAAGGTTAATCTTGTTATGTGTTGTTGAAAGTGTTTAGCCTCATATTAGTATTGCTGTGGTTAGTTATTCGAGGTTATGAGTTTATTGTATCCTTTATTTGAGAATGAGGCCGGAAAAAGAGGGTTCATGCCTTTTCCCGTGGGTTAATCTGATTTTCGAATTTGTTTGTTATGATTGACCGTGGTTGTTGGTTTCTTAAATTTATTGTCTAATAGAGGTTCTTTATAAGTTCGGATTAGATTTGTGTAATCATTATCGGGGGATGATGTAATTCTTATTAATGTTTCTTATCAGATACTTATACATATGTGGACCTTCATCCGGATTTGAGCTGGTCATGGATATATAGACCCTCATCCAGATTTTGGCTGGTCAAGGATTCGAGTCGGTCATTTAGACCTTCATCCTGATTTGAGCTGGTCATAGACTATGACGTAAATAAAATGGTTACTAGTAGCCTATGGAGTCTCATAGTATGATCAGACCATTCCTCTCACTTATTTACTATTATTTCAACCAATGTGTTTCCATATTGAATTACCTCATGTTATTATCTAATTTGGAAAAACCTATTATAGGGAGTGCGTAATGGTTTCTCATAAATTTCTGGGAGAATATTATTAAAATAAAAAAGTTTATTTCAAGTGTATTATTTTAGTATCTGATTTTGTCCACTCACTCTAACGTTTTAAATGTTTCTCCCTTAGGCAATTAGTTTTCAAACGCCCAGTGTTGCAGGGTTCCTGAGAGGAGGTCGAACGTACTGAAGTCGAGGCATAATCAATTAATCCGCTGTCACAGCAAGATTATTTAGTTATCACTTATGTGTAGATTGCTCTAATTATCCCAATTTAGATAGTTGAATAAGTTGTTGAAGCGTAGTTGTGATTTGAGGAGCATGATGACTCCAGGAGTTGGGGTTAATTTAAATTTTTCATAGAAGTGCTGAGTTGGTTTTTAGGAAGGGTTGTCCATTTCAAGGGGGTTTCGGTAAGAAGTTCCCTGGAAGTGGTCATTGCAGGATTTTCTCCGGGTTAAAGGAGTTTAACCCTAAATGGGTCCTAATATATATAAATGTCCGCACAAAGCTTACAATTCAAGCTCCCGTACTAGTTACAATTGAAATAGGGGTGGGCAAATTCGGACCGGACCGGTTTTGAGCCCAAACCGTATCCGATCTGAATCAATCGGATTTGTAAAATCTGCATCCGAATCCGAAACCGAAATCCGGGTTATCCGAATTTCGGGTCATCCGAAAACCGGATCGGATCGGATCAGTTTCGGATTTCACCCGAATTTGGATAATTTCACTTTCAGTTTACAATTTCCAATTTCAAAATCCAACAGATACCAAACCTCAAAAACAATCCAATCATCAAATGTTCATCACCAACTTCAAGTAGTAGATAACATACACATACACACCATAGTTAAGTTAATTTGTTACAAACCATAAGCAAATTTAGTTGTTCCGAAATAAATTAAACTGATGCTCTGGTTTTTCCTCTTCAACATAACTTGAGCTTCAGAAGCCGAAGCAGAAGTCGCAGTGTCTCCAGTGGTGGTCGTTGATGGCGGAACTGCAACAGGAATGAGTGGAACCATGGCACCCGATGGGGTGTGGCCGGAGGCTGAAAGATGGGATGATGCGGTTTGTTGAGAATCCATCAAACTGAAAAATCAAACTGCAAATAACTGAGAAGACTCAACATCCTAAATAACTGATGGTATGATTTATTAATCATACAATTGATAACATCATAAAATCAAACTGCAAATAACTGAGAACACTGTACCAGTGATGCGAACAAGAGTTTCTCTCCCAGAAAAATCAGTCACATGCTGCAATTAGAACACATCAATGACAGCAAACTTTGCAAATCAAGATGACAAATAGAATAAATAGCAAACTCTGCAATTAGAACACATCAATGACAGAAAACTCAGTAAACGCACAACAGCCACAACTTACAATGAAGGCATCATTGAAGGAGGCAAAGATGTGAGCGACAGCAGGTCCTCCTTGGGCTAAGAGTAACTACACAGCACAGGCGAGAGGCGAGATCGAGAGAGGCGAGAGAGGTGAGAGACTGAGAGGTGAGAGAGGGCTGAGAGGCGAGAGAGGTGAGATCGAGAGAGGCGAGAGACTGAGAGGTGAGATCGAGAGAGGCGAGAGAGGTGAGAGACTGAGAGGTGAGAGAGGGCTGAGAGGTGAGATCGAGAGAGGCGAGAGAGGCTCAGTCGCTCAGAGACGAGGAGAGAGAGGCAACTCAGGCGAGAGGCGAGATCGAGAGAGGCGAGAGAGGAGAGAGAGGCTCAGAGGCGAGTCGAGATCGAGACGAGAGAGGAGAGACCGAGAGAGGAGAGAGGCGACTCAGGCGAGAGAGGTGACTCAGGCGACTCAGAGACGAGAGGCGACTCAGAGACGAGAGGCGGCTCAGGCGACTCAGAGACGAGAGGCGACTCAGGCTAGAGAGGTGAGATCGAGAGAGGAGAGAGAGTGGATTCTTGCGCTCAGAGAGGTGAGATGATTGAGATCGAGAGAGGAGAGAGAGGCTCAGAGGCGAGTCGAGATCGAGAGAGGCGAGAGAGGAGAGAGGGCCGATTAGGGTTTTTCGGTTTATATATTTATTATATTAAAAATAAATATATATATATATATATATATATATATATATATTTAAAAAATTCGGTTTTTTCAGACTGGTTTTTAATCAAAACCGGAACCAACTCGGTTCAAACCGGGTCGGATCGGTTTTACCTATTATTTGACCCGCTTTAAATGGATCGGTTATCCGGTCCGTTTTTTCGGATGGTTTTTCAGTTTTCGGTTGAAAATCAGATTTTTGCCCACCCCTAAATTGAAATGTAAAATGCTATGAAAATATTATAGATTGATCTGATACACATGGTTTGTTCATTTTTCTATTTTTACAGGCAAGTTGTTTCTTATTTTTTGATTTACCCTCGGAAAATCATGTGCTCGCTTTGTGCCTTAGACAAAGCACAATGCCATAAACGAAGTTTAGATGTGACAGCAAGAAAAAATTTAACCAGAAACCTTCTTAATAATAAAAAGAAAGAAAAAAACGACACCAAAAAAAGTGAGAAAAGAAGAATATAAACCACCTTGTAACAAAAAAAGAAGAAGAATATAAACCACCGTCATCACTCGCCCATAAGAGCGTGCATTACACACCATCACTCAAAGGAGGTAAATCACCAGTTCTCATTTTCGCAGCCAACCCAGTGCCACGAATAACACGTCGCCACCTGTATTTTCTTCTTACACAGTGGTGTCGCTAAGCCAATTGGATTTGGTGTTTGATCTGACATGGGTTCCGAATCGAAGGAGGATGTTGGAGTCGGCCAAATCCGGCTGGAGCAGGAGATTTGATGGTGGCTAGATGTGAAATAATACTTCAGCAATGGTTAACAGAGTCAGTAGGGACCTGTTAGCATAGTGATTAGGTGTCAGACTCTTATTCGTAGCACAGGGTTGGCATAGGGTAAATGGGGACAGATGATTTGCTCCACCACCAACTAGTAAGTATAACATGGGCGGAGGTCCCACAACGGGGCTCCCAATTGGTGAGTGACGTACACGCGCAATCGATTGCGTTAAATATAGGCATTATAGGGGTATTGATAATGTCTGAAAATTCCAATCTGTGCCACTAAGGGCCAACCGAAATCTAACCCATAAGTAGTCCCCAACCTCCCTGCTTTAATCCCTCATCTTCATAGTAGCTCACTCTCTTCTCCTTTCTAGTGTTGAGCCACAGAGAAAAAGAGAGAGAGAGAGAGCAACAACAATGGCTATGTCAAGTTTGGCTTGCATTTCTGCTCTTCTCATCTCACTAACATGTATTGCCGAGGCTAGAATCCCTGGTGTCTACTCCGGTGGTGCTTGGCAAGGTGCTCATGCCACCTTCTACGGTGGCTCTGATGCTTCAGGCACCATGGGTACGTCACTCCCAACTTCTCCTTTTAAGCATTCATGGATTCTAAGACAACACTCTAAGCATTAGCTAATTTGTTGTTTAACAGGCGGTGCTTGTGGATACGGTAATCTCTACAGCCAGGGATATGGAGTGAGCACTGCTGCTCTCAGCACGGCGCTGTTCAACAATGGCCTCAGCTGCGGATCCTGCTTCGAAATCAAGTGCGCGAGTGACCCGAAATGGTGCCACTCTGGAAGTCCGTCGATTTTCATCACTGCAACTAACTTTTGCCCGCCCAACTTTGCTCAGCCTAGCGACAATGGCGGATGGTGCAACCCTCCCAGGCCTCACTTTGACCTTGCCATGCCCATGTTTCTTAAGATCGCTGAGTACCGGGCTGGGATTGTCCCTGTTTCCTACCGTAGGTTAGTAAAGCTTGCTTCTCTGTTTTTTGTTTTCATTGTTTGCTCTGTTTTGGCTTTAGGTTGTTGAAACACTTTTTGTTTTTGGGTAAATAGTGCTAGGCTGCTTTAAAGTAACTTTGTTTCTCATTCCAATTTTACCAAGTGGAAAATGTGGAAGCGTTACGAAGTTTGTTTTTACGTAATGCTCTGTTTTCACTCTGCCCTGCCACTTCGGTACACAAGTCCTGGTCTTAGAGTGAACAAGTAAATGTTTTGCTACATAAAATGTTGCTGTAAAAACTAAATTTACACTAAGTAATTATGTATTCCGATTCGTTTTTTCCTCAAATGTCGAAAAGTTCATAGTGCTGGGAAGTATGGAAACTTGTTAATTGGAAACGCGGTGCGAATCAGACCATTTTGTGAAGCTTTTTGGGTGACCTTTCTTTATCTTGTGGAGTTGTGAGTGGGTCATTATTCGTTCTGAAAATGTAATGGGTTCTGTGTTTGGTTAGTTATTGCTTTTGCAGAAGGTACTACTCTTGTGATTGACACCATGGGTCTAAGTTTTTTCTTAAATTACCTTCATAACTGTTAACTGACCTAATTTGCTTTAGGTGTAGTTAATTTTCGACTCCTTTTGGACGTTTATTGGTCACTTTCGGTTACTTGGCATTAAACCTATCTGGTACCAAAACACTCGAAATCAAATCATCACATATTTCAAATCTATTCGTCCAAAAAGAATTAATCTAGATTTTTAATAAATTTGTTTATATTTCAAGAGTGTGAGTCGTCATCGTTTGCTCTAATTAAAAACCTTTTGGCTTAGCCAAACACGATAACCATGCACGTTTTCATGATCATGACTTTTAACGGTTCACTTGTAACAAATTAACGGTTGAAATTTGTTAATAAGCAGCCAATCCTGGCTTTTCTCCGTTCTTGGACTTCTTGGAAGATCTGAACCGTACGAACTCTTGACCAGAATCTGACGGCACAAAGTACGATATGTAGCAGTAGCACAGTCTCCAAAAGACGGAGACTCGTTGATCAATGTGAAAAGGGCTATAGATTTAGTCACGTCCACCTAGATGCACTGTCCACGATTCACGTTATACTAACTGCACTCATAATTACCAACTTGTCCTCACTCGTTTTGTCTTATTTCCTCAGGGTGCCATGCCGGAAGCGTGGAGGGATCAGGTTCACCATCAACGGCTTCCGCTACTTCAACTTGGTTTTGGTCTCCAACGTCGCGGGTGCAGGGGATATCGTGAGGGTGAGCGTGAAAGGGTCCAAGACTGGCTGGATGAGCTTGAGCCGTAACTGGGGACAGAACTGGCAGTCGAACTCGGTTCTAGTTGGTCAGTCACTCTCCTTCAGGGTCACAGGCAGTGACCGTCGCTCCTCCACGTCGTGGAACATCGTCCCAGCTAACTGGCAGTTCGGTCAGACTTTCACCGGAAAGAATTTCCGAGTTTGATTCTCGGCGATGATTTTTTTCCCGCGTTAATGCTATGTTTCCATTTTTACCCTTTCTTGGCACCATTTTGTTGGATGGTGCTTTTGACTGGGGCATTGGAGAATGTGAAAGTGTTCTAGGGACAAGTTTGACTTTTCGATTGGTGTGTGACTTATGAGAGTGGTAGGGTTAAGAAGGAAATTACGGTAAAGCCCAAAACTATAGGGGGTGGTTGAGGCGGTTGCAAGATTGTAGCCCGCAGCCGTATAATACTAAGTACGAGCAAACAGCTGCAGTATATGTCTTATATACGTTGCCATTTTTACTAGTGTAACTTATTTTGTTGTTAAAGTATTTGGCTTGTTTCTATTGACATTATACTTTATTTTCAGTACTTGTAAGAGCAATGAAAATCTTGGTTTGCATTCGATACGACAATTTTTCTATTGTAGACAGTTTGTAATATACATCGTATTTCTTTTCCACTGTTTTATCAAACATACATTCGCGAATTTCATAAAAAGCTACAAGCTGACCTCATCAATACTGCTAGAATGAGTGTATAAATGACTTTTACAATGAAACAAATCATTTAAAACATCTTAATAACAGACTAATACTATTTGATTTAGTGACACATGTTTCATTTTTATAAATATGAGATAGTAACTACGACTCAGAATAAATTATTAACAAAAAAAATCTTAATAACAAATGAGAATAAATAGTTTTAAAACCTTATCAAATTGCACTTGGGAGTGGGGCTGGGTTTGTTACTGTTGAGGATGCTGGTGGTTGGTTAACTTCATCACCATTGTTACACCAAAAGAAGAAGAAAAAAGAATATCTTCGATATACGGTCGTGTATATACACGATACATATGAATGATTGAGATTAAATAATATAATATTGATATATGCGTGGTCAAATATATGAATTGTTATGAATGACTAAGATCGTGTCGTGTACATACACAGCCGTGCATACAAGAATTTCCTAAGAAGAAAAGGTTCCTCAGAATTAAGGGGGTGGACTCGGTCTAAACGGTTCGGTTTTTAGGCATTAATTGATAGCCAAAACCGAAGATGCGGTTTTCTATTTCTTAGAACCGAAACCGATAAAAATATATAGAAACTGCTCTCGTCGGTTAACCTAATATCGGTTCGATCTAGGTGCGATTTCGGTTACAAAACCGACTAATCGTTATATTTTTCGCATTTAAACAAATAACATAAGAAAAAATTGAAAATATCAAAGTTGTAAAGTAATTGAAAGGAATTCATTTGAAGACTCCAATATTCATATATAGCAAAATGGAACACAACATTTATGCATATTAGAGGGAATTAGCTTAGACTTAAACACTTAAAATTATAATAGTGTGGAAGTCTATAATTTGTAACTTATAACCAATAAGGATATGACTCGTAATGTAAAATTATGTATTAATAAGTATATGAATATATGTCGTTCGGTTCGGTTTAATTGGTATTTAGGAAGCAAAGAATCAGAAACCGAAACCGTATTTCTCGGTTTGTGTGGTTATAGGAACCAATTGCCTCGATTTCTTTCGATTTCAATTACTTGGTCTCGATTCGATACGGTTTTAACAGGTTAAAGTTTTTTTTTCAGAATAGTGGGCTTTGGATACCTCTTTGGATTCCTGGTACTCTAAAAAGTAAAATTATATAGACTTTGGATACGACCTCCAAGCTTCATCATCAAGATGGAACACCTTTGGTCTTTTCTTGATTTCCAATCACAGTTAAAAAGAACATAAACAGTTATTAAATCCCCAGAATTCATACATGGTGTTAATCACACAGAACAGAATACATGAAACATACATTTCTAAAATAAATAAAATTGAAAACAAACAGCCTTACTCTATGGAAAGATGTGAATTGTATGAAATGAGAAAAGGCTGGTTCTTCTGTGTACAAATACTACCAATTACAAGTTATTACCAGTTTCCCACTCTAGTTCCTTATTCTCAGCTGGCCGTAGCTACTCGTCCCAGCTACATTTTCATTGATGGGGCGGCATCTCTATGTTGCAGTCCAGCAAGATGTTTATACCAATCTGCTGCACTAATACTGACCACGTTACATATGGTACAGGTCCTTAAACCAAGGGGTGCCACACCACTATCAATAACCCTCCACTTCTTAGTCTGCAAATCGTCTTCAGGGTGATTATCTGCCTTCTTCCTACTCGTTTGCCCGGTAACATTTTTAACTTTCCATTTCCCCAGATTCATCTGATGCTTCTTTCCCATTTTATGCTTATCAAGTACCATCTTGGTGTCGCAAAAAATCTTGCATATGTCACAAAAAATTTGGTTGTGCTATCTCTAGGAGGCGAGGTAGAGGTTTATTGGTTTCACTCCATCCAGGAGTGATACTGTTACTCAACAAGGTGGGATTCTGATTTGCAGTAGGGAAGTACTGTCTCCAAGTTAAAGGTACTGGGATACCCTGAAAGAGAAATCACAGTTAGCTAAGAAATTTACAACATTAAAACGAAGAGATCAAGATGCACAGCATTCTAAATAATGTCCATTTTATTTTACTACTAATAACACTGGGATTTTCAGCAAAAACATACTAGAAATCAGGAAAGTAAATGAGATGGATACATGTGTTTTCACAACAGACGAGAGATGATTGGGTGAAAGTAAAAATGCGGCAGTTTTACAGTGTTATGGTCTAATGAGATTCTCACATTTAGCATAATATCAGAGTTCGATGACTAGCACACACATGCGATTAGAGTACTGGCCTCAGAAAATCAGATTTACCATAGGTCAGCAATTTTAGACCTTAGCCAGTAAACCTTTGTAAATTCAGTTCTCCTAAAAGACAAACACAGGCTGTTGTCACTCACTTGAACACTGAAATCTGCAACAGTTATCTCTCTTCTAATCTCTTTAACAATAAGTAACCAAAAGATTTGATCAGAGAAAACCAAACATACAGCGCCTCCGCCGCCTCGCACATATGTCCAAGGTTAAGACCATAAAATCATCAGATGAAAAGTTAAAATTGAAACTGAAAAATGAAGACGCAAGAAGAAAACAACTCTGAGAATAGACTATTGCCTGCAAAATCATGAATCTCAACAGGTGGACATGCAATCAGTTGCTTGTTCTAAGTTTGCTGACATGGCAAAAATGGAACCCCTCTTAGGTTGCAACACGTTTTGGGAAAGATATTGAAGTTTTAAACATGTACATGTGGAAATAACAACCTGAGACAAGAACACAAATTGGAGAGAATGGAGGCTGATCAACCCTTCCATGGGGTAGGAAATCTTCTTCTTGATTACAAAAAGGAATTTGTATCTGCAGGATGCAAAGAAAATTTATTTTCAATGAAATCTTAATAAAAAATCACAAAAAAAGAAAGCACTCTTCCATCCTTGAATTATGTATATGCTCTAGGTAACGTGGCAAATTCCACTCTATGATTTTGAGAGAGTCAAAGGGTTGAATGGTAGTGCATTCACAATGATGGTTCTGGGAGAGTTTTCTGATTGTAATGTGAATTCAAATGGGAAATGCCAAAATATCTTTAGGTAGTAACACCATGCCCGATTTCCATACATGCTACCAACACACCCAATTATATTGTGCTCCATAAGACTCCATACACATGGAAAAGTGGCATGAATTCATCTTATCAAAAATCTTTGTATCCAATCCATACAGGTCAATTACAACAGAGCACCTCTGGAAAAATCTTGTTGTTGTTGTTTTCTTTATATATGTAGAATACTCAAGTGTAGATATTGGTACTTCTTATGAAAGGCAACATTTTAATCCTTTAACCAAGCCAACAGTGTAGATCTTAAAGATTTTCTATAGAACATATTAAAATAAATCTTGAACTGAGATGTTCAGTCATCTCTAGGCAACTCACCAGTAGGTTTCAAAATATTCAGCTAGCACATATGTACAAAGAGATTTGATAACAAGGTTCTGATCCTAATGTCACTAACTTCATTTTCACTTTCAATTTGACATACACAAATTTTCTACCATATAGCAACTTTCATATTAGGAATGCATTGGTTGCTCATACTTGGTGAATTTAGGTACTCACATAAGGACTTAGCATGCACATTTTAGGTGGAAATTCACAACAACAGCTATTAAGTAACTAATCCAAACAAAACTAAGATAAAATTCATCTTAAGTTGAGAATAAGAGTACCCTTTGTTGCAGTTGCAAATGACGCAGCTCAAGCTCTCTCGTATGTCCCGTCTTATGATCTTTCCATTGCTCTTCAAATCTCAGTAAGGCTCTACCCCGCTCCAAGAATGCCTTCTCAAGGTTGTTCCGCAGCTCCTGAAAATTTTGTTGCAATTTCTCTATTTAAAAACACCAAAATGAAAAACAGAAAAACCAAACACCAAAGTTCAAAGCACATACATTACATAACATAAACAAACCAGAAATCATAAGACTCACCAATCGCAATGTCCATTTCTTGTGAGCACCGAGCCATCTCAACTAAGTGCCGAGACATCTCAAATCTGCAACACCCATTAAAAAAGACCAATGATCAAAATTCAGTTGCATTTCCAAATATAGAAAAAGCAGCAAACGTCAGCAGAAATATTTACTATAAACGTATATATAGACTTGAAGAATTGCTAATACCCATTTGAATTTCTGAACTGGGAAGTCATGTTTCGAAATCCAGACTTGTAATTCGAGAAATCCAACTCAAATCTTGGCCGGAATTTCAAAATCCGAAGGATGAGGAGCAAAGGAAACGAAAGGGAATATTGGTGATTTGGTGAAGTACCAAAGTAGCTTGCATGCAAGAAGTAGAGCTCAAATTAGAGCTCTTTATCGGAAATCAATGGAGTGGAGGCAGAGGCTCGATAGAAGCAAAGACGAAGTAAACAGTGTGTAACTGTTATACGGGAAATTGAACACAGTTCGGATGCATGTTTTTTAGTTTGAAAAAAGGTGTGATAATTTATTGAAAGGTAAACAATTGTTACTCACGAACATATTGTCTAAACTCTAGTCAGTACCAACATTACACAAGTCCTCCAAAAGTACATCTTGTATTAAATTAGGAGTCTCATCTAACATGAAGTCAATGACATGACCTCTACTATCTAAGTGTGCTAATCTATCAGCCATACTATTAACTTTATGATTAATATGTCGAATCATACAACATTAAAACTTTCTATCAAAGAACAACATTCATTAATGATTCGACTAACCTTAGATAGACCAGAACCAGTCTTCCTGACTATGTCCACCAGAATCAATGAGTCACTTTCTACCTCCACATTCTTCCAATTCTGATGTGTTGCCTTTTGTAAACCCTATCTCAGCGCTAATGCTTCATAATGAAGGGCCGAACTTAGATAAGGAAGTGACTTTGAACCAATAACAACGCAGATTCCTATATGGTCCCTAACAACAAAACCCATGTCTCCCTTTCCTAACCATTCAGAGTAAAAGCCATCACAATTAATCTTTAGCCTTCCACATGGTGAGGTCGTCCATCTAGTAGAGCTTCTACTTGGCTTCATCTTTTCCTTCTTCTGGTGACACTCTATAATCTTGTAGTAGCTTTATGGACCACAACATGGCTCCCCTTGGGTCAAAGAAACCCCTCTGCCATAGCAACTTATCCCTTTCCTCCCAAATTGTCCACAAGACCATGAAGAAAATGTCGATCTCCTATCTCTTTAACTGTCTGAGAACCTCTTCCACCCACTCTCACATAGAAGTAGATGACTGATTACGAGCTCGCAACCCAATTGGACATACCAACCACAAATATGAAATCACATTACAATTCTTGAAAACATGAAGACTAGTTTCACCATCACTTATACAGAACAAGCAACGATCATCCTCCAAATTCACCCTTTTCTTTACCAAGGCACCACGCGTTGGGATGACATCCTTCAGCCGTCTCCACATCAAGGCTTTAACCTTTGGAAGGACATTTGCACCCCAAAATTCTCTTCTAGACTAACGAAACCATAGTACTCCAAGATGAAGATGAGGTTAGGCTACCTAGATTCTCATACGAACGAGCCAACCGGTAACCGCTCCTCACACTATACTCTCCATTCTTACTAAAGTGCCATATGAGTTTGTCATTTTGACTCTGGAGACTAAGTGGGATGCGATATATATGATGGACACTTCATCATTTGTGAACAAGTCTTCCACCCAATCCAGAGACCATTTCCTGTCTTCATCAATTAATTCCGCAACCCTAAGGTCTTCCATACCCTCCATAACCGGTAAGCTTGACTTAAAAGTGTGTGGTCATAGGATCCAAGGGTCTTCTCATACATAAACATTTGTGTCGTTTCCAATAGAATATTGAACACCCTTAGACAACACTTCCTGCCATTTTAGTAAACTTCTCCATGCATATGAGGCACCTTGTTTAAGCGAGGCATGTAAGAAAACCGTATCCAGAAAGTACTTCGCTTGGAGACATTTAGCCAAGAGAGAATCAGGATATCGTAACAACCTCTAACCTTGCTTTGCAAAGAGAGCGTGATTAAATTGCCACATATTTCGAAAGCCCAAGCCACCTTCCTCCTTCGGCGTACACATCTTTTCCCAAGCCATCCAATGGATCTTTTTCCCTCTCTCCGAGTTTCCCCACCAAATTTCGGCCATAAAACGATGCATCTCCATGCACATATGCTTCGGCAACTCAAAACAACTCATAATATATGTAGACACAGATTGAACTACAACTTTAATCATTCTCTAATTCTTGATATCATTTGACTTGGTATCAAAGCGAGTCCCTCTCTAATTGTATCCTAGTTTAGGATGAGCCCAGTTTGGGTGCCTGACTTGACCAAGCTTGGATGCCATGGCCTTTCATCAGAAGATGTCCAATTTGGTTATCACTAAGTGTCAAATGTGGGCTAGGTTAGTGTTCGGATTCGTTTAGACATAATACATGTGTAGACTTGTAATATTGCATGTGAGAGAGTTGGTGTTTCGAGTGGAGAGGGTGACTTAGTTTCATGTGCAAACCTTATCAGCTTGCACGTGATGTGACGTGTTGAAAATGAAATATCTCATATCATAAACAAGACAAATAAAATATAACATATAAGTGGGTAGATCATTCTTAATTGTACTGAGGTCTTGTAAGACCCCGTTAATTTTATTTAATTTTTCGACACACTTAGGGTTTAATTCCGGTTACTTTTCGGTACGTCGTAATTTTTGGCTAACACTTTTACGTTAGAACACACGTCGCCACATGCGTGAAAGTATTTACAGAATACTTTTCGGCACTCCACGTATTTTTTGTACAATTTTTACGATTCAATTTGACGTTCGGTTGTATTTAAATGATTTTTTTCAAAAAATGAATTTGGTTTAAACATTATTTTAAAAGTTTGGTTGAATCGTGGCCGTTGATTCGATCGTTGAATCGTGGCCGTCGATTGTCCTATAAAAACCCATTTCTCTCCTTATCCTCTTCTTACATTTTTCTACCTTTTCTTTTTCTCCCTTTCTCTTTCCTCTCTTTCTGTTTTGGTCGAAGAGAGACAATTTATCTCTCTCTCTCTTTCTCTCCTCGACAGTCGACCCAGTTGCTTTGAATCCGGTGCGCGTCGACCCTCACTGCCACCACCAGTGGCCTCGCACTGCCCCGACAACCTAGTTCAGACCACCAGCCGAGCCAGCACCGCCCAACAGAGAGGAGAAGAAGCTCGACTACTGTGCATTCAAGATCGAATCAAACCAGTCCACCAGAGGAGCAAGGAAGCTCCTAGGCACCACCAGGAGCTGCCTAAGAGCGAGAAGGAGAAAGGTGGAGGCCAGCAGAGCTCCGCCGGAAAACACAGGAGGGAACTTCGAGGTATAAAAACTCGATCAATTCTTGTGATTTTGATGTTGTTGAGTTGCCTAGGATGTGTAGAAGATGGAAAAACAGGTCTAGGAGCTCGATTTGGCCGGAAAATGAAGCTTTTCCGACGACACAGTCGATCGGAGAAGACGCGGTAAAAACTCTGGTTTTTACCGCGTCAGTTTTACCTTTTACCGAGGGGTAAAGTTACCTAATTACCCCTGACTATTTTACTATTTACAGATTTTTTTACCTTTACTGGTTTACTTTTACCATTTAATGTTTACTGTTACTGTGACTATTGACTTTGACTATTCATCAGTTGATTTTGACCATTGACTTTTACTATTCATAGATTGACTTTTGATCGTTGGCTTTTAACTATTCATATGTTGACTTTGACCGTTAGATTTACTGTTGACCATTGACTTCATTATTCCAAAGTTGGCTTTTGACTTTTACCGTAGAACACTTACTTTTACATTTTTAATCAATATGGTTAAATGATTTAAAGGTTTTTGAATTAAAAACACGACGAAAACGACGCAAGTACCGAATGGAAATAATCCAGAATTCTCGCCGGTTCGAGAATCGGAGTGTCAAATAAATTAGACTCTAGTGTCGGAAAGATATACAAAAAATGTTTATCAAGTCGTAAAGTGTAGATAGTAAATCCTCGAATTACATTTGTCTGACTATGTCATTATTATCTCACCCACAGACTCAGGAGCGCATCGACGTCGGCTTCAGGAGGATCAGGAGTTAGAGCGCAGCCAACTGTATCGTCATATCAGGTAGTAGGGGGCACGCCCAATGGGTGAGCCGTAAGCCTCCCGGGTTGGTGGCTTTTATTTATTTATGTATATAAAAGTATAGCTGCATTGTTTAACTGTATGACCACACGCTTCTTATAGCATTTGGTGTGCGTGTGTGTGTTTGGATCAAAAAGTAGTACCGTTGTCCTGATTTCCGGTGCACGTGCTTGGCCTGAGAGCGACGGGACCTAGTGTTTAGACTACGCTTCCCACGATGTCGATGACCGTGAACCTCTCGAGGGGCAATGCCCTGTTTATTTTATTTATCCCACTTACGCTCGTCTCGCACAGAGTTAAGCGAAACGTAAGTGCAATGTGCTGTTGTGAGAGATTAGTTGGGCATTAGCTGTAAATGGATGTTCTCGCTACTATTCGTTTTCAGACGCATAGGTAGTTGACCCTGGTTTGCTATGAAGACAAACCCGGGATTTCGGCCGCGTGGATCCAAAGAGTTCTTTCATGTGTGGTTAACATGTTTTAATCGATCTTTGTGTGCGTGGCTATTGCATATGTTTTTAAATGCCCTGAACGTATACTTATACGTATATCTACATATATGAGCTATATGTTTTCTCATGGGTTTTAAACCCTGATTTGGTTGGGCTTTGGCCCCATTTCGGTTAGCGAGGACGAGTTACTCACCCCTACATCTTTTCAGGTCTTCATCACCCATCACTAGAGGAGCTGGACTAGGAGCTCCTGGAGCGGCGTCGGTTATCGTGCACTTCCGCTTTCAGAGACACCCTTTCTGGTGTGGACTCCATTTTTTATGATCTCTATATTTGATATTTAATAATCTGTTGAGCACTTTCAGACATTTTCGGGCTTGTCTATTCCGAGACATTCCTTGTATTATATTCGTCTCGAGTATTTTCATTTGCTACCTTCCGCTTGTAAAATATTTGTATGCTTATCTGCACATTTGTCATTTCATATTTGACATTCGTATTATTGTGTGATGATTATTTTATTCATAGCTTTGTAATTTCGGTCTGGAGGGTAGTTAATACGTCAAATGACGTATTGATTACTCGCTAGTCCGGGATTACGACGGTTACCATCGTGTTCCGGGGTCGGAAATAGTCCTGGGATACGACAGGTCTTTTGTGATTAAAACCCAACAGCTTAAAGGTGGTTAAGTTGACACAGTATCGGTACACAGATGATCCACCGGCTACGCTTGTTGCTGTTTGACTTGGTATCAGAACAATGATCTGAGAGGACATGAATACCTATATTTAATCTTACATGAAATTGATATATGTTTATTTCGGTGTTTGCTATTCTACGTGCATAAATATTGGTTGACCACCACATGTAAATAATAGATTTAGAACTTAGGATGTTAGAAAACACTAAAACCCCCCATAATACTTCGGTAATATTTTGTAAATGATTTTCGTTAATATTTTGTGAATATTGTATTTTTGCCGAATATGTATATATGTTCATACTTATGCATTTGTGTATACTTGTATATTATGTGACAGATAATTGTATATGCTATGTGTATGTGTATTTTGTACTTGTGAATATTACTAACTTGTTTTAACCAATAATTAATCCTTCCCTAGTGTCCCCGGTTAGAACGATCCCTACTTACAGTTACTATAATGATAGAGTTTTAAATTGCAGTTTGTTTATCATTAACCTGGTAACGGACCTCGTCAATTTTTGGAGCCGTTGTTGGAGACGCTAAAAAAGATTTTTGTTTTACATTTGTGGACTAACGTTTTTCTCTTATATTTGTGAATATGTGCTGATTATACTTGTTGTATATTTTTGTTATTTTTGTGCCAGATATGTTGTAATAACTTAGTAATTACTTAGGAGGTTTATAGTTTTGTATATGTTGAAGTTTATTATGGTTTTTAAAGTGTAACATGTAGGGAGAAGCCACTTTTGTTAATCCTAGCCTAAACCTTTCATGTTATCTTCGGATCTCATGAGGTTGAGGGTGGCTTTGATTAACACTTGTAGACTGGTCTAGTGACCCGAGTTTGTTCTCAACTGAGTAAGGAGCAAGTTATTTTTCATAGATATGGTTCTCAGGTTTGTTTAACTGGATCTCAAGGTCATAGACTGATATCTCTTCTTTGTGAAGGGGTCGATAGAGAGTTCGCTCTCTATGATCACTAAACGAGTCCTGCTTGATTCCTGTAGGGGGTTCGCCCCCATGAATCTTAACGACACTGCTTTCTGAAACCACGAAACTTGCTCGAACTAGTCATATGCTTGGGCCAAAGCATCACCTCACTTTAAACGCCAGAATTAGGTTAGACATATGTGACGCCATAAACTTCAAACTGACTTAGCTCTAATTTTGGAGGTATATTGGATAAAACATGACACTACCTAGGGATTTTTTGGCCATCCGAGTTTGTTTAAGGCTTCAAAATGACGTTTTTCTAAACACTTAACACACAAAAATGCTCATATCTACAACTATATGAGGTATTTTGGTCGAACCTTCAACACAACAAACACTCACTATAATGAGACGCAACTGTCCATCTAAAATTTTTGATTCATTTACCCCTCTATGATAGGGCTCCCCATATAGATAAATAATGGTAAATAGTACGCATGTTGTGATCCCGGGCATAAAATTCACAAACAAAAATATGACCGTCAGATATTATCAATATGTTGAAATATGTCTATGGTAAAAAATTCAACTTGATCCGATAAATTTAAGGGCTTCATCCGGACGGTCAATCCCGTAAGTCAAACCCCTAAATTGTATTGACCACAACTATCGGCACCGAGACTTTACCGGAATTACGTGATTTTTTAACCGTAGACATATTTCATCATTTCGGTAATATCTTATTTCACGACTTCTTTGCGTTAGAAGTTTCTACGTAGAGTTTGTTTTAGAAACGGAACATTTACTTAAAGCTTTGTAAACAAGTTATACAACACTAGTAGACATGTTGTGGTTCCGATAATCAAAGTTGAGAAATAAAATTCCGACCGTCCGATATGATCATTATGTTGAAATATGTCCATAGGAAAAAATTCAACTTAATCTGACAACGTTAAAGGCTCGATTCTTACGGTCAATCCTGTAAGTCAAACCCCTTAACGCACGAAAAAAGTCATTTGACCGTCTAAATTACTTATTTTGCCCGGACCTTCAACTGAAAATAGTTTCAAATCGATGAGACGCAACCGGTGGTATAAAAATTTTATGAAAAATAACCACCGAAGATAGGGCTACCGCTAGGGAGAAAGAATGAAAAATTGCGTTAACCGCAACTATCGGCACCCAGAATTTACCCGAATTATGTGATTTTTCAACCGTAGACGTATTTCACCATTCTGGTCATATCTTATTTCATGACTTTTTTCGTTTGAAGCTTCTACGTATATGGTTTAGGGTTTAGGGTTTTAGCCGACGAAATTAGGGTAATTTGTCGGCTAAAGTTAAATAAATAAAATAAATAACTACAGCCGATGAAATTAGGGAATTCGTCGGCTAAGGTTACATAAATAAATAACTATAGCCGACGAATTACCCTAATTTAGTCGGCTAAAGTTAAATAAATAAAATAAATAAATAACTATAGTCGACGAAATTTATTAAAATTCGTCAGCTAAAGTTAATTAAAAATTCAAATTTTTTAGGGAAGATTTTGAAAAATATAGAAATTTTTCCGACTAAAATTTTGAACTTTAGCCGACGAAATTAAGGTATTTCGTCGGCTAAAGTTCAAAATTTTCTATATCTTTCATTTTTCACCTCCTCCTCTTCATCTTCCTTCCTAAAGTTAGGGTAATTCGTCGGCTAAAGTTAAATAAATAAATAAAAATAATAGCTATAGCCGACAAAATTTAATAAAATTTCATCTGCTAAGCTCCAAAAATTCGTCTGCTAAAGTCCTGAAATTAAGCGACGAAATTTTTTTTCATCGGCTAAATAAATGACTTTAGCCGACGATGAACAATAATTTCGTCGGCTAAAGTCTTGGCCGACGGCTTTTTCCTGACAACTTCTTAGCCGACGGATTTTAGGGTTTAGCCGAGGAAAAAATTTCGTCGGCTAAAGTAGTTGTTCCGGTAGTGTTAGGAGGTTTATAGTTTTGTATATGTTGGAGTTTATTGTGGTTTTTAAAGTGTAACATGTAGGGAGAAACCGCTTTTGTTAATCTTAGTCTAAACCCTTTAGGTTATCTTCGGATCTCATGAGGTTGAGGGCGGCTTTGATTAACACTTGTAGACTGGTCTAGTGACCCGAGTTTGTTCTCAACTGAGTAAGGGGCAAGTTATTATTTATAGATATGGTTCTCAAGTTTGTTTAACTGGATCTCAAGGTCATAGACTGATATCTCTTCTCTATGAAGAGGTCGATAGAGAGTTCGCTCTCCGTGATCGCTAAACGAGTCCTGCCTGGTTCCTGTAGGGGTTCGCCCCCCGTGAATCTTAACGACACTGTCTTCTGAAACCACGAAACCTGCTTGAACTAGACAAATACTTGGGCCGAAGCATCACCTCACTTTAAACGCCAGAATTAGCTTAGACATATGTGACGCCATAAACTTCAAACTAACTTGGTTCTAATTTTAGAGGTATATAGGATAAAGCATGACACTACTTGGGTTGTATCAGTCTATTGCACGGTGGTCTCCTCTGCTCCACGTACCTTGGAAATTAAGGGTTAATAAGACTAACTAGAAAGCCTAGGTATTGACGTCAAGTGTGTGTGAGTTTTGTTGTGCCGTGTGTCATATCTATGTGTTTCATATGTCTTGCGTAGTGTGTGTGTGTCTTCCATACAAGCTTTTCTGTAACTGACAAACTCTATGCTCCCCCTTTCGACCTTAACCGGGAGGTAGTTACATGTACACTTCTTCTTTGAGGTCACCATATAAGAAGACATTGTTGACGTCAAGCTGGTGGATATACCAATTGTGGAGGGCGGCAAGGTTGAGAAGATGGTGCACTGTGGTGAGCTTGGCAACATGAGCAAATGTCTCTTTATAATCAATACCTTCAACCTGACTATATCCTTTGGCAACGAGTCTAGCTTTACATCGTTCAACTGAATCATCTAGATTGAGCTTAATTTTATAAACCCATTTACATCCGATAGGATGTTTGTGTGCAGGAAGAGGGATAAGACACCAAGTACGGTTCTATTGAAGGGCATCAATTTCTTTTCTCATGGCATCTTGCCATACCTGATGTTTCATAGACTGTTCATAAGTGGAAGGCTCCTTGTGGAGGGTGAGATCAATAGTGAAAGCTTTGTGAGAATGAGATAATCGATTATAAGAGAGAACTTGTGAGATGGAGTGGGAAGTACCTGAACTCGGAGAAGATGTTGGTAGGTGACGAGAGGGAAGAACTGCCTTAACATGGTAGTTATGCAGAAAGTCTGGAGTTTTCGTAGGACGAGAAGACTTGCGCAAGGGTGGTGAGGGTGTAGGAGCATAAGCTGTTGGTGTGAATAAAGGATGAGAAGGTATAGGTGTATCCTTGTCTTCAATAGAAGATGAGACCCTGTGGGATATCTCTTGGCAGATTGTCATTGTCTGGAGGTATGTCACTAGTATGGTTGTCATTGTCTGAAGGTGTTTGTGTTTGACCTAAAGCAGGAACCCTATCACTACCCATAGGATCAGAAACTTGGTTGGATGAGGGCGGACTGTGACTCCTAGGTGGACTATGTGTTGGACTCGAAATCTGATGAGAGATTGGTCGATAAGGTAGAGAGGAGGTAGAATCGGCAAAGGGAAAGTGTTTTTCATAAAACATAACATCCAGTGAGACAACGACCCATTCTTGATCGAGATCAAGAAGTTTATAGTCTTTCTGACCATTCGGATAACCTAGGAAGATACATCGAGTAGCCAGAGCATCAAATTTGGTGGGTTTAAGATGATGAGTGGATGCAAAGCAGAGACATCCAAAAACCTTTAAATGATCATATTTAGGTGCAATGTGGAACAATTTTTCGAAATGAGTAAGACCTTTGAGGAGAGGCGTATGAGTGCGGTTGATCAAATAGCATGATGTGAGGATGACATCTCTCCAGAATGGTTTAAGAAAATATGCTTGAAATAATAAAGCCCTATAGCCAAATTCAGCAAGTGTCGATGCTTATGTTCAGTAACACCATTTTGTTTTGGTGTGTTGACGCATCTAGTTTGATGTACAATATCCTTGGAGGAATAAAAGTTTTTGAGATTGAATTTAGGGTCATTGTCACTACGAACAATTTTGACCGTTGTATCACACTGATTTTCAACAAGGTGAATAAAATTGATCAAAAGTGGACGAGCCTCCAATTTTTGAATCAACAAATAAACCCATGTGCACCGAGTAAAATCATCAATGATAGTTAAAGAGTACTTTGCTCTAGAAAGTGAGGGTTTATGATAACCTCCCCAAATGTCAACATGAATTAAACCAAAGGCTTTGTGACTAGAAATTGAACTCAAAGGAAAAGTACTTCTGGTATGTTTGGCTAAAGGGCAATTGGAACATCTATTTGCATCCCAAGTTTTAGTTGCTAGGAAATAATGAGAAAACTCGGGTAGAGGGGTGACCAAGACGTAGGTGCCATGTCGAGGACTGTCTATCGATCGAGATTGTGTTGCATTTGATTAGATGAGCTTGGTTGAGGAAGTACAATCCTTCCTTCTCAATCCCTATCCCAATCATCTTCCCGGAGTGAAGGTCTTGTATAAAACATACCTATTTGAGAAATATAGTCATATAAAATTAATCATGGGTAAGTTTAGTGATAGAGATTAGGTTGAGATAAAATATGGGAACACAGAGGACATTGTGTAATATGAGATTAGGAGAAAAGGCTACTGTCCTGACATGAGAGACTTGTGCTTTTGTCCCATCAGGTAACTGAACGAATCGATTTGTGTAGAATATTTGTTTGTGAGGAGATTAGGGTGACAAACGATATGGTCAGTGGCTCCACTATCCAATATCCAAACACTATTGTTGTTTGAAAATTTAAAGGCCTTTACCTGACAAATTATCAAAATGATAACTTTTACCAACATTGTTGGCTGCCGAATCTTTGTGTTGGCTTAGTAACTTGGCAATTTTGCCACATACTTCTTTGTAGAAGGGGAAACTGATGTCAGACTCAGATATGTCATTGGAATTGACATGATTGCTTCGGTTTCTTCTATCCTCATCTCTCTTTCTTGTGTGACAATCCTTAATAGTGTGACCTCTCCATTTACAATAGGTACATTTGAGATGTTGGTGACAGTTTTTGGTTTGGTGTTTCTTCCCACACTTTTCATATTTAACTTCATGCTCATTGGATCGAACATCACGTTCACTGAATTCTCCTTCATCTTGGTGGTTTTGCTTGAACGAGAAAGCATCTCCTTCTGGCTGTGAAGTCTGCTTGCTGTTGTTCGAAGCTGCTGCCTGTTTCTCATGCCGTAAAGCCATGGAATAGGTCTTGCTAGCGGTTGGCAATGGATCAATTACGATGATGTTTCTACGAAGGATTTCATAGCTATCGTTCAATCCCATGAGAAATGTCATTGTTTTATGGTTTTTCACATACTCCGCAAGCGCACAATTACAAGGTGAGACATTGCAAAGAGTATCTTTATCGTCCCATAAAGCCTTTAACCTTGTGTAGAAACTCGTTATATATTCTGCGCCTTGATTGTAGTCATGAATAGCATGCTCTATGTTGAGCAACTGGACGGTGTTCGTCTGTAAGAATCTCTCAGACAACTCAACCCATACATCTCTTGCTTTCTTGCAGTGTCAGACGCTACTCGTAATTTGCCTGGAGCCATGTTTTCACAAGGGTGTGGCAGCGTTTCCACTGCTGCAATTCTTCCTCATCGATGCTAGGTTTGGTTTGAGTCATGAGAACAAACCCTAATTTGTTTTTGATTTTCAAGGCATCGCTCATGGATTGCGACCAGTCAGTGAAGTTGTCCTCCATTAAGGCCTGTGTGACAAGAAGAGTGCCCGGTTGGTCTGAGTGGTTCAGGTGAAGAGCGTGGCTGGTGTTATTCCATGGATTCCGTGCGTTCGAGTCAGAAGTATTAGACTTGACATCATTCTATTCGGCGCCAGTCATATTTGGGATTTGAAGATCACGCTTTTGTGGTTTGTGGTGTTTCAGGATCGGTGTCTCTCTGGTACCACGAAGAAAACTGAGGCCAAAGAAGGCTGTGATTTCTTATACCATCAAGGCTGTTACAACTTATATATACACTCTGTTTTAAAACCCTACATACCTTAGGATTCTACGTATAGTTACAAGTCTAGCCTTTTGTGATAATGTTTTGGTGTCACAATATCCTAGCTACAATAAGAAACTATTAGCTAGTCTCTATTTCGGTGATTCTGTGATGATCCTTTCTTTCAATAGCATTTGACGATTTTTTGTTATTAATCACGAGTGTATGCTATTTCATTGCCCGTGGAATAGGCTGTCGCTGAGACTCCCACAGGGTTCAGAAGCCTCATATCCTGGTCGTGTGCTTTGCATGTCATGAGGGCCAAAAAAGGATATTGTGAGCAAACTAATGCTGATATGGTGCTTGTGATTTATATTTTCTCTAGTTAACTATCGTGCTTCTGTATTATCTCTACTTAACTAAATTTTACGGCTTGCAATATCGTTCAGTGTGGTCAATTAGGCATTTAAGTGTAATCAGTAAGGAGTACGGACCAACCTCGAACAATATATCATCTTGTTTCAGCTAGAAATCTAGGGTACTTTTCCGAATGCAACTGCTCTTCCTAATCCTAGTCGATTGAAAATGACACACTTGTATTTCTGTTAGTTCAAGAGAGCATCTGAGTTGAATAAGTTGGGTGTGAACAGGCACCCAGTTTCAATGTCTGCAGGCTATCATCTTTTTTGTGCTTGTTTGCTCCTAGATATCATAAACTTATATAGCGAACGTCCAAATGTTTACATTCATTCCGATTAGAACTTCAGCCTTTAGAAATCTGCAATCCCATCATGTTTAAAGAAACTACATCAGTAAATCAACTTGATAGTTATACCAGTGGCTGAGTAACACAAGTTCATTGCAAAGTAAATGAAGAATTTCCAATCAAGTGCAGTAAAAAAGTATTGTCAAATAAGAATGTTCAAAAATCCCATAATTAAACGAAAAATCCCTTCAATCAGTCATATCACTTCACCCCCTACTATACCCAATTAAACAAGGATTCCTACCTCTCCTTCAATTTTCTCTTTTCTTCTTCAAACCAAAGAAGTAAAATAAAAAATTGAAGTAGCAGATAAAGATCAAATCTTGACCAATAGGATCGAACCTAGGTTAACCAAGAACAACTAGGAATTCGAAGTTTCGAACCCCAGCTTAACCAAGAACAACTCGGAATCAAGAAGGACGTACAGCTGTTCCAATAGGAAAGAACTTAACTGATCACCAAGAACAATTAGGAAAGAGGAAGAAGATAACCCTTGCGACTATAAATACCCATGCACTTTTTCTCATTTCAGAATTCACAGATCATTCTCTTCCTCTCTTTCGAAACAGAAAGTTTCCGACCCACTTCGTTTCCATCTCAATTCATCAATCGTGAATAGGTCAAGTAGCAATGGTTCTCGTTAATGAGTTCGCAACTCTTGACGAACTCAGTGTCGGCGTTGTGACAACATTTCAACCTACCGAAGACGAATTGGTGGGTCATTATCTCTACAACAAGGTCTACTATAATCCCCCATTCTCAACCTACAGAACCTTCCCTGAGATCCCTATCTATGGCAAGGTTGGGATGACGCCCTGGGAGATATGGAGATCGTATCAGCAGTGGAAGTTTCCACACCAGGACTTCATTTACTTCTTCTCTAGGGCCGAGAAAATAAACCCAAACAAGTCTCGCAACTCTCGAAAAGTTGGCATTGATGGTAGTTATACATGGAGTGAGACAGAAAGTAAGAAGCCTGTCTATGTCAGCAGATTTCAAAAGGCTGTTGGGACACTGAGGAAGTTCCGATTCGAGAACAGCAATAAGGACAAGAAGGACAAGAAGGGCAAGAAGATACAAACAAGAGCAAGTCAAATCGATGACGAGCACCACGGTGCTTGGTTAATGGACGAGTTCACCATTAACCATGCACCTGATATGGCTTTGTGCCGACTCAAATCAAAGAGGAAGTCATCTGCGGATGAGGAGGATGAGATTTTGAGAAGCAGGCAGTCTCTGAAAAAATTAAAACTCGAACCGACAAGATCATATCAGAACAGTAGTTCGTTGTCTGAGCAACAACAAGCAGGCACTAGTTCTCAGCAAATGCCTTCTTCTTCCTATCTTCATGAAATTGATCAAGTGGGGCCTCAGGTGGTTCCGAAGAATGATGCTCTTAGGGCTTGTATTGCTCAACCAATACCTAATGAGCAGAAACCAAATCAAGAGCAATATTCACATTGTTCAGTAGCGCCACAACAGCGGCTGGAACCTGAGAATAGGTGTCAAGAGGAGTACCACGTACAACTACCACAACAAGATCAAGCCTCTTCCTCTCATTCTAATGAGCAGCAGCTTCTCGCTGATAACGGTTTTGATGTTTCTCTCGATGACCCTTATGCATTCATGAATGGATTCTTTACTGATGAAGATCAGCCAAGCGCTCTGCTGGGGTGGAATATTGATGATGACGATGATTACTTTCAGTCTCAGGGCATCTTTTAGTTTCTTTTTTCTTTCCTAATTAAAATGTAGAAGGTTTCATTATGTAGACAATTACTTGGTAACAAACTATATACATGGACTGCAGGCCTGCAACTCTCTAAGGTTTTTGTACTTTACTGAAACATATATGAAATATATTTTGGCCAATTCAAGAACATATATTGCAACTATATGAACTGTGATGTCTTTCTATATCTCTGTTAACGCAGTAATACGCATGAGTCTCTAGATCTAGAACTATCATGAATGCAAGTGCGCCTAGTAGAGTCTAGATTAGTCTACTAATGAGTGGTTAACCATTAATCACATAACTAATTCGGTGGACAGGGTCGGCTACTGAAGTCTATAATATGTATCAAGCTACGCTAGAAATGAGCATTTACAGCGAAAGTCTTAAATATCTAAAATATTTTCTTGAAATTTATAATTTTTACAAGCATCGATATTAATTTTCATATCTTTCCGATATTTTATATTTAGCATATTTTTAGTCAAATATATAATTTTTATACAAATTTTAGAAAATTTTCATCGATATACAATAATTTCTCGATATATCAATTTTCCGAACCACCGAAATTTCCATGATTGCCGATATTTTAGTCCTTGTTTATAGCCAAACATACGAGTCGTAAAAAGCTTTTACTACGCACAAAAATAAGCACTAAAAGCTCGCGCTGTAAAAAACATATTGTTAGAATTTGGGTGTCTTTGCTTAAGTATTTTGAAAAAAAAACTATGATTCACTGATCAATTCGCTGTGGCGAACAAGACAGAAGAAACTCAGTTGAATATTTTGAAGCAAATCATTGCAGCCTCTTATATTTCGTACTTCTGGAATTCTTACAGAATACACACACTACCAGAATCAGCAGTTTGGCTGACGAAAATTTTTTGTCGGCCTGTTAACCAAATTTCTCGGCCAAGATCATAGCCGACGAGTCTTCGTCGGCTATGACTTTAGCCGACGAAACTACAAGTCATCGTCGGCTATAGTCTGAGACTTTAGCCGACAAAAATTTTATCTATTTCGTCGACCAAAGTGTCATCCTATAGCCGACTAAATGATGTTTCATCGACCGTAGTCTTAAACTTTAACCGACGAAACATTTAATATATTCGTCGGCTAAAGTATTTAATAAAAAAATTTAGAAAACCATAGCCGACGAATTTAAAGCTAATTTTGCAGACTATAATAGTATTTAGCCGACGAATTTTTAATAATTCATCGGCTAAACCCTGAAAAAAATAAATAAATAAAAATAATATAGCCGACGAATTATAGAAAATTCATCGGCTAAATACTACTATAGCCGACGAAATTTGCCATATTTCGTCGGCTAAACCATCAAAAAAATAAATAAAACTACTATAGACGATGAATTATGACAAATTTCGTCGGCTAAGTCCATTCCAACAAAAAAAAACCGGTCAATTTCTAAATTACCATTCTAAGCAACTTGTAAATTACACCAAAACAATTTCATATAACCAACTACACCATCAATGGTGACAATACGTTTTTCATTAAAATATTTATAAATTGTTCATAAACACAAAAAATTATATAATTATCTAACTATACAAAATCTATATTGTCTAAATTTAAATCAGTGTCAGGAGGAGGTTGCTGTTGAGGGGATTGCGGCGGCTGAGGTAGGGGTATATGCGTAGGCATGGGCGGAGCCGAAAGTCTCTGAAGATGGGCAGCTGAAAACTCTTGCATGTATTGAAACATCAAGTACTACTGTGCCTGCTGAGTGGCATATACTGCGGCATTATAATCCTGTAAGGCGTCAGTATAGGTTGTCTGGGCGGCTTGCTGTTCCTGTAGCATCTGAACTTCCGCCTCTAGCTGAGCCGTCATGCTGCTTTTCATGGCTGCTTTTTTTTTGAAATCCTGGAGTAGTCTTCATAACCCCCTAGTCCTTCTTTCCTAGACCCCGACAGTACAAGTTGTTTCCTCGCGGTGCGAATGTTGTGCCTATGATTCTTGCCCCAACCCTCAGATCTGAAGTGTTGATCCGGGATATGGCTTCAGACATCTCTTCCTCCTGCGTGTCCGGCCATGTCTCCCTCACTATAGTAGTCATCACCTCGTCACTAACCTGCCTCACCTTCGTTTAATTGGATAGGAAAAAAAAATAAAAAATAAATATTTTTACATATATATAAGTAAAAAAAATTTGAAAACCTAAGATGACTTACAATATCCTCCTGGGCGTCACAATATGTCTTCTCGTAAATATTGACGTACCAGTTGACTTTTGGATTACCTTCGCCTAATTGGATTGGAAAAAAATAATAAATTAATATTTTACATATATGTAAGTAAAAAAATTTGAAAACGTAAGATGACTTACAATATCCTCCTAGGTATCATAATATGTCTTTTCGTACGTATAGATGTACCGGTTGATTTCTGGATGTTCCCTGGCCGCCTCGTCCATCAACGATGTGAACGGTCTAGAACCGGCATGATGGTTTCTTGTGTTGCGTTGTCGGTTTTGAGCGTTCGCCCAGAAAACGGCATTCAAAGGAAAAAAATAAAATATTAGAAATATTTAAAAACAGACATACTTAATAACAATTTAGCCAATTAATTTTTTTTAATTACATGTTTATGATGGTTGTTAAATTCTGATATCAGAAGCCAACGCCACTCGTACTCCCTGAACTGGAACTCAACATGGGTACCATAACGTGCGTTCTCTTGCGTAGTCTAGTGGGTGCGTAACTCGTTCTTCCACTCCTTGTACCTATAGATACCACAAAATATTAGAAATATTATTAATATCACATACAATCTTGTTTTTGATTAACTTCCCAACGTACCTTCTCCCATGCGCAACGTCCGCTCAAGTGTTCCTCAAGGGCTAGGAAACGTCAAACCACACCTGCATTTAACTGTTTATTAGTTTAGTTTTTTTATAAATCAACAATATAATACATAATATTATTGAGGAATTTTATAAACTCACCGACATCGTGTTGTGGACCATATCCTTAACCTCTTGCAGTAGCCCCAGTCTGACCACAACATAGAGACTCTATCCCTAATAAACACTCCCACACGACCGGAGTACATCATCGTCTTCCCACCCGATATTACTTTGTCATCCTTGTTAGTATCGAAGACAATCCTTCCTGAGGTACTCACGGTCGTCTTGAGAGCCTTCCTTGTGACGGGATCTCTCTTCTTCCTTGTCAGCTTGGCTCTGACGGTGCCTATCACAAATTGATTATTAAAATATGAGAACCTTTATTATGGCATTATAAGAAAACAAATTATTTATCTTTCAATACTTGAGGGCGATGAGGCGGACGCGACAGATTTCGTCTTTGTCGTCGATGATGATACCCTCGCAGAAATAAGATCCGTACCAAAAGGCACGAACTTCACTGCTGATGGAGTCACTTGCGGGGGCAGTAGATAAATCGGCGTCCCTGAGTTATAGACTACAGGTAAGACCGGTATCATCCGCAGAAGAAAGAGAAGAGGCGGCCCCAGATGACCCACCATCCGAAGCAGTAGGACCCGAAGTCAGCGCCCGATGTATCTCAGAAATACGTGGTTCAGACACCTTTATATGGGTCGGAGGCCATAGCTGCCTCGAGGACTGAGGGGCGCCCGACTGCCTCGATAAATGGGTGGCGCCCGACTGCCTCAAGGAATGTGTGGCGCCCGACAGCCTTTGTGCAGTCTCTAGAAGGGTCACACGTCTGGATGTCATGGGGCCCCGAAACGACCTTTGACCCTTCGAACCCTTCATCGTGTTGTGGACCATATCCTTAACCTCTTGCAGTAGCCCCAGTCTGACCACAACATAGAGACTCTATCCCTAATAAACACTCCCACACGACCGGAGTACATCATCGTCTTCCCACCCGATATTACTTTGTCATCCTTGTTAGTATCGAAGACAATCCTTCCTGAGGTACTCACGGTCGTCTTGAGAGCCTTCCTTGTGACGGGATCTCTCTTCTTCCTTGTCAGCTTGGCTCTGACGGTGCCTATCACAAATTGATTATTAAAATATGAGAACCTTTATTATGATATTATAAGAAAACAAATTATTTATCTTTCATTACTTGAGGGCGATGAGGCGGACGCGACAGATTTCGTCTTTGTCGTCGATGATGATACCCTCGCAGAAATAAGATCCGTACCAAAAGGCACGAACTTCACTGCTGATGGAGTCACTTGCGGGGGCAGTGGATAAATCGGCGTCCCTGAGTTATAGACTACAGGTAAGACCGGTATCATCCGCAGAAGAAAGAGAAGAGGCGGCCCCAGATGACCCACCATCCGAAGCAGTAGGACCCGAAGTCAGCGCCCGATGTATCTCAGAAATACGTGGTTCAGACACCTTTATATGGGTCGGAGGCCATAGCTGCCTCGAGGACTGAGGGGCGCCCGACTGCCTCGATAAATGGGTGGCGCCCGACTGCCTCAAGGAATGTGTGGCGCCCGACAGCCTTTGTGCAGTCTCTAGAAGGGTCACACGTCTGGATGTCATGGGGCCCCAAAACGACCTTTGACCCTTCGAACCCTTCGTCGATCTAAAAGGGTGGCTCATCCAATTTAAAATATACTTTTAACGATTCAGACGTTAAACTGTATCCTTTTAATTAAACTATATATTAATTTGCAAACAACCATATATGCATCAATATATATTAATTTGCAGCAATATATACAAATATATACAACCATAAACTTAAATCAATATATATATATATATATATACACACATACATATCAATATATTATATGCAAACAATATATATACATCAATATATATATATATTAATTTGAAGCAATATATACAAATAATTCAAACCCTTGTAATAATTCAATTGATGGCACCAAACATTGGTGCTCAATACTTGGGGTTTCTCGCAAGAGAGAATCCCATGTTGCCAATGTCAACATGTCAAGACTTGGAGTGAAGCATTGCTGGTCTCCCCCGTGGCTACACGAAGGTTAACTAATCATGCAGAGTTTCCTTCTTCACTTTTGCTTTTAATCCTTGACTTTTAGCTAGTTCCATTTTATTTCTAGCATTGAAAATAAAAAATCAAAAAAGAGACTCTGACTTTTGTTGAAATGCAAAACAACATTCTTACCTAATTGAGGTTTTAATTTGCTCTATCACATACTTAAAGCCTACCCCTGAGGCTTCGAATTCAAGAGACAATCCTCATGTCTTGAAGTTACTGCCCTACTGCCAGCAACTGCAGTACAAGATAAAAAAGTTTTGAAGACAAGAGTGCAAACCAGCAAAATTACAATTGCAACTTCATGTTACAACTTCACATAATAATCTGAAAATATCCAGGAATAATTCGAAGGAAAGCTACATATCTTTGAAAATCCCTTGATGTTTAATTTCCAGCAAAATATACGGTTTGTGATTTCGACATTCTAGTAGAAAGTTATAGCAGTTTGAGTACCGAGAGGTCTATTTACGTGAAAATCTGCATCTTATGTTTGTACATAAGACGAATGGACCTTGCAAGCACCAATGATCCGGCGAATGCATACTGCCTTTTTCCTTATACATGATTGCATAATTGGAAGACTTGAGGCTTCAAGTTTTGCTATCCTTCATTCGTCAATTTCGGACATCAAAACTGGGTGGGGGCACATAGGACTGAAGCAAGTATTTCACATATTTGAGATTTTATGATTTTTAAACTTTTGGTGGTTTCTAAATGCTTTAGACAAATACAGGTGGTCTATATATGAGGAGAATATTAGAACTTCATCTAGTCAGTGCACGTATGTGTTCTTCATGAAATACAGAGGCTAGGGTTACTCTCGGCCCTTGGTCAATAATAATGGCTGCTAGTTTAGAATGTTGAAACATCTTTGTGTTTCTCAAAGCTGATGACAGTGGGGTTCAGGTTCTAATGATGAGGCAGAAGACAGTTGACATAGCTTTGGTTAGGAGATTGAAGTTCCTTACAGCTGAAGACTTCAAGAGGCAATGATATTATGCAGTTACCTCAGAAATTTGATTCGCTTAAAGTCATACTTAGGAAGGTGCTACAGTTCTCATCGGTTGTTGAGGGCCTTATAGAACTTCAAAATTTTCCCATCTCCCTTCAATGTATAAAAAACCAATATAAGTGGGTTTGAAGATATTCTAGCTCATGCTAATTATTGTGACATTGACTCTAGGAAAATATCTTGTTCGTTCAACAAACCATGGTTAAGAGTCCACACCTGCTTGTACATGGGGGTTTCTCTCTTTGTTTCCAAACTTACATGAGTAGCTCTATAGTTTCATAAGAAGAAAGAGATGGTTTTATTATGGTAGAAGGTTCATGATAGCTGGGAGTTACATGCCATAATTTTAAGTTTTAACTATTAACTGTGAGGTATGAAGGTAAAGCTAGTAGACTTATTCTACTAGGCCAATACATGTGGCCTAAATGTTGTGTTTGGTCAAAGAAGTGCAGAAGCAGCTCTTCGCCCTCAAAGCAAAGAAGAAACAAGGCCACTTTGCAAAAATAAATACATGTTCCAAGAGTTGTGTACAAGATCAAGATTGGTGCAGGCTCCAACGTGCTTCCTTTCATAAGAGGCAAGCGGTATTCAATCAAGTTTATGGTTAGACAACTAGTACTTCATGCATATTACATACAGGGATATGTACGAAGTTGGTCGTGTTGTTTAGAATAATGGTCATGAGGACACCTAACAAAAAGGAATTTTAGAACTAGCATAATGGTTCAAGGTCTCTGAAGTCAACATTCGTTGAATGCCTCAGTATATCAACCTGAAGAGTCATAATTGGATTCATCAAGTTTGCTCACTCTCCTTTAAAGGTTGGTATGAGCTATATTTAATTATCGTGATGATGAGACAAAGGTTTAGTTGTTTAAGTCCTTAAAACTAGAGGGCTTCAAAACTTATATTTTCCAGCAGAAATAAGTCACGAGAAGTTACTAAGCTTATTGCATGATTCCTTGAGTATGGTCTTCATCCGTGGAGAAAGCTGATTGATTTGGCCTATATGTTTGTTGCATGATGGCTATGTTGAGTAAAGGCATTATACTTCCACGAGAATTGTTTTAAGATCCAAAATTCCTTTATGAATTTAGCTTATGTGAAGAATAGTCTTGAAATCAATATTGAGATTCATGGACATTGCAACAGACGTTCGCTGAAAGTTCTATTGTACTGGGGGGCTTCAAACCTCATATTAGCAGCAAGTTGAGCATAGATTTTTCAAGAGCAGTCACGGTGGAATTAGTGTTACATTCAAAGCACGATGGTGGAAAAGAAGTATGCAGCTTTCTTAAGAGTTTCTTGCTTGGAGTAAAAATCAATTTGTGACAAGCCTATAACATTCATTGCTACAATCAAGCATAAGACCAACAGTCTTTTCTTGTAATTAAGTTTATACTGGAGGATTGTGAGCCGCGAACCATATTCAGCTTGGATTTATTCATACTTTTAACAACAACTTTCAGAGTTATTGCTAGTAAATAACGATTTTGAGGTGATAAAGGGCATACAATTTGACATTCGCTAGAAGACGTTTCTTTCAGATGAATGAGACAGAGTTGATGACATTACAAGAGAACCAGTTTATGGTTTGGCAAAGCATTCAAAGCAATAGAACAAGTCCATTTGTGTTTGATTACCGTAAGGAACTTGTAGTTCGCCATCATGAAGCCAAATTTTCACAAACATACAAGGAAGTAAGTTCAACTCTACAAGCAGCTCAATTACATCAGATACTAAAAAGCATATACATGAGGCTTCATCGTGCAGTTTAATCGGCCTACTCTCACTACATTCATCGCATCTAATTAACTGGGAGGCTACCCTATACATATTCTGCGCCAATTCCTGTGATACATTTTTGAAACTTTTTGAGGTAGGAAGTCTCAAAATAATTCCTAGAAGTTAGAGATTTGTGTGTAGCTGTAAACCCTAATTTGTTAAGGTTTGTACTGTATATATACCATGTCAACCTTCTTTATTGAAATAAGATCAAATCTTCACCCCATACAAACTTCTTTAATGATTAGTAGATGTGTTGAATCAATGTCTTAGGAACTTGAGGCTGATTGATGGATCATAAATTGAAGAGGCAGACCATGTAGCGGGAACCGAAGATGCATAGCTATGAAATCTACCGGATCTCGACAAACACTTGGATAAGGAAGAAGACCAGGCGGAAAGGGTCGGTGTCAGCCACCTTAGAGGTAAAACAGATGGAGGAGGCTGGAATACATGATTCTGGGTCTTCCTGAATTCTTGGCACGTCTGAAATCCGGCATTTGTATCGGTTGAGAGATCATTTGAAATCTAATTCGAAGTAATAACACGCGGTCCGTGCATCTGGTTCTTCATGACCTGGTTCCAAGCCGATCACCACCAGAGGTTACCTTCTCCGAAAGTCACCAAGCGGTCTCACCGCTTCTTTGTCGCCGCCAACCTATGCGATTCTTCAACGGAGGAAGCAAGGGACAAGGAATGGTGAGGTGAGGACTGAGGAGAACGAGTGTTATGTAAAATACATTTGTACCCATCGTTTATTGGTTAATGGCATACTCCGTAAGAGATGGTTAATGGCATACACTTAATAGTTTGAGAAGTTTAATAACCTTAATTCTTAATGAAGAAATGTTCATGCATTGTTCTTAAAATTTTTCCTTCTGTTTATGTGTTTCGTTTGATATTTTTTCTTCAGCATAAAGTAGTTTGTTTGAAATGTGGAGTCTCATTTAAATTGTTGAAAGATCAAGGAAGGTGGTATTCAATTGAGTCCTAATTGATTTGAGTGATATTTTTATGAAGTATATTGTTGTAGTAGTGTATTTTGGATGTCTTTTCAAATTGTGTATGCTAACAAACATGAAGCAAAAACTGTTGTGAGGGCAACTGCAGTGACTGTAGTCACAAGCTGTGAAAAACCAATGGGCGTAGATAAAGTGCAGATAAGTGAAACACTCAAACACTGTAGTGTTTAAGTGGTTCATTCTTGAGCCACCGTAGCTTTGGGTGGTTCTGATTGTTTTTGTTTTCGTTTTGTCCTTACTTTCCCTTGTTCTGATTGTTTTTGTTGGTAGCTTGTTTAATGAAGTACCTTTGTTCAAAGAAAAAAAAATAACAGAACTTGTTATTAAAATGAGGTAAGGCGTACCTGTACCAGATTTGATATATATATATATATATATATATATATTGCAGTTATTTGCAATTGATTTTATGCAAGGTTTGCTAACTGTTTATGGTACTTGTAGGCTGTAGCTATGTGATACGCTGTATGTTAGCAATTCTTTTCCTTTTACTTCTGTAGGCTATTGTCGTGGTGGATTGTACTTGGATTATGAATGTATAAGCAATGTTCCAGTTTACTTAGTCTGTTCTACTATTTAAAGTTTGATCATTTTGCCATTGTTTAATTCTTTAGATCCTTTGCTTACAGGGCTGCTTTCACGGTGTTTTTCAGCATTCAACTATCTTCTTTCTTCTTCCCTTGATATATTCAACTATCAACCGAGTATACATCAGAGGAAAATGACATACAGATTGGATGTTGATATGAGTAACCAAAAAACAAGAAAAAAACACAATGAAAACTTATGCATTGGCCTAGACTCCTATAGGATTAAATCCAAATAAATTGTTAGGTATATTCGTTTGAAGTTTGAGCAAACATTCGAGAATTGGCAGTCTATTCATATTATTAGTTTCAACCAACTTCATTGCTGATGCTTTTGCTGATATTGGACATACGAATCACTCGCCCCCTGGACTTCTAGATTTTCAACTCAAGTTCCCGCAATAATTACTGTCATTATTTTCATTGACTAATTAATAGTATGACCGATCATATGCCTAATTCCCCCTGGACTTTTTCCTATTTGGACCAATTTTTTCTGATTTTTTCAGACTAGTCGGCCGATTTTCTTTGTCGATTTGACTGAAATCGACTCGGTCGTTGGCCGATTACCAACTAGTCGGCCGACTAGGGCGATTTTTAGAACCATGGCTCATGAAGGCAACAAAAATCTCAAAAACTTAAAGTTTCAGAGAGTGATACAAGAATTTTGGACAATGCCAATAAAAGAGGATGAAACAATTGATGAATTCGATGCAAGACTCATGAACGTTGTGAGCCAATGTAAAAGCCTAGACGGGAACATTGATGAAGATCAAATTGTGAAGAAATTTCTAAGGGCACTACCTCTGAGATATCAGCCAAAACAGACAGCAATTGAAGAATCTCATAACTTGGACACATATCATCTGTAAGAACTTGTAAGTAACTTAAAAGCTTATGAATTAAGGATAGGTAAGCCAAATAAAAAGGGTAATAATCTAGCTTTGTCTTCAATAAAAAGAAAAGAAAAAGTGGTTTTTCTTGATGAAAGTGAATCTGTTGATATTGCTTTACTCACTAAAGAGTTTAAAAAGTTTTTGAAAAACAAAAATTCATCCTTTGGCACTTCTAGAAATTTTTCAAATCAAAAGAATTTTTTTTTTCTAAAAATAAGAATGAGAGAGGTATGAATCAAAACAAGTTTACTCAAAAGAAAAGCTTTCAAGGAAAACCAAAATGTCATGAATGTGGTGGTATTGGTCACTTTGCTATTGATTGTGGAAATAATAAATTTTCAACTAATAACAACAAGGCTATGAAGTCGACTTGGAGTGATAGTGATGAAGATTTACCATCTGTGAAGAAACACTTTGCTCTAATTGTTTCATTTGATAAAGATAACTCAGATGTTGAATTGGAAGTTTCTGATGATGAATATGGATCTACCACATATGAAGCCGAAGACATCTACACCCGATTGTATAGTGCTATAAAGTGAGTGCAAAAGAGAATGATCAGCTTAAGTCAGACCTTGAGAAAGTCAACCGTGAAAAGAAGAAACTTGAGGTAACACTTGAATCATATCAAAAACAGTGGGACATTGAGCGAACTAACTTCATGGGTAGATTGTAGGATAACATCTCTTTGCAGCGTTCGCAAGATACTTAAGTGGAAAGTGATGAAAAGATCAGAACCTTACAGGTAGAGCTTAAGGGACAAATACGTTTTAATGTGGAATTAACATGTGAGAATGAAAATTTGCAGGTTGAAGTGATGAGAGCTCATGAACGATTCAACAAGTTTGAGGCAAGCTCCGATAAGGTTTCCAAAATGATCAGCTTTGGGAAGAACTACAACAACAGATAAGGGCTTGGATTTGGTGGAAAATCTGGTAAGCTGACAAACTTTGTAAGGGAGAGCTGACAAAAAGATTACAGTGACGTTTCAACCCCTGATAAAACTCTGAACATGAGCCAAACATCTTCAACGATAAATTCTCAAAAAATTACACCATCCCACTCTCGCTGTCCTCAGGTAAGTACTGATGATCTCATGCTAGAACATCTGCCCATGTATGGTTTTAACTTGTAATCTTTTGTTCCTAGCTACTTGTTTTCAATGTGAAAGGGCAGGTCATATTCAACCAATGTGCAATTTATTTTGAAAAAAAAGATATACATATAAAAAACAGTAGCTCAAATTCAAATGGTTTCTTAAATACTAAATTAGATCAACAACTGAAATTGATGAACAAGATTGTAGAGATAGTTTCACTCCCTAAAAGGCTAGAATGTAAATCAAAATTTACTTGGCATGAAATAAAAAAACCTTCTGTCACAAATCCTGAAAATAATACACTTGAAATCATTGATGAAACTTGTTTGTGGTCAGTATGCAGGTCCTTTGAAGATGATGAGATGACCAATACTTTTGAAAACAATGAGACCATAGAATCCACATGCTTAGTTGTCTTAACTACATTGTCTGAAAGAAGAAAAGAAAGTTGGTATGTAGATAGCGGCTGCTCACGTCACATGACCGGGAACAAAGAATGGTTCATTACCTTCTCTAATGAATATACAAATGGAGCTGTCACCTTTGGTGTTGGTCGAAACTCCAAGGTAAAAGGTAAGGGTACGGTAAGTGGACCTAGTATACCAGTTATTAAAGACGTACTCTATGTTGAAGGTTTTCATGCAAACTTGCTAAGTGTAAGTCAATTAACTGGTAATTATGAAAATGTAAACTTCATCAAGAAAATTTGTGTAGTCTTTGATACTAATGGTAACAATGTCATGATAGGAATAAGGGAAGAAAACAATTGTTATCATGTGTGTACTAATGATTTCACAGATGTGCAGAGATGTCTGAAAACAAAGACTTCAGATAATGTCCTTAATTTGTGGCACATTAGACTTGGACATGTGAACTTTCAGGATTTGGTAAAGCCGTCAATCAAAGAATGCGTTAAAGGAATGCAAAGTCTAAGTGGAAAGTCTGATTCCATGTGTGAAGGATGCAAACTTGGGAAACAAACTCGTGCGGCTCACCCCTCAATAAACTCAGCCATCACAATTCAGCCTTTGCAATTAATTCACATGGATTTAGTTGGTCCTTCTAGCACTAAGAGTCTGGGAGGTAAGAGTCATATTCTTGTGCTGGTGGATGACTTGTCCAGGTTTACATGGGTAAGATTTCTAAATGGAAAGGATGATACTTTTGAGGTATGTAAAAACTTATTCAAAAAGAAATCTGTTGAAACGCAATTATATGTCTGTTTATTGTTAGAGTAAGAACTGATAATGGTACATAATTTAAAAATGAGATGTTCAGAAATTTTTTTAATAAGCATGGTATTTCACATGAGTTTTCAGCACCTATTACTCCACAACATAATGGAATTGCCGAAAGGAAAAACAAGGTTTTACTTGATATGGCAAGAGTGGTGCTTCATTCAGCCAAGCTGAGTGAATACTTTTGGGCCGAAGCAATTAACACTGCTTGTTACACTTCAAACAGAGTCTTCATACGTTCAAGTAGTGATAAGACTTTTTATGAGCTATGGAAAGGTAAGAGACCCAATGTAAGTTGATTTCGTGTATTAGGAAGTCCGTGTTACATTTATAGAGACAAAAAATATCTCACAAAATTTGATGCTCGAAGTGATAGAGGTATTTTTCTCTGGTACTCTTTAAACAGTAGAGTATACCGGGTCTATAATAAGGAGACCAAGTCATTTATGAAATCTATAAAATGTTGACATTGATGACTCTATTGTTTCTGCAGCGAGACACATTGAATATGCAGATCATCCTGCAGAGGAAAGTGTAATTGAGAAAGATGATAGTCAAGCCACTTCAAAAGAGGTAGATCATAATCTAGCTCATCCCTCCATCAAAAGAACAGGATTCAAGCACGTCGAAAAGGACCACTCTCTACAAGATGTCATAGGGGAAATTGGTGATGGAATACGAACAAGACAAGCACAATAAAGTGATGAGATCTAGACAAGCAAGCACACTCAAAATGAGGTACTTAGTGATACTGCTCTTGCATGTTTTGTTGTTCAAAAGGAAGATGAAATTAACAAAATTTCTTACAATGGATTTGTTTCTCTCATTAAAACACAAAATGTGAAAGCTACTTTATGTTATGATGATTGGATACATGCCATGCAAGATGAACTGAATCAATTTTCTTGAATTATATGTGGTATCTTATACCTAGACCTAGAAATTGTAATGTGATTGGAACAAAATGGATATTTCGAAACAAAAGAGATGAGCATGGTAATGTAACAAGAAATATGGCTAGATTAGTTGCACAAGGTTTTTCACAAGTTGAAAGCATTGAATTTGATGAAACTTTTGCTCCTGTTGCTAGACTTAAATCTGTGCGATTAATGCTTGCTATTACATGTTACTTGTGTTTCAAATTGTACCAAATAGATGTGAAAAGTGCTTTTTTAAATGGTTGTTTAAATGAAGAAGTATATGTTTAACAACCACAGTGATTCAAAGACCCTTTCAATCCTGATCATGTTTACAGATTAAAAGGCCTTGTACGGTCTGAAACAGCCCCCTAGGGCCAAGTATGAACGTCTTTTAACTTATTTGATCAGTAAAGGATATGTTAGAGGATCTATTGATAAAACTCTTTTCGTCAAGAGAGATGAAAGCACATTGTGATTGCATAGGTTTATGTTGATGACATTGTGCTTGGATCCACATCTGAGATGTATGTGAAAGAGTATGTGCGGTGAGCTTAACTACTTTCTTGGTCTTCATGTGCGTCAACTCAAGGACGGTATGTCTCTTTCTCAAAGGAAGTATGCTGAAAGCTTAGTTAAAAAATTCGGTCTTAAATCAAAGAAAAAAGGTCATAAATCCCATAAGCACTAGTAAAAAGCTTTGTGAGGACAAACTTGGTGTGTGTGCTTGCTTCCAAGCAAATCCTAAATAATCACACCTAGAAGCAGTAAAGAGAATCATACGATATGTGTCCGGTACAAAAAATTTGGAGATTTATTATACTTTTGATATATACTAATGTTGAAATTGCAGGATTCTCTTATTATAACTAGGGAGGAGATACGAAAGTTAGGAAGAGCACATCTGGTGGATGTTTCTTTGTTGGCAATAACATGATTGCTTGGCATAGCAAGAAGCAGTACTGTACTTCATTATCCACCACCGATGTTAAATATGTTGCAGCTGGAAGTTGTTGCACACAAATGTTGTGGATGAAACAAATGCTCCAAGATTATGGTCTCTCACAAGGTAAGTTAACTCTCTTTTGTGATAACTCAAGAGCAATACACATAACTAAAAATTCAGTGCAACACTCCTAAACGAAACATATTGAGTTGAGATATCACTTCATTCGTGAACTTGTTAAAAAGATTGTGTTGAATTTGGAGTTTGTTTCAACTGACAATCAATTGGTAGATTTCTTTACAAAACCTTTGGATAATGAGCGTTTTTCATCACTTAGAAATGCTATTGGCGTGTGTCATAAGAACTAGAAGCCTTCCTTTTAAAATTTTTGTACATATTTTGCATTTCATTATTGGTTTGTTTTGTCAGCTAGATATTTCCAGTTTTCTGTTTTTTTTGTCAGTGTTCATTCAGGATTGCAGATTGATTTCAATTCTGAAGTTTTTATAAGAACAAGTCGATCTGAGATTATCTTTGTAGTTGTCATGACTTCATCTACATAATGTTGATAAATTTACAGGCATGTGTGTACCTTAATAGGGTGGTTGATTTGTAAGTATGTACGTACTTGTTTTCTCATGGGTATCTTGTTCACTCTTATACACAATCTTTGATGTGGTGGTATGAAACTATAAAACGAGAGAATGTGATCCTGGAAGTGAAAAGAATGTGATTGTCATTCAACAAGCAAACTGCAGATTGTGAAGGAGTCTGTGAGTTGTTGTGGTTGAGAAATTTATTAAAGAGTTTAGGTTTCAAGCAAGAACAATCAATGCCTCTTCAATGTGATAATACTGCTACAGTTGAGATTGCACATAATCCTGTTCAGCATGATCAGACGAAACATGTAGAGGTTGATAGACACTTCATCAAGGAAAAGTTAGATGCTCGTATTATCTCATTCCCATTTGTTCCTTCAAAAGAGCAGTTAGCTGATGTGCTTACCAAGACAATTTCGTCCAAAACATTTAGTGACTCACTTGACAAGTTGGGCATTCAAGACTTGTATGCGCCAACTTGAGGAGGAGTGTTAACGTGAGTCCTAGTCCTAGTATGATTAGAAAGTATAATCAAACTAGGATTGTGTAAGTCTTTCTGTGTAATTAGTTTCCTTCTAGGATTACAACTATTCTTGTATATATACCTTGTATTTGGGTATGTTCAATGTATGTGTGAGATATTTGAAAGTAAAGGAGATCTGAGGATGTTCTGCAATGTCAAAAAGTATGTGAGAAATTTCTCAAACTCTTATATTCTGTTTGACTGTTCACATCTAAACCCAATTGGAGAGTTCGTGTGCTCGTTAGGTATGCACACGTGGGTAACCTGTTCTGATATCATGATGAAGTAAAATGGGTTTTACATCCAAATAAATTAGCAATGAATGAATGTCTCATTTCTCGATATATGATTCAAATCTCAATATTATTATGCTATTTTTCTAGATCTAAAATTACATTTTCTGAAGAGAATAAACAGATCTAGCACACTCAAGAGTCAAGATATATGATATAATGTATCCAAAAAAATAGACATCTCAACAACATCCATTTTTATTTATTTATCCTTCGACCCATTACACTCGAAGGAAAATTTCTTTTTCTGGTTGACAACAAAGTTCTAATTGAGAAAATAGAAATCTACCAATTAACAACAAAACCATATAGTTCCCTTCAAATTAAGCGATTAATTAAAACCCTCTCTGCCACTTTTAGCAACATTCTTCTCCGTCTCTTTCACCGGCTTGTTTGCCAGGAGCAGCAAAGAAGAGGATGCTTCCATGTCACTCACTCTTTCCATCACACTCTTTCTCAACTCCTCAAGCGATTGATTCGCTTTTACCAGCTCCCTCTGACTCATCTCCTCGACCGGAAGCCCCCATTTAGTTTTTGCTTTCACTAATGCCTTATGAATCACCTCACCCTTTTTCTTCTCAGCCTCCACTTTCTTCACAAGATCATCAACCTGTCTGTTAAGCTTCTCAACAACTTTTTCAGAACGATGAACACCACGATCATCATTGTTGTCTTCATCTTCCTCCTGATTTAGAAACCTGTCTGCTACTGAATCCACATCTGGGTGCCCAAATGAGAAGGGCTTGCCTCCCGGAGAGAAAACAACGATTCCCACCTCAGCACCACAAAGAGTAGCTATCTCGTGAGCTTTCTTGAAAAGACCAGTTCTGCGCTTGGAGAAAGTCACCTGCCTGGAGTTGCTATCCATCACCCTCTTCATCTCAATTTTTCTCCTCCCCATTTTTGATTGACAAAGAAAGAGATTTTTGGAAACTTAGAGAATTGGATTGAGATTTTATAGCACTGTTATATACTTATATATATACAAGAAGGTTGATTGTTTCTAATATTGGGATTGTGGCCCTCATTTAGTTCCGAGTGTGATTTGCTGGTATTAGAATTTTTTTATTTTGTTTCCTTCTTTGTCTGTATGCTTCTGAATATAATTAAGGATGAACACTTTTGTGGTTGGTATCATTTATTTCCAAATAAGAATTCCAGATTTTTGAAAGGGTGCATTGAATTTTATGCTAAAGTGTTAAACTTGGCTGGATTACCTTTCTTGTAAAGTCTATCCAATTTTGGTTGCCTTGGTGGATTGTAAGAACTAAGGTATTTAGTGTTATATATACAGTCTTTATCTACAGCGGAGTCCAGCTTTAAAATTAAAGTGAAGAGTTTAACTATATATATTACTTTGATTTATATAGTGATTGATGAGAAGGCAAATTGAATTAATAAGTCAAGAGGAAGCATGTATAAATTTTTTGGAAATCGATTTTCATAGAAAACACACGTGTGTGTATATATATATATATCCTTTTACAGAAGCAAAGCTTTGGTATCTCACGTTTCAAAAACTTCAAAACGGTATCTCACGTTCTTACCCCGACTGAAGAAAGGTATCTGGAACCGTTATAGTTCCGTTAAAAAAACTAAATGCAGACATTTTTTATATGAAAGACTAATTTATCCTTTGTTAACCATATCTGACATTTTAGATAAGCAAAACTTTGGTGTCTCACGTTTCAAAAACTTTAAAACGGTATCCGACGTTCTTACCCCGATTGAAGAAAAGTATCTAGAACCGTTAGTTCCATTAAAAAAATCTTTTTTATTTCTTTTTCATCTCTAAAATTCTATGTCTTTAAAATTAAGAACAATAATTAATTATAATTTATGTAAGAGTGAATACAACTTAGTAAATAGAAAATAAAAGAAAAAAGATTGTTATCTTCGTCTCCATTGTCAAAGCCCAAGAAGTTCTCTACAGTCAAAGCTAAAACATAATCAAGTTTGCTCTGACCCTCCTCAAAAAACTCATAATGATCAAGTGAAGCATGACTTCTAAACTCCTCACAAAGACCTCTCTCTCTTAGAGAATAATACAATTTCTAATGCTAATACTTGACTATACATCGGATAGTTAGCATTACTCAATCATGGCCACCTAAACTATTTTGTATCAGTCATATTTTTCAAATCTTTATTGTTCATGCTAAAATCATAGAACATTTGTGATTAATTGGTGGTTATCAAAAACAAAAGTAGCCAGATGTGATCAATTTAAGATTTAGATGTTGCATCAGATCCTACAATAGCCATCTATGCCATGCGATCTCGACTAAGAAGACGAAGTCGAGACCGAGAGTGCATTGGAGGAGGGCGAGGAGCTCAGATAGGAGTGATGGTGAAGGGATGTTAGTGACTTAGAACTAACAATTTCAGATACCTTTCTTCAGTAAGGATAAGAACGTGAGATACCGTTTTAAAGTTTTTGAACCGTGATACACCAAAGCTTTGCTTCTCTAAAAGGTCAGACATTGTTAATAAAAGGTAAATTAGTCTTTTCATGTCAAAAAATGTATGCATTTCTTTTTTTGAACGAAACTAACGGTTCTAGATATCTTTCTTCAGTCGAGGTAAGAACGTGAGATACCGTTTTGAAATTTTTGAAACGTGAAACACCAAAGCTTTGCTTCTCTACAAGGTCAGACCACTACTAGGAAAAAAACTTTAGCCGACGAAAAAAATTTCATCGGCTAACTTAAATTTTCATTGGTTAAAGTTGAATTTTAGCCGACGAAATAATTTTTCGTCGACTAAACTATTTTTTTCGTTGGCTATAGTGGAATTTTAGCCGACGAAATTTTTTTTCGTCGGTTAAAGTGATTTTTTCGTCGACTCTAGTCTGTAAACTTTAGCCGACGAAATTTGAAAAGTTTAGCCGACAAAATTAGGGTATTTCGTCGGCTAAAGTACCTTTTAGTTATAAAATTGCACTACGGATGTTTCGGTGTCCAATTGACTATTGTGATACCAATCTGGAAGCAGAACAGCCTTGCGAGTCAAACTCATGATGTATGAGCTTTTTAGGCCATCCGAGTTCGTTTAAGGCTTCAAAATAACGTTTTTCTAAACACTTACCACACGAAAATGCCTATATCTACAACTATATGAGGTATTTTGGTCGAACCTTCAACACAACAAACACTCACCATAATGAGACGCAACTGTCCATCTAAAAATTTTGATTAATTTACCCCTCTATGATAGGGCTCCCCATATAGATAAATAATGGTAAATAGTAGGCATGTTGTGATCCCGGTCATAAAATTCACAAACAAAAATATGACCGTCAGATATTATCAATATGTTGAAATATGTCTATGGTAAAAAATTCAACTTGATCCGATAAATTTAAGGGCTTCATCCGAAAGGTCAATCCCGTAAGTCAAACCTCTAAATTGTATTGACCGCAACTATCAGCACCGAGACTTTACTAGAATTACGTGATTTTTCAACCGTAGACATATTTCACCATTCCAGTCATATCTTATTTCATGACTTTTTTACGTTTGAAGTTTCTACGTAGAGTTTGTTTTAGAAACAGAATATTTACTTAAAGCTTTGTAAACAAGTTATACAACATTAGTAGGCATGTTGTGATTTTGATGATCAAAGTTGAGAAACAAAATTCCGACTGTCCGATATGATCATTATATTGAAATATGTCTATAGGAAAAAAATTCAACTTAATCTGACAACATTAAGGGCTCGATCCTTACGGTCAATCCCGAAGTCAAACCCCTTAACTCACGGAAACGGTCATTTGACTGCCTAAATTACGTATTTTGCCCGGACCTTCAACTAAAAATATTTTCAAATCGATGAGACGCAACCAATGGTATAAAAACTTTTATGAAAAATAACCACCGGAGATAGGGCTACCACTAGGGAGAAAGAATAGAAAATTGCGTTAACCGTAACTATCGGCACCCAGACTTTACCGAAATTACGTGATTTTTCAATCGTAGACGTATTTCACCATTCTGGTTATATCTTATTTCATGACTTTTTTTCGTTTGAAGCTTCTGCGTATATGATTTAGGGTTTTAGCCGACGAAATTATGGTAATTTGTCGGCTAAAGTTAAATAAATAAAATAAATAACTATAGCCGACGAAATTAGGGTAATTCGTCGGCTAAGGTTAAATAAATAAATAACTATTGCCGACGAATTACCCTAATTTCGTCTGCTAAAGTTAAATAAATAAATAACTATAGCCGACGAAATTTATTAAAATTCGTCGGCTAAAGTAATTAAAAATTCAAATTTTTTGGCTGGGATTTTGAAAATTTTGAAATTTTTCCTACTAAAATTTTGAACTTTAGCCGACGAAATTAGGGTATTTCGTCGGCTAAAGTTCAAAATTTTCTATATCTTTCATTTTTCTCCTACTCCTCTTCATCTTCCTTCCTCCTCCTCCTTTCTCCTCCTCCTTCCTCCTCTAAATCCTTCTCCTCCTCCATTCTCATCTAAATCCTTCTTCTCCTCCTTCCTTCTCCTCTCCCTCATCTAGCCTTCTCCTCCTCCCCTAGCTCCTCTCTCCTCCTCCTAGCCTTGCTCCTCCTCTTCTCCTCCGATCCTCCTTTTCTTCTCCTCTTCTCCTTCTGCACCACCGGTGTAGAAACGAAAAAGAAGTAAAAAAATTTTTAATCAAAAATACAAGGAAAAAAAAAGAAAAAAATATATGCAAAAAATAAAATAACTATAGCCGACGAATTACCCTAAAATTCGTGAATTAAGTAAATTGCAAATTGGGTATATTAAAATATTAATTGGTATATTAAATTAATTTGTGATAATGTTGTTCATTTGTTATAATGCTATATATTTAACAAAATATTAATTATATTATTTAGGATGAAAGGATTATTTAGTAAATCGAAGAGTTCGAAGGGCCAAAGGGGTGAATCGTCTGAGAGAACGTCTAGAACCCTCGGGGTTAGTTTCAGGGCCCAATGACGGCCCGACGGGCGTCTCTTCTAGAGCCGACACAGCGACAGGCCACACATTCCTCCAGGCAGCCGGATGCCCCTCCCTCCTCCAGGCAGCCTAGCGCCCCTTGCTCCTCCAGCCAGCCGGACGCCCCTCCCTCCTCCAGGCAGCCTAGCGTCCCTCGCTCCTCGAGGCAGCCTAGCGTCCCTCACTCCTCGAGGCAGCTGTGGCCTCCAACTCAGGCAGAGGTGTCTGCACCACGTATGCCTGAGATACACAAGGCACCGGCTCCGGGCCCTACTGCATCGGAGGGTGGGTCTTCCGGGGTACAGATGCCGCCGCCTCTTCTATACCTTCTGCGCTTGATACCGGCATTACCCGTAGTCGATGACTCAGGGGCGCTGATTTATCCACTACCCCCGCAGGTGACCCCATCAACGGTGTACCTGTTCGTGCCGTTTGATACAGATTTAATTTTTGCGAGGGTAGCATCGCCGGCGACAGAGTCGGAATTCGTCGCATCCGCCCCAACGCCCTCAGGTAATAATTATATAAGTAATTTGTTATGTTATAATGTTATAATAAAATTAATTTATTAATAATCAATTTATGAAAGGCACCGTCGGAGCCAAGCCGACAAGGAAGAAGAGAGGTCCCGTCATAGGAAAAGCTCTCGAGAAGACAGTGAGTACCTCGGGAAGGATCGTCATTGATACTGACGGGGATGGGAACGTAGTATCGGACGGCAAGACGAGGATGTACTCTGGCCGCGTGGGAGCGCTTATTAGGGATAGAGTCCCTATGTTGTGGTCAGACTAGGGCGAGGTCCCACAGGAGGTTAAGGACATGGTCCACAACGCAATGTCGGTAAGTATAACAAAATTCACATTTAACATTATTTATTACATTGTAGATTTATGAACGCCTAAACTAATAAATGTTTTAATGCAGGTGTGGTTTGACGTTTCCCAGTACCTGAGGAACACCTGGGCGGACGTTGTGCATGGGGGAAGGTACGTTGCAAAGTTAAGGACAAAAGAAAATTATGTATAATTAATAATATTTATATTTTTGGCGTGTTACAGGAACAAGGAGTGGAAGAACGAGTTACCGACCCACTGGACTACGCATGGGAACGAACGTTCTGGCACCCCCCTTGAGTTCCAGTTCAGGGAATACGAGTGGCGTTGGCTTCTGATATCGGAATTCAACAACCCACATAAACAGGTAATTAAAAATAATTATTTATTATATTGAATTATATTTAATACGTTTTAAAATATTTTACTAATTTGATTCCTTTGTAGGCCGTTTCCCGGATGAACGCTCAAAACCGGCAACGCAACATAAGGAACCATCATGCCGGTTCTAGACCGTTCGCATCGTTGATCGTTGATGGATGAGGCGGCCAGGGAACATCCAGAGGTCAACTGGTACGTCTATACCTACGAGAAGGCATATCCTGACGCCCAGGAGGATATTGTAAGTCGTTTTACGTTTTAAAATTTAGTAAATTATATATATATATATATATATATATTTTTTTTAAATGTTAATTAATTTTTTTTTCCTATCAAATCAGGCAAGGGTGAGGCAGACTAGTGACGAGGTGATGGCTGCTATAGTCAGGGAGACATGGCCTGACACGCAAGAGGAAGACATGTCCGAAGCCATGTCCCGGATCGACACTTCGGATCTCAGCGTTGGGGCCAGGATCATGGGCACAGCATTCCCACCGCGAGGAAATAACTTCTACTGTCGGGGTCTGGGAAAGAAGGGCGAGTTGGTACTGAAGACCACTCCCGGATTTCAGAAGAAAAAAAAGAGCCTCGACCAGCAGCAGAACGACTCAGCTTGAGGCGGAAGTTCAGATGTTACGGGAACAGCAAGCCGCCCAGACAGCATATACTGTCGCGATACAGGCCGCCCAGACAGCATATACTGCCGCTTTACAGGAGTATAATGCAACAGTATATGGCACCCAGCAGACACAGCAGCAGCAGATGTTCCAGTACATGCAAGATTTTTCAGCTGCACAGCTTCAGGGACATCCACTTCCGCCCATGCCCACGCCTATTCCCTTACCTCAACCGCCGCAACCTCCCCAGCAATCTCATCCTGACGCAGATATTGATTTAGACGATATCGACTTTATTTAGTTTTTTAGGTTTATGAACAATTATTTATTTAGTTTTTTAGGTTTATGAACAATTATTTATTTACTTTTTTAGGTTTATGAACAATTTATAAATTGAAAATTTAATGCAAAATGTTTATGTTACTTTTGATGGTACAGTGTTTGTTGTTGGTTATGAAATTGTTTCTGTAATTTGCAGCTTGCTTGGATGGTAATTTAGAAATTTTGTTTGGGTTTGTAGTATAAAAAGTACTATAGCCGACGAAATTTACCATATTTCGTCGGCTATAGTAGTTTTTTTCCCACAACCTTTAGCCGACGAAATATGGTAAATTTCGTCGGCTATAGTACTTTTTAAGCCGACGAATGAACTATATTTCGTCGGCTTTTCTCTATTTCATTTTTAATTTTTAATAATACTTTAGCCGACGAAATATTAATATTTCGTCGGCCAAAGTCATACGTATAAACCGACGAAATATTGATATTTCGTCGGCTAAAGTCGGACTTTGGCTGACGAATTTTTTTATATTATGTCGTCGGCTAAGTGTTAAACTTAGCCGACGACGGATTTTATTTCGTCGGCTATAACTTTAACCGACGAATTATGGCCGACGACTTCTTAGCCGACGAATCTGATGAACAGGCCGGCGAAAATTTTTCGTCGGCTATGATACTTATCCTGGTAGTGGAGACACAGCACGCTTTAACCAGGTAAGCCAACCTTCTTGATCAGCCAAAGGAGAAAGCAACAATGAACAAGAACCAAAGAAGAGCAGCGTGCAGGCAAGAAGAATACAACATCCGTCGGCAACATGTTTCGACCCAATCCAGTGACCATTAGAGGCTCCGATGACCATTCCAAATAGGTAGAACCCAAAACATAAATTTCCATAAACAAATTCAAAGAACACATGTGTCAAACTATCTCAGAATTGGAGATCATCTTCTGCCAATAATACAACCAGATAAACTAGTTGAATTGAGAGGGAGGTGAGATCCACAAGTAGATCAAAGAGACACACACAAAAAGTGTTCAGACTCTTGTTGCATCACCTGGTGCAATACTGACGGGCAGACCTCGTTTTTATTCGAGCTCAAAAGAGTCGCACAGAGAACATATCTACAAGTTTTGGCAGAAGGAAGAGGATATAGGCTGCTAGTCAAGAGGGACAAGTTTGAGACGAAGAACAAGGATAGATCTGGATAAATATTTGTTGGGTTCAAAAGGAATGGATCAAGAAACATACAGAAAGGAAAATATGATAAGAGGAACATCCGAGTAGCCGAGAGGAGAGCACGAAGCCTCAGGTCGAAGATGAACTTCGAGGAAAACCAGCCACGAAGCTCGGAGGAATGATCTTGAAAAGGATGAAACCGAAAACAATTCACAGCTAGAATTGAGAAAATTGGAAAAACAAGGAAGATCTTCCCCGATCCTCAAGCCAAAGATCCAGATCGGAAAGATCTAGATCTGGCCGAAGGATGGGGGAGGAGGAACACAGACTTGCTGAGGGGTTTCTACAGAGAAGGGAGACGTTCTCTCTCTAGCTCAGGAGCAACTAAAAGCTTTCTAGGCTTTTGAATGAGAGACTTGACAAAGGGTTTAGTAACTTCGGAGCGCAGCTAAAGGAGGTCATGAAAAACTTGTCCAAGAGCGAAGCTCAGTAGCAGAATACTTCCCAGGAAAGAGATACCTACCATAACAGTTTGGAATTAAGGAAGGAGTGGGAGGATGAAAAGATAGCTATGACTCAGAAACATGATCTCAAGCTTAAGAACTTTGGCGCTGAGCTAAAAGAGGTCTGCAAAAACTTGTCCAAGTGCAAGGATGAACTAGAGAAGACTTCTCAGGAACGAGATACCTTCTGAAACAGTTTGGAATCAAGGAAGAAGGAATGGGAGGATGAAAAGATAGCTATGACTCAGAAACTTGATTGTGAGCGTAAGAACTAGAGCTAAAGGAGGTCCGCAAAAACTTGTCCAAGTGTGTCGATGAGTTAAAGAAGACTTCCCAGGAACGAGATACCTACTGAAACCGTTTGGAATTATTGAAAAAGAAGTGGGAGGACGAAAAGAAAACTCTGACTCAGAGACTTAATGACGGGTTCAAAACCTTTGGAGCGGAGCTGAAGGAGGTCCCAGAAAACTTGTCCAACCGCGATGCTTACCGAAACAGCTCAGAATCAGGGAACAAGGTGTGGGAGGCTGCAAGGATCAAGATGGCAAAGAGGATATCAATGGCGAATAACGAAAAGGAAATAGGGGAAAGTGTTACTGAAGCTAAGAAGATAGAAATGGCGAACATGGAAAAGAACAAGGGCAATTGGCCCAGATCGGAGGCTAAAATAGCCTCATATGCTTCCAATGCAATGGTGAGGAAGGAACAGAAAAAGGCCAATTGGCCCACATGGGGGGCTCTAGAAACCTCATATGCTTTTAACCCGTTGCAGGATTTGCAGATTGGCCAACGGGGTTACTGATCTTTCTGAGAATCCTGGGTTGATGATGATGAGTAACCTGCCAAAATCACATCTCTAGAGCTATATATTAGTTAGTAAGGACTGTAATTATGGCAATTTTGTGTCACATCTCTAGAGCTTCTATTTTGTGGACGTGGGTTCTTGTAGATTTCTTAAACCCACAGAGTAGGAAACCTCCTGTCATGGAGTTTTTGTATGCGTGGAAGCTGGGAAAGTGGAAATGAAGTATCTGAAATTTGAACGTAATTACCTTCTTCATGAGATTTCATATATCACATATGTTTACCCGGTCATTCACTTCCCACTGTCACTAAAATAACTCTCCCAAAGGCCACTTGTTATACACTAATATACCACAGGACACAAAACACCCCTCTCAGAATAACAGTCATTTTTCTTTGTTTTAGCTGTTGAAATATTGTGGCAGGTCGGGTGTAAGAGAGAGAGCCCCAATCATCATGTTTTTGGAATGCATTCAGATGTTTATTCATCAAATGAGACCCCCAGTCTTTGTTTTCACTTTCATGACTAAAATATCGACGTTCCTGAAAATATGTATGGTTAAATTGTGATAGATATATGAAGAAAATATTGAATATTGATGAAAATTTCATCCAAATTTTATACAAAAACTATATATTTAACTAAAAATAAATTAAGCTATAAATTTCATCCATTGTTGATAAGGTACAGATTACATTAATTTCCTCCTGCTTATTTGACATCCAATGTTGCAGCCTTTATCTTAGATCAGAATTGGGTTTTGTCAGCTGGTTCCGTGAATCTTATCCCACTTTTAATGGACTCTACTAATGATACACTTATATGGGAGTATTCAAGTGATGTGGTTCTTACTTTTGTCTCGACATATGATCATAGACGTCCAAATTTTAATACAACATATTGGGCTTCTATGATATGACATCACTTTATTCCTCTAAGTTTCTCTTTGCTAGCGTGACAGTTGTTTCATCATAAGCTGCCTACGGACGATCAACTTCAAAAAAGAGGTATTCATGTGGTGTTTATTTGTCAACTATGTAATTTGGGATTTGTGGAGGACCAAACTCATCTTTTTTTCATTTGCTCTTTTGCACAACATATTTGGCAATAGTTTGCTAGTTGTTTTGGTTCTTTTGTACCATCCTCTGGTTCTTTGGTTGACCTTTGGTATTCAGTCACTCATAAAGCCTTCTCGTCTCAGTTGAGAAATCTTTGGCTTGCACAAAGTTAATATATTTTGATGGCTATTTGGAAGGTTTTGAATAAGCTGCGATTTGATAATAAGAAACCATATCTTATGCATGTTTTTCGATCATTTAAAGTTTGGCTCCAGTTTCTTGCTCCTCATGTTCCTGGTGTCCATAATGGAGTTATAGATGCTTAATTCCGTGTCAAATATGGAGTGACACCTATCCCTCAAACCCGGAAAGCAGATCGGCTGGTTTTGTGGCTTCCTCCTTTGTCTCTGTGGGTTAAGCTTAATACTGATAACATTGCCAAAAGGAACCCAAGGCCGACAGCTTATGGTGGGGTTTTTCGAGACTGTCATGGATATTTCATTGGTGGTTTCAGTACTCACATAAGACATCATAATGCTTTCTTTTCTGAGCTCTTGACTGTTATTATTAGGATCGAATTGGCTTTTCAGCTGGGTTGGTGATTTGTTTGGCTCGAATGTGACTCAATGAGTGCTTAAATGCTTTTCTAAGTCATCTTTTGTCCCCCCATGGTCATTACACACTTTGTGGCTTAACTGTGTTGCTAGAACATGTATGAGGTGATGATGATTATAGTTGCTTCAATTCTAGGGGCATGTACTCTTTTTTTGTTATCGTTTTATTCAATTTGTTTGTCTTCCTAATATGCTAAAGACTTTGCATTGTTTCCCGGTTTCAAGGTTTCTACTCCACCACTCTTATGTACTTTTTTTTTCTTTTTTTGATATTAATAAAATTTCGGACTAGGACGATGAATTAGTCATATTCCCGCTTATCTAAAAAAACTAAAAATAGATTAAAATATAAAATATTAAAAAGATATAAAAATTAGTATGTTTGTAAAAAACATAAATTCAGGAAAATATGGAGTATATTTGTCCGGAGCTTAAATACAGCACCAGGTACATGATCAAAAAAGTAACATGATTTGTCTTTGTGCACCCTAGAGAGCACTGTTCAGTATCCACTTCTCTGAGCTTGTTCATATCCCAAATGTCTCCGACCAGGCCACCTCAGATGGCTCGGAAATCAACCGGCGGTAAATTCCCCAAGAAGCGGCTCAGCACCGTGGTAAAGTTTCATACTTTCCATTTTGCTTTCAGTAATTCCCTCACTGTTTCGCTCCCTAATCAATCTCATGTATGTTTCTATCTTGTTCATCTCCTCAAACAAAGCCTGTAAGAAAACCAGCAAAACCACCTCAGGTTGATGCTCCAAGAATCTCTGTGATGGCTCCACCACCACCCCAACCCGAAACCCAAGCCACAGTTTCGAGTGAAGGTCTAGTAAGCCCTGTGAATCTCGGAGCTGAGCTCTCCCGTCATTGTGCTTCTGTAAGTTAAATAAGAAACATAAATTCTGTTTGTTTTGTGTAATTCCATTTACAATTTCAAATAGAAGTGTGTGTAGTTGGGAACATAGGTTTAGTTGATATTATGTAGTTCAAATGCCATGATAATGTTTTGTTGTGGAGACAAAGTAAGCACTAGGATGGATTGAAGAAAGTAAATACATTTGAAAGAAACTAACTGGACCCATTTTGCAAATTCAAGTCTTCAACTCTTTTCCTTCTCAAAACAGAACTTTAGATGTTTATGATAGTTTGGAATCAACCCTTTATGAATGGTGGCTCCTATGATACTAATCTACCCTGATAGTTAAAATTCAAGTTGAATCCTCTAAACTCATCAATCAGGAAGGACCATACAGTTTGTTGTTTTAGGTTTTAGTTAGGAAAATAATGGGGTCTGGTTTGCACTTGTGTTTGTGCAGGTTAGCACTTACATTGGCTGGTCCGATGCTACTATCCAGAATTTGAAGAAAGAGCTATACCTGACTGTCAAAGAGAAAGACTTGGTCTCCAAGGAGCGAGACTTGGCTGCTAAGGAGCGAGATTTGACCTTGAAGGAGTTAAAGGATCTTCAAAAGGACTTGTCCAAGTGCCAATCTGAGTTGGAGCAGAACCAGAAGAGCTTGGAGCTAATCAAGAAGCGGTTTGAGGTTGAGAAGAGAAAGTTATCTGAAGATTTGATGCAGGACTTCCAAGAACAAATCTTCATGACAGAGAGCCAGCAATACAGTGTTGGGTATAGCGATTGCTCCAGGGGTAGAGGCCACAGGCTTCGATGGACTTCGGAGCAGGTTGAAGTGTTTGCTGATCAGCTCTACTTCAGTGAATTGGAGGATGGAGTTTGAACCAGACCTGCATATAATTTGGTGATTGCTTCTTATTTGCATTTTCAATATCAATCAAAACTTTTATACACTCATTAGCTCTATATTGATGAATGAAAAATGTTACAGAATTTGATCAAACCTAGTTGAAATTGAAATATACCCAAAGAAACCGTTTTCGTCACGATCACAAAACATCCATTCTCCGGGCACAATTGGCCAATAAGTTTCAGTTGGCTTGTTGCTTACTATCTTACATTTATTGTCTATTACATACTAAAAATAAGCTTGTTAAGTTCAAGTCAAAGTTCTTCCACCTTCAGCGTGGGTTGTATGTCTAGTTCTTTCCCCCCAGTCTTCTTTTCTTCCTGATTCAGTAGTACATTTCTCTTCGAGTTTCTGCATGCGATCGTCACTCAATCAGCAAAACTACATATCATCACATAACGAGGTACATAAGTATATATGATTAATCTCCTAGTTGCTCTCTAGGTTCATTATTATTACTGACCAGATTAGTAATGAGAAGTAATTAAACAAAGGATCCCTAAACAAACCTGTAACTCTTTTGTCAACCTTAGCCTCTCTTCATGTGCCCCTTCAACCTGAACGAGCAAGGCACTTACATATGCTCACATTGCTAAGTACGAAACCAAAAACAAGGAATATTATATGAATACATACTATTCGTTGACAATGTTGATGTATGAGCAGCTCAAGATGTTTCTTTCGAACTTCCAATTGTGATTTGGGTATCTCACCTTCCTCTAACATCTTCATCTCACTTGCAGCTTCTTGCAGTTTCCGTGCCTCTTGATAGGATTTCGTTATCTTTACTAATGTATTTTGAATAAAAGTATGATTCGCTGATCAATTCATCGTGGCGAATGTGATAGAAGAAACTCAGTTGAATATTTAGTAGTAAATCATTGCAGCCTATTATATTTCCTACTTCTGAAAATCTTATCAGATTACATAGCATTTTGTCCCTTTTATAGAGATCAAGATAACCTAGTAAAAGATCTACTAAAGATCTAATATAGTACTTAATTACAAAATATCTAAAACTTGAGTTGAGTGGAGGTGAACAGTAGAGACGGTGGAGATAAATATCTGCAGTGAGTCATTGCTTCTTCTGCAGTTTTCTAGAGTTCCTAAGAAAGCATTAACTTAAACACTCCCTTTTAATGCTTTGCTTATCCACTCCAAGTAGACCTCTGAGGTATTCGAACCTCTCTTGGCAAAGCTTTGGTGAAGATATCAGTAACTTGGTTATCTGTATTGTAGTACACCATATCATTCTCATTCTCTTCAATTGTATCCCTGATGTAGTGGAATTTCAAAGCAATATGCTTTTGCCCTTCTGTGATATACATGATTCTTGCTCATGACAATTGCAAACTTGTTATCATTGAGAATTGTTGTTGCAGACCCTTGCTTCTCGCCAAAGTCTTCAATGACTCTTCTGAGCCAAATTGCTTGAGAAGTGCCTATTGATGCTGATACATATTCTGCTTCAGTTGTAGACAATGCTACCAATTTTTGCTTCTTTGAAGCCTAAGAGAACACACTAATTCCAAATGTGAAAGCATGTCCAGATGTGCTTTTCAAATCATCCACACTTCCTCATGCTCCTTGTTCTGAGCCTTAATTTGCTCCAGCTTTTCCAGAAGGGCTTTCAGATTAGCATCCCTATGCATCTGAAGCTCTTTCATATGAGCTTCACTCTTTTCATGTCTTTTCATAAGTTCTTTCTTCTGAGCTTTACTGTTATCATGCTTTTTCCGAAAATCTTCATTTTCAGCTTCAGTTTTCTCAAGTTTTCCTTCAAGCTCTTTCTGTTGACATCTTGTATGCTCAAGATTTTTTTTAAGACAATTTACTTGAGTTTCAGATTTTGAAAAGATTTTTCCCTGCTCAGCAGGCCTTCTCAAAGAGATGGCGTACATTTTGTTGCAGTTTTCCTAATTATCAACATATGAAGTCAAGTAAAAAAAGCTACTTTGCCAAAGCCATACTTAGGCATCTTGTAGTACAATCAAACTCACCAATATCCATATCTTGGTTACAATATTCAGACTGATGATGACCAAAATCCAGTTCTGATGTTTGAGACATATCAAAGTTGGATGCATAGAAAAGGTAGAAAACGATCTTGTTCTCCGTTCTCCCCTGTCAAAATGCAACACAATAATATTTGTACCAGTAAACAAGGTAGAAATGCAGATATAAGGTTTAGGGTTTAGGAAAACAGTAACAAAGCAGAGAAATATTCCTAACTCAATAAGCCACAAAAAGAGTTGAAGCACAAGTTTAACCGAAGAAATCACAAAAACTGGATTTCATTTTCAGGCAAAGTTCCCGGACAAATTACCACGAGTAGTCCACCATCTCTGAATATCTGAGCAAACCACTTGATGAGTGAAAGTTTGAGAACAAAACAAGCATACAAATATATGGCAAAAGCCACAAGAGACTCACTCAATGTGTTCTACTCCTGTGAATGCCCAGAAACAGAAGCAAAGCAAACGCTCTTTCTTTGTTTCCAGAAATATAAAAAGACATTTGTGAGCTTGCTAATCTTTTTCATATGGTTCATAAAAACACACCTGGAGTTATGGAGACTGGAGAGGCTTTAAACATTTGATATACTCATTAGTTTACCAAGAAATGAATTAGTTTCTCGATGTCGACCTTTGAGCTAAAATCATATATTGTGAACTGCATATGGCCTTGATATAGTGTTTGCCCAGTCAAGTTAGTTTTTGGCCTTCAATCATCCAAGAACACAAGCTAGTGCATTGTCTTGATCTTGTGTTCCTTGTAGCAGCTCTTCTGGAGTCTTTAACACATAGTGGCCGAGGTGTAGTTCCATCAAAATTTCTTGTTCTTGTGTCTATTGGGAAGCATAGTGAACCAAATAGCTAGTTTAGATACTTTGATCTTGTTGCTAAGAAGTGCTTCTGCAAGAGTCCCTGTATGGATTTATATAACTAATTAGAAGAGAAAGATGATATGGAGGATGATTAAAATGCAGACTACACATTCCAAGAGAAATTTTGCACGAGATTACCAAGTATTAAAGCCATTTTCTGTAGCACGCATGCATATAACTACATGACCTTCCATTGATAATAATGTACATGACAGATTTCAGGACAATGTGGAAAGTTTTTCTGCACATATCCATGTGAACTACCAAATCCAGAGACAATCCAGAAATTACATTCTTCAGACTAATTATACCGAGACAAAATCTCAATAAACACAATATACAGCTATCAATTTCTATGGTTAGATATGAGTGATGGTGCTAATGTATCTGCCAGTATTGAAATGATTAGATTGAGGTCCATCTACAAAATGATATAGTGATTTCAAATAGATTAAATAATAAAGTACATAATAGATAAAAATGTTCAGCAGTTTCAAATACCATGTCCATTGGAGAAATTTATGTTTCAACATATTCAAATTAACTTCACAATGAATTAGACAATAAGTTAACAATGAATGACAACAAAGTTTGATCTAATTTAGATTAAACAACAAATTAATTACCAGTTCCATATTTGATCGGTAGAGAACCCCATCTTCTTCATTTCTTGAATAAGTCCCACAGCCATTGAAATCTTATTCTTACTGATAAATCCTCGAATGATAATGTTATATGTAAAATCATTTGGAGAACAGCCTTTCTTTCCCATTTCTCTTAGCAACTTTTCTGCTTCAACCAATAGGCCTCCATTACAGAGTCCATCAATCATCACACTATATGTTCTCACATCAGGCTGAACTCTTTTTGATGATAAACCACAGAAAAGATCCCTGGCAGATTCAAGTTTTCCAGCTTTGCACAAACCTTCAATGATGATGGTGTAAATTATAATATTTAGCTCCAACTTGTTTTCTTCCATCTCTCTAAGCAGTTCCATTGCAGTTGAAAGTTGGTTACTTCTACATAGCGCATCAAGTAATATGGCATAAGTTTGAAGATTTGGAAGCTGGCCGCAACCTTGCATCTGAGAGAACAACTCTTCTGCTTCTTGTATTCTCCCGGTTTTACAAAAATTGTCAATAAGAGTATTGAAAGTAACGGTATTGGGAACAAGTTCCCTATGAAGCATTTCCTGAAAAACCCGGTTGGCCTGATCAATCTTGTTATGCTTACAGTATCCATTTATCAATATGTTATAACTATAAACATCAATCATGCAGCCCTTCCTAAGCATTAGATGAAAGACTTTTCTTGCTTCATCCATTTCTCCTCGCAAACAGTAACCAGCCATTAGTGAATTGTAGGTAATCACACTAGGCTCAACATCTCTTTGGATCATCATTGCAATCACACTCTTTGCCTCCACAACCTTCCCCTCCTTACAAATTGTATCAACCAGGACACTGAAGGTGACTACATCTGGAAAGACATTTCTACTCACCATTTCATTCAACAACCTTGTAGCTTCTTTCCACTTACCTATTCTGCAAGCTCCATAAATCAAAGAGTTGTAAGTAACAACAGTCGGGCCAATGCCCCTAATAATCATTTCCAAAAAGAGGTTTAGTGCATCATCAACCATTGCCTCCTTGCAAAGACGATCGATAATGGTGTTATAGGAAATTATGTTAGGCTTACAACCTATTTCATCCAACTCCCTGAGCATTTGAACAGCCACATTCCTGTCACCTCTCATGCAAAGTCCCTTTATAATCGTGTTGAAAGTAAACACATTCGGCACGCAATGACCTTCCTGCAGCATTTTGCTGCAAATGGCTACTGCATCTGCGATTCTGTTACTGATAACAAAGCCGTTGATGAGACTAGTGTAGGTGGTGGCAGTTGGTTCAAGACCCAATTTGAAGAAGTGTCCCAGCACAGATAAGCCAAACCCGATTCGATTTAAATGGCAAAAGCAGTTAATGACAATGGATAGAGTGCAGATATCAGGACGATGAATTCCGCACAGAAGCAATTGTTTACTCATGGTGATGACAGCCCAATAATGTTTCAATTTGACAAGTTGAGTCAAGATTTGATTGAAGCGGACAATAGAAGGCAGAGGGCGCCTTTGAAGCATTTCATGGAACACCTTCAAGGCATCCTCAAGATTAGTTACTACTTCGGGGTTCGAGGGTGCGAGATGGGATTGTCTAGATTTTGGTGGGCTTAAGGGTTGAGAATGAAACCCTCTTCTTCTGCTCATGTAATTATTCATGAAATTAACAAGAGTCGTAGAGTCAAGAAATGGGTTACCTCTTGTGCTGCTGTAACCAAAACTAGACGTTTTGCGCATCATTTGCAGAAAGATCAAGAGACAAGAGTCTTTAGCCTTCAAGTCAATTTGGTTGCTTTGAGCCTTTGAGCTTCGCCAAACCTCATAAGTGAGTAGTTTTAGCGGACAGGGACAGGGCTGCTACGTTTGCTGGCGAACACTTGGGAAGAAAATGTACAGTGTTAGTAGCTTATGTGGGTGCCTGGTGTACGGAGATATTTAAGCTTGTGTTGATACTGATATTAGGCTGATTCTTTTTTATTTACATATTTTTAATAATAGAAATAATTTTAGTCGGTCTAAAAATTTAATTAACTAATTAAGATTATCTTTGTAAAAAAATTAATTTAAAAAAAATCGTTTGCTCAACCAAATACATCAATCAAATGGACGGCAGTTTATAAGGCTGCTAACTTTCATCATAACTATCCATTTGATTGAAACATTTGGTTGAGTAAACGATCATTTTCTAAATTGATTTTTTGCATATGTGATCTTGATTGGTTAATTAAATTTTTAAATAACTAAAATTATAATTTATATATTAATAAAAATATGTAAATAAAAAAAAATATGCACGCACGGGTCAATACCGGTATTGATATAAATATTTTAAAAAGAAAGCAAGCTAGTTAATATGGTAAAAAAGCAAAGGTAAATATAATTTTTATTAAACAAGATGGGTAAAATCAGAAATTAGGTTTGGAAGACTTCTGCAATCGAGGAGTCAATCAGATCTCAGACAAAAAAAGGTTCAATCATATCAAAAATGAAAACGAGGGAACTGAAGTCAGGTCGGATCTAATGGCCGGCAAGTTCACCAACTCCGCTGCCGCCTTGCCCGGCATAATTGCTTCCATTGAAGTCAAAAACGAAAGGTCCAGCCCCTTCTTTGGATCCGGCGGTTGTCAAGATGAGTTGTGGCGGGCATGGGGTTCTTACCTGAATCTATTGGTGGATTTAGAGAAGCAATGGAAGCAACTGGAATCAGTGTAATTGAAATTGAGTTAATAGAATCTTTCAATTAGCAGATTCAATGAGAGAGACGAGGAAGGATGATGAGAGGGACGAGGATTTCTCAAATGAGATCGGGTATATCAGCAGACTCAATCCTCTTCAATCCAATCGACGACCCATCATCCGAGGAAGTTCAATTCTCACATAAACATTAACCAACAACCCACACAATTTGTCGCTAAATCCGTGTTCGGTAACAAAAATCTAGTTGTCACATAAACATTATCCAACATTTCACAGAAGTTATCATGTAATTAATTTTTTTCAAAAAAACTAAAGTCACAAAAACATTATTTGACAACTAGCCGAAATCGTCGCATAATTAAAATTTCACAAAGAAATGGTTGTTGCGTTAATGTTATATAAGTGACAACACTTAATTTGTAGCAAATACCTACGTTTTACGATATATATACGAGTTGTCACTGATGAAATCATATGCGACAAATAAAATTTCCTCGCATTTGGTTAGCTTATGTGACAAATTTTGGGTTGTTAGGTTTGTCGCTTTTGCTATTTTCTCTTGTAATGAACAAAGTGTGCTCCAAGTTCTCAACATACATCTTTGTGACACCAGTAGACTTGTTAACGGTCACATGATTCACAGGGGTGACCGGAAAATCAATAGCATCGTCACCATGAATTGGAACATCACTCATAAGGCACAAGAGAGTAATGGTGACAAGAAACAGAAGGGAACTAGTGGCTGAGATGCGATGAAAGTCACTAACCCTCTTGATAGCCTGAAAGATGTAGTATACAGCTACAAGGAGAAGAAGGGTTCTATCATAGAAGTAGGCAATCAGAGCAGCTTCCTGACGAGGAATCTTGCTAGTTTGAGTGGTTAGAGTAAGGAGGGATCTAGCTAAGAAGACCATGAACTTGTACCACTCATTCATGAACCCACTTATGAGAAAGGAATCAGGGATGTGATATGTGGGAGGAGTAAAGTATATACTGGATGCTAACACTACCAGAATAGAGTGTTTGGGCGACGAAGTAATTTCGTCGCCCTTGTTAAAAAATTTCTTCGCCTAAGATCTTAGGGGACGAAGCGTCGTCGCCTAAGGTGCCGTTGTAAGAATTCTGTTGCCCAAGATCTTAGGCGACGAAAGAAATCCCTGTCGTCGCTAAGAGTTAAGTTAAGGCGACGACACACAGTTTGTTGCCTAAATAGCCGTCGTCGCTTAAAAGTCTCGCTCTTAGGCGACGAAACTAGCGTCGTCGCTTAAGAGTGATATTCTTAAGCGACGAAAAATTGTTCGTCGCTTCAGAGTCTAGATCTTAGACGACAACGTTAGTTTCGTCGCCTAAGTGTTATACCTTGGGCGACGATACTTGTATATTCGTCGTCTTATATTTAAAAAAAATCAAAAAAAAATCTTAGATACGAAAGTGGTGTCGTCGCCTAAGTGATCTTAAGACGAAGAAATGGTGCAAAAGTCGTCGCCTAAACCTCTCTTAGGCGACGAAAAATTCCTTATTTCGTCGCTTGAAGTATTTTGTGTATTTTTTTATTTAGTTTTGTAAATTTTTATAAAATAGAAATAACAACACAAAAAAATTTCAAGAACAAAACAACAAATTTTTCATTACAAATTATCTAAATTGTTCATAAACGTACAAATATATAAATTTAGTCCAAAGTAAATTCAATATCATCTAAATCAATCATGAAATCCGATTCTTGTGGTTTCCGATTCTTATGGGGGGCGTGGTGGCACTACGGCACGGCGGTAGGGGCAGTGGCAGCGGCAGAGGAGAGGGAGGCGGAGGAGAGGGAGTGAGAGGGAGAGGGAGTCGGATCGGAGAGGGAGAGAAAGTTAAGGACTTTGGTTATACTCGACCACATAGGCGACGACATAAGTATTTCGTCGCCTAAGGTCTCTCTTAGGCGACGAAATACTTATGTCGTCGTCTAAAATGTAGGGTATCTCTCTTAGGCAACGACATAAGTATTTCGTCGCCTCGCCTAAGAGAGATACCCCTAAACGGACGGAAACGACGATTCGACCCTCTAAATCACGTAATTTTGTCGGAGCTTCAACTGAGAATAGTTTCAAATCGACGAGACACATCCACCGGTAAAAAGTTTTACCAAAAATAACCACTCGAGATAGGGGTACACATAGGGAGAAATATGATAAAATTGCGTTGACCCCAACAACCGACATCGAGATTTACCGAAATACCGTGATTTTTCAACCGTAGACGTATTTCACCGTTCTGGTCATATTTTATTTCACGAATTTTTTGCGTTTGAAGCCTCTACATGTAGTTTGTATTAAAAACGATACTTGAACTCCACACTTGTATAAACAAGTCATACAACATTAGTAGGTATGTTGTGATTTTGATGATCTAACATGAGAAACGGAAAACCGACCGTCAGATATGAGCACCATCATGAATTATGTGTGTGGAAAAAAATTCAAGTTCATCCGACAACGTTAAGTGTTCAATCCGTACGGTCAAACCGTGCAGTCAAACGGACGGAAACGGCGATTCGACCCTCTAAATCACGTAATTTGGCCAGACCTTCAACTTAGAATAGTTTCAAATCGACGAGGCGCATCCACCGGTATAAAATTTTTACCAAAAATTAAAACCCTAATATTTAATTTCAATCTGTTTTAATTTATTTTATTTATTTAGATACTCTTAGCCGACGAAATGGTGTAACAATAAAAAAATAGAAGGTTAAACCACAATGAAAAAATAAAAATAAATTCAAAATGAAACACAAAAATAACCGTAGGCGACGAAACCGAAAAATTCGTCACCTAAAGTTTTTAAAAAAAATCGTGACCTAAGAGTGACCCTCTTAGGCGACGAAAGGACATCGTCGCCCAAGGTTTTCGGACCTTAGGCGACGACAAATATTGTCGCCTAAGAATGACCCTTTTAGGCGATGACAAAGCTGTCGTCGCCTAAGAGATACCCTCTTAGGCGACGACGGTTAGGCTTTAGGCGACAAAATTTCATGTCGTCTCCCGAGACTAGACCTTAGGCGACGAAGGAATGGCTTTAGGCGACGATTTCAGTTTTCGTCGCTTTAAATTTTAACTTAGGCTACGATTTTTGGCTCTTAGGCGACGACACATATTTTTGTCGCCTAAAGTTCCTCTTAGGCGACAAAATTTGCTGTCGTCGCCCTGTTTCTGCTCTCTTCATCGCCCAAAGGCCTTTTTTTGTAGTGTAACTCATCTATGGTGATACCATCAATGAAACCAAACACCTTGGATAGTAGTTTTCTCAGTCATGGGGAGAGATAAGGCTTCACGGATCCGAGCAGGACATATATCAACTTTAACTCCCCTCACTGAAACTTAAACAGGTTCATCAGATCGAAGCCTAACTTGGGAAGGAAGGTTAGAAAGGAAATTGGCATAGAATTCCTGAACTAAAGAGATATTGACTCTGGGAAACGATTCTAAAGCTTTGACCTAACCTAATTTCTGAACACAATGCTTCACTCCCTGTGGCATGCATGGTATCAAACTCAAAGGTTTTTTCATACACGATTGGCCTTTGCATAGTGATGGAGGCATAGATACTCCTAGCTCTATTGTGAACGAAGTGATGAGCAGGTGGAGCAGAAGTTACCCCAAAGATCCTTTTCTTAAGTGCCAGATTGGGCCTACCATCCAGAGCACTAAAGGGATTCAATTTCGAAGGCTTAAAAGGACACTTAGCTTTCTTGGACCCAGATTGTGAAGACCCATCAACCCATTTGCCAATCTTTCTAGAGAAACGACTAGAAGGCTGTACATAGCCTGGATCAGAGCTTTCAAAACTCGACAACTTCATAAGCTCCTCTTCTTATTTTTTATCATCATCAATGATTAAGAACTTCCTAGAAACTCCAATCTTGGGCTTTGATGACTTTGGATCGTGGACCCTTGAAAGTTCTAGGAGAAGGACCAGAAGAGGATGGATTAGATTTGTCCAATCCTTGAGTAGAGGAGGTCATGGCTCTAAGAATCTTACCGGTTTGGCAGAGAAACATGGGCACAGTCTGTTGGAGAAATGGTCTAAATGACTATTGATTAAACCAAATAATTAAAGTGAGTTGCACTTTTAATTAGATGATTGCATGCATGAATTTGTAACCCTTGTAATGAGGGCTATAAAATCATGTATTCATATGCATAATTTGGTTGTAGGGTGAATGAAAAATTGTCACCCAAAGATGGCTAGTTCAAATGAGAAAATGAACTTTGTCCCACATTAGAAAAGTGAGAGAGGAATAAGACTTTAAATAGAATCTCACACCTTGAAGGTATAACCATGACAAGCACGAATGCTCTCTCTGGCACGCGCAGGGGGGTGAAACTTGGGCCCGTGCGACCTGGGATTTTCACCCCCTGCGCGTGCCAGAGAGAGCATTCGTGCTTGTCATTCGCGCAGGGGGGTGAAAATCCCAGGTCACACAGGCCCAATTTTTTCACTTGGGCCCGTGCGACCTGGGGGAGACCAATGCAGCTCAAGTCTGGTTATGATTTTGTAACAGACTTATTAAGGTTGTTTATGATTGGTAAGTTACAGATAGAAAGCCATTAATTTGTAGATGATTCCCAACACTATATAAAGGCCACCATTCTTTCATTCTGAACACACCAACAGAAAACACTTCTCATCCCCTCCAAAAAACTTCCCTGCTCCTACTCAGTTTTCTCAAAATTCGGTGATAATTTGAAGCTCTTGTTCGTAGTGCAACAACTTAAACTTGATTATCGTTTTATCCTGATAGACCAAGCGACATTGAGGTCTTTGCACCGGTTAGGACGCCGTAATTCGTCTTAAGGACACCGTGTGATACGCGAGACTCGACAAACTTCCATTGGTTGAATTCTTCTTCTCAAATCCTCAATTTTTGATTTTATGGTTTTTTTTATGTTCATGCAATTTGATTAATTAGAATTAATTTTTGTTATTTCATTTTGTTTGTATATAAACAATATATTTACCATATTTTTCTAACAATCTTAAGATGAATCACGTTTATATTGTTTATATTTCTGGAAAATTATACTAACTTGTGTATCTACTTTTCAAAAAATGGAAACCCAAAATAACTAATGAAAAAGGAAATGTCTCGGGTGATGACAATGGTGGTGAGAACACCATGCAAACGGTGGTACCTACGACTGCACTTGTTCTCGCACTACCCATCTCTCATGCTGAGAAATCCGAGAAGTTCACAGGAGTGAATTTCAACAAGTGGCAAGCAAAGATAAAGTTTTACTTGACCACCTTGCACCTTGCAAGATTCCTTACTGAGACGGCCCCCGTGCTCACTAATGAAGAAAATGGTGACTTGCAAAATGTTGCTACTGTGAATGCATGGAATAGCTCTAACTATCTGTGCATGAACTACATCCTCAACGTTTTGTCTGATAATTTGTACAATGTGTACATTAATTCAAAGACCGCTAAAGGCTTGTGGGAGTCTTTGGAGAAAAAAATATAAGACTGAGGATGCTGAGCCAAGAAGTTCATTGTGGTCAATTTCTTGATTGGAAATGGTGGACTCTAAGACTGTGATGAGTCAATTCTCTGAGTTTCAATTGATCATGCATGAGATGCAAAGTAAAAGAATGAGCCTCTCTGGACCCGTTCAAGTAGCATGCTACATTGAGAAGTTGCCCTCTTAAGCACAAGTGAAAGGAAATGTGTATGCAAGACCGGAGGGTTTAAGGACTTCAAGAACTACCTTAAGCACAAGTGAAAGGAAATGAGTATGCAAGACCGGAGGTCCGTCTTCGAATTGAGGAAGACAACCGTGAAAATGAAAAAAAATGAGCTGGATGAACACTGCTAAGGTCAATGTTGTTGAACATGGCCAAAACTTAAGGACCAAAAGGTTTAAGGGCCAAAGGTCCAAACTTGGCCCAAGAAGAGGTGTTTCTAAGAAGCCAAAATTTGAAGGCAAGGGGTTCAATTGTTACAAAGTTAGCCACAAGTTTGTGGATTGCAACAAGAAAAAGAACAAAAAACGTGAGGCTAATCTGCTAGAAGATGTCACCAAAGATGTTGGCAACATTAATTTGTGTGCTATGGTGACTGAGGTGAACATGGTGGACTCTAACCCCAAGACCTGGTGGCTGGACACTGGGGCCACTAAGCATATCTGTGCTGACAAGAATATGTTCTCCACCTTTGAGTCTGCTGAGGAAGGAGAGAGGAAAGGTAATTTTGAAGCTAGCCTCTGGAAATGACCTGACCCTGAACAATGTCCTGTATGTCCCGGAGATCCGCAAGAACATGGTATCTTGTGCGTTGCTAAACACCAATAGATTTCGCATTGTCATAGTCTAACAAGGTTGTTTTGTCCAAGAGTGACATGTTTTTTGGTAAGGGATATCTCTCTAATGGGATGTTCAAAATAAATGTAATGACTATTGTCAACAAGAATAATGAAGCTGAAGCTTCATCTTCTGCTTACATGATTGTGTTTTCCAATTTATAGCATGATAGACTAGGACATGTTAACTATGATACCTTGAGAAGGTTAATTAACATGGAACACTTACCAACATTTAAAATCGACTCTAATGATAAGTGTAAAACTTGTGTTGAAGCTAAACTCACTAGAACCTCGTTTCAAACAGTGGTAAGAAATACTAAACCCCTAGATTTAATTCACATAGATGTGTGTGACTTGAAATCTACAGAATCGAGAGGTAGTAACAAGTATTTTGTCACGTTCATAGATGATAGCACAAAATACTTCTATGTGTACTTGATGAAAAATAAAAGCGAGACTATAGAGAAATTTGTTCTCTATAAGAATGAGGTTGAAAATCAACTGAATAAGAAAATCAAAGTACTAAGAAGTGACCGTGAAGGTGAGTGTAAATCACCATTTGCTGACTTATGTACTCAGAATGGTATTATACATCAAAGAACTGCGTCTTATTCACCACAATCAAATGTTGTGGCTGAAAGGAAAAATCATACCTTAAAAGAAATAATGAATGCAATGCGCTTAAATTTTGGGCTGCCATCCAACATGTGGTGAGATGCCATTCTCATGGTTAATTACTTTTTAAATAAAGTTCCTAAAAAGAAGACAGAAAAGACTCCTTATGAATTATGGAAAGAAGTAAAACCACCCTACGGTTACTTACGAGTGTGGGGATGTTTGGCTAAAGTAGCTATCCCTCCACCTTAGGCAGTAAAAATGGACCAAAGATGGTTGACTGTGCGTTCATTGAAAATGCAAAAAATAGCAACCCGTATAGATTCATTGTTCAAAAATCTGAAATTGAGGATATACACAAGAACACAATCATAGAATCAAGAAATGCTTCATTTTTTGAAAATATATTTCCATTGAAATCTGAGGAAGAATCAAGTTCTTCTAGAATTGAGTCAAATACTCAAGAAAATCAGGCACAAATAAATCCTGAAGAGGTAGAGCCTGAAGAGGTAGAACCTAGACGGAGCAAAAGAGCAAGGATAGAAAAATGCTTTGGCTCTGATTTTTTGACATATATGTTTGAGGATGAACCTCAGACATATACAGAGACAATAAGGTCCACTATTGCGCCGTTATGAAAAGAGGCGATTAAGAGTGAAATAGACTCAATTTTGTAAAATCATACTTGGAAACTGGTGGATCTTCCACCGGGATGTAAGCCTTTAGGTTCCAAATGGATCTTTAAAAGAAAGATAAAAGCAAATTAGACCATAGACAAATACAAGACAAGACTTGTCATAAAAGGATACAGGCAAAAGGAAGGTCTGGACTATTTCGACACATATTCTCCTGTGACGAGAATAACCTCCATTAGGATGGTGCTTGCCATCGTGGCTTTACGTAAGCTAGAAGTACATCAAATGAATGTAAAGACTGCTTTCTTGTATGGGGATGTAGAAGAGGAAATCTACATGGAACAATCTGAGGATTTTTTGGCCCCAGGTCAAGGAAAGAAAGTGTGCAAATTTGTAAAGTCCATGTATGGCTTGAAACAAGCTCCAAAACAATGGCATAAGAAATTTAACAATGTCATGATCACCGATGGTTATAAAATCAACGAATGTGACAAATGTGTGTATGTGAAAGATACACGAGATGGATATGTCATCTTATGTCTATATGTAGATCATATGCTCATTGTGGGGAGCAATGAGAAGGTGATCAAATCTACTAAAGATAAGTTGCGATCTCGGTTTGAGATAAAAGATATGAAACTTGCTGATGTGATTTTAAGGATAAAAATTATAAGAACGTCAGGTAGTCTTGTTTTGAACCAAACACATTATGTGGATAATATCCTTGAGAAATTTGACAAGGAAGACTCTGGAATTGCCAGGACACCGGTAGATGTAAATTTACACTTGTCCAAAAACAAAGGGGAAAATCTCTTCCAGTTAGAATACTCGAGAGCGATTAGGAGTCTAATGTACATAACAAGTTATAAAAGACCAGACTTGGCTTATACGATGAGTAAGCTAAGTAGGTACACGACACGAGTAATCTAGGGGTTATGCACTGTCAAGCGATTGGAAAAGTATTAAAATACTTAAGATATACTCGTACTTATGGGCTGCACTACACATCATACCCAGCTATCATAGAGGGGTTTACTGATGCAAACTGGATATCCGACATGAAAGACTCAAAGTCTACTAGTGGATATGTGTTCACACTAGGTGGTGCAGTAGTGTCAGGCAAATCCTCAAAACAAACGATCATAACCAGATCCATAATGGAATCTGAGTATGTCGCCCTAGACAAATGTGGGAAGGAGCATCAATGGCTACGCCAATTCGTTGAGGATATTCCAAGGTGAACAAAACATGTGCCTGCAATATGCATACATTGTGATAGTCAGTCAGCTATTGGCAATGCACAGAACAAGATGTATAATGGTAAATCTCGTCACATCCGATGACGACATAACACCATTCGACAACTAATCTCAATTGGAATTATTTTTATAGACTATGTGAAGTCTAAGGAAAACATTACGGATCCGCTGACCAAAGAGCTAGTTGATAAATTATCGAGGGGAATGTGACTATAGCCCATGAAAAAATAAAATCTTTACAATGGATACCCAACCTAGCTGACTGAAGATCCCAAGAACTAGGTTCAAAAGGGACAACTAAATTGTAGAGATTGTGATGGATCACTGTGGAGATTTGCCTCATATCCATTCATATGATGAAAACAATGATGCCCGTACAAAATGAGGTTAAGCTAAAAACTTTTAATAATTCTTATACGTCGGTAAAACCGAGCGGAGTAATGCGAGTTATTCTTAATTAAGAAATCACCTATGTGAGAGAGAAGTTGGGCCGCTTCTAAAGGAGTTTTTTAGGGCACAACTCTTGTCAAACTCATGCAGAACCAGGCGCGTGTCCAAGGCCAAAATGGAGACAATAATGAGAACTAGAATGTGCCAGGGAGATTCCTGTGTGGGACATTCCATCATTTACACAAATGACGGATAGTTCAAAGACATAGCCTCTACTATTTAGTTAGTAAAGTAAGTATATTGGGTTCAAAGGCTCATAACCTATCTATCCTGTGCATGTCTCAACAGTAGAAAACTATCACCAAGTCTATCGAATCTTTTGGTGGCCAATTTTCATTCATGTGGGAAATTGTTGAAAAAATTGTCTAAATGACCATAGATTAAACCAAATAATTAAAGTGAGTTGAAATTTTAATTAGATGATTGCATGCATGAATTTGTGACCCTTGTAATAAGGGCTATAAAATCATGTATTCATATGCATAATTTGGTTGTGGAGTGAATGAGTAATTGTCACCCAAAGATGACTAGTTCAAATGAGAAAATAAATTGTCTCACATTAGAAAAATGAGAGAGGAATAAGGCTTTAAATAGAATCCCACACCTTGAAGGTGTAACCATGAAAAGCACCCATGCTCTCTCTCGCGCGTGTAGGTGGTGCAAATCTCAGGTCGGAAGCCTAATTTCTTCACTTGGGCCCGCGTGACCTACATACACAAATGCAGCTCAAATTTGTGGCCCGAGAGCCCAGGTTGTTTTTGAACTGACATATTTTATTTTTTAACATTTTTCATGTCTGTAAGCTCTAACAGACCTATTAAGTCTGGTTATGATTTTGTAACAGACCTATTAAGTCTGGTTATTATTTTTTAACAGACTTATTAAGATTGTTTATGATTGGTATGTAACAGACAGAAAACCATCAATTTGTAGATGATTCCCAACACTATATAAAGGCCACCAATCCTTTATTCTGAACACACCAACAGAAAACACTTCTCTTCCTCTCCAAAAAGCTTATCTGCTCATACTCAGTTTTCTTAAAATTCAGTGATATTTTGAAGGCACTTCCTAATTTATTGAAGCTCTTGTTCGTAGTGCAACAAGTTGAGCTTGATTATCGTTTTATCTTGGGAGACCAAGCGGCATTGATGTCCTTGCACAGATTGGGACGCCGTAATTCTTCTTAAGGACACCGTGTGATACACGAGACTCGACAAACTTCCATTGGTTCAATTCTTCTTCTCAAATCCTCAATTTGTCAGTTTTGGTAGAGCCACGAATTAGAGTATTTTTCCTCTTCCTTATCTTGGTCATGAAAGCAGCGATAATAGCTTCTACCGCCATAGGGCTAACACATGTGGCCACAATCATGGAATTGACTATGTTAGGAGAAGCGAAACTGATAGGAGCAATGCTCGGAGAGGAGGACAAAGCATTGAACACTTGGGAGATGGAGAGTAGGTGCTTAGAACTCACTGAAAGAGGAGAGGAAACCATGTGAGAGGTTACAGAACTAGTCCTGGTCTCGTTGGCAGCAGAGGATGAAAGGTTTTGGTCATTGGTTCAGCCATGTTGGTGGAAAGGAAAACGGATGAGAGAAGAAGATGGAAAATGGAAAGGTTGAGAACAAATAGTTGTAGGGCTTATTATTTTGTTAAAACTCTGTGTTGGATTCGGTTTATTAATGTTATGATGCTATGGTTTATGTTTCATGAGTTTGTGTTGATTAATATCATTGCTGTTATGAAAGTTGTGATGCATGTTATGTCTGTTATCCTATATCTGGTTTCACAAGAGATGTAAGGCTTATTATGTTGTTAAAACTCTATGTTGGATTCGGTTTATTAATGTTATGATGTTATGGATTATGTTTCATGACTTTGTGCTGATTAATGTCATTGTTGTTATGAAAGTTGTGATGCATGATATGTTTGTTATCTTATAGCTGGTTTCACAAGAGTTTTTGGCCCTCCAATTCTTCACTTGTTCTTAAGGTATTAGTGCAGGTTTAGTCTATGTTGACATGTTGTTTTGGCCCGCACAGTCTTTAAAGGTGTGTTTTGACAAGGAATGTTAAAGGAGGAAATTGTTGGCATAAGATTTATTGGCAATCCCTTGTAGGCAAAACACACTGGTCACAAACGACATTAACTCAAGTAAAGATTGAAGACCTGACCGTACTCAAGTTCATCAGGTATTTCATTCATGATCATTTCATATTTAATTCACTAAGGATGACAGCTCTGCTTGGCATCCTAGATTATAGGATACCTTTGTTGTATTCATCTTAATCCATGAGTCTGACTTCGTGCACATTCAAATGGTTTGCTTCAACATTTCAAGTATTTGAATGTCAAATCTTTGTTAGAAAAACATTTATCTATGTGCTTGAGCTCCAAGTCAGTCTAGGGTTGTGTTCTTAATCTAACTCGTGACCCAATGACTAGGGCCTTTTAAAGTCAGCCCCTTTTTGTGTCTAGCTGGTTTCTAGGTGACACACAAGCCTAGTCAACATCTGACCCATGTGTCATGTTGCCTAAACTATCAGATGACCTAAGTGTTTTCCTAGAGTTAGTAGGTTTTGTGATGTTCTTTCATATGTTTCAATAGTGACTATGTTTCAAAACCTTCGACACTCTTCTTTTGGACTCATTCTCATTTGGGAAAGTCTATCCTTACTTTTGTCCTTATGTCTGTTGGACCTTCTGATCACAGTCATCCTATTGTTTGTGAGACAAAACGCTACAATCCAAAGGTTACTGTTTTGCATGGTAATTTGTGTCAGCCCTTTCTTGCTTGTGCTTTGCTTATAAAAGGGGAACTCGACTCTCCTTTACTTTGTGGTTGTTGAAGTTTAAAGTTTTGTATCTTCTTTCATTGAGTCTAGCATTGTTGCTAGTTGCTCCCTTGCTCTAAGTCTTCCTAGTGATTGTCAATCTTAGAGCTGAGCACAAAACATTTTCAAAACTCATACCATTATTCATTGTTCATAGTTCATGCATACCTTTAGTGCGGTCTAGGTGATGCAAAAAGTTGGTGAAACTGTCATAGAGAATTAGCTATAGACGATAGCTAAGTTCTGCTTGAAGCTTATTGTTTCCATTGTAAAACACTTGAGAGAAATAGGAAAGCTTTCAGTTGAGCACTAGTAGGTAGACTAGGCAGAATGGTTAGGCGTTGTGTCATCCTCTGGATGGTGAGTCTTGTAATGGTGTGTTTACAATAGTGGAAAAATTTGTCCTTCAGTTAAGGTTATGCAGTTTTCTTCCTTGAATTCAGGGTTTTTTTGTTATAAAAAACATCATGGTGTTATCTTTACTTTTCAAGTACTTGTATTTTATACTTACAACTTAGTCTCACAGTGAACATGATAGCATAATCTTTGCTATTTTTATGTGCGGGATAGAGCAAAAAAGTTGTCAGGGCCTATTCATCCCTCTTTAAGACTTTCAACATGATTTGACAAGCCTTGGTAACTGCAATACCAATATAGACGTGGGAAAACTCCTCATTTCTCCTCAAATGTTAACCCATTTTAGGTTAAAGTGCAAGTGAGCTTAGCCCAACTCAAACCTAAAAGCCAAAGACCTCATATAAACCTAGGTATCCTAGTACAAGTCAAAAGGTAATTAGGTCGGCTCACACGAAACAAGATACGAGGTTTACTATTCTTCTAACAAAAAGAAAACAGTTCACACAAACCAATCAAGATCAAAAATTAACCTACAGTAGAAACACATGTGATTGTCCCAAAAATTAATTTTACTCCCCCTTAGAAAGTGCATAAATATTTAAAGACACATAATTAACACTTAATATGAAGAAAATTAACATGTGAGCATGATTACCACAAATCCCAAAACACATGATGGTTGAAGCATAGACTCACAGAGTATAGACACTAAAACTTTCACACTTAATTGCTCAAACACGTCATATGAATATATGACTGAAACCAGTTAACATGGTTCATGTATCATGACATATATTAGAGTGTGTGTGTCAAATAGTAGTCTTAATCGGGCATTTGGTTTGCATCAACCGAGATGAGAGATGAGGTGTTACAACAATCCATATATCGAAGGACTCATCCAACCTTGTCTCTCCTAAGAACATCTTCAACACTTGTAATTTAGTTTCAGTTCATAAATTAAGTTACTTAGTAGAAAGTTTGTCCTCATAGGTTTATTTTTCAGGAAGTATTTGTTGTTGACACCCAGACCAGTCGGCATAGGACAACACGTGTAACAAGGACATACCAAGGACAACTTCCCAAACCCATAAAAGGATAGATCATGACTCAGAAGTCCCAACTGATCAACATCATTCAATGTCAGACTAACTAGTTTAGCATTTCAGTTTTAGCATCTCATCCTTCACCAACAACTTTAAAACCAGTCTTGTTTCTGCTCACCCAAATTCGTTCATCATGACTTAAGGAATAATTACTTTAAGACTAGCTTTGACATCAAACCAATCTCATTTCTACTTCACCCAAAAATCGTTCTTCATGACTCAAGGAATGATTTACTTTGAGTTTTGCTTGGATCAAAGGTTTCTTGCATCAACTCATCCTTAGCTTATAACACTTTCAATTTGCACACCACTTCGACAAACTATGTGAGACATAAAACTCTTTCATATGTCATAACATTTCAGACCACAGAAGAGTAAGACAGAAAAAATGATTGATTAAATTCTATTGGTTTCTATAGTGTTTGTCTCACCAAAAGTAGGTTGGTTGAGATCATAAGGATCCAGCACGCCTATAGAAAAAGCAGAGATGGACTTTCCTAAATAGGAATGAATCCAAAAGGAGAGTATATAAGGTTTTGAAAACATAGTCACTTTTAAATCCATAAGACTTTCCTTATCTGGATGATAGCATCGACACCCCATTTTCAATCAACACTGCAACTCCTTTCTCTACCAATTGTCTGATGCTAATCAAGTTGTTCTTCAGTTTCGGGACATAGTACACACTTGTGAATTTCCATTAACGTGCAGTCTAACATTACCTCTTCCAACTACTACCATTTTGAAGTTGTTTTCGAGCTTAACATATTGTTGATACTCTGCATCAATGTCTATGAACCAATTTTTGTTGCTTGTCATGTGATTGCTACATCTCGAGTCAAGGAACCACATCTCTGCACTCTTCACCTCATCGAGCTCAGCATGTGCCATCAAAAGCATCTCCTCAGTCTCGTCTAACTCAACATAGTGTGCACTCTTCTCCCAATCAGGACACTCATATTGAAAGTGTCCTAATTTGTGGCACTTGTAACACTCAACTAGGGCCTTGTTGAACTGTTCTCTTCCTCAGCCTCGTCCTCTGCCTCTAAAGCCTCATCTTCCTCGATCTTGGTCTCCACGACCTCTTCCTCCACCACCAACAGTGTCTTCAAAGAAAACTTTCAGGACTTGTTCATCACCTCCATTCTTCCAAAACTTTTGCTCATGTACAAGTAACGAGATCTACAATTCATCCACATAAAGGGTATCGGTGTCCTTCGACTCTTCAATGGAACACACAATATAGTTGAACTTCTCATTCAGGGTGCGCAAAATCTTTTCAACTATCTTCATGTCCTGCATATCCTCTCCATAATTGCGCATGTCATTGGCCACAAGCATGACTCTTGAGAAGTAGCTTGTGATTGTTTCCCCTTCTTTCATCTCTAGCACCTCGAATTCTCTTTGCAAAGCTTGGAGATGAGCTTGCTTTAATCTCATGTTTCCCTGATATTTCCTTTTCATAGAATCTCACGACTGTTTAGAGGTGTTCTTCTGAAGAATGGTCTTCAAAATGGACTTTTCAATTGACTGAAACATGTAATTCTTTGCTTTGAGATCATTCAACCTTAATTCCTCCAAAGTTTTCCTCTGAGCTGCATTCATCATTGTTTCTTCTTCTGGCTTAGCAAAACCGGTTTCAATGAGGTCCCAATACTCCTTTCACCACATCAGATTCTTCATGAGCATTGACCAATGAGCATAATCCTCATCGAATTTGGGAATATTTTGTTGACCAAAATTGCTCCGTTCGACCATCTCTCACGCACTATTTCCTCTCAGTGTTTCACTCAAACACCTTCTCTTTATCACGTGTTTCACTTTGACTTACTAAGTGTTTCACTCTCTTTAATCTCTCACAGTCAGGCCCTCGAGGGGCTCTTGTTTGAACTAAATCGAAATACAAAACTATTCTGTAAATCTGGAGTAATGTTTTTTTATTGTATTGAAATGCAAACTGGTGGCTTTATAAGCCTTTCACATGGGAGGAGATAAAAACAAATTGCACCTCACGTTTAACACTAACTAACAACGTTGATCATGGACTGGATTAAATTCAAACCTAAAAGCACTTCCCTAACATATAGGGATTATTATCCAACACGAACAAAAACAAACTTGATAGCTAAGCAAATAGCTTCCTAACATGGTGAGGGTGGTAGTCTCTATAATATCTTGGGCTAATTCCCTTGCCATTGCTACTTACAAATAATCTAAGCTATATATCTCAATAACAAGAAAATTGAATCGAAAATAAAAGGAAATGAGTTCGAACATGAATCATCGGTTCGTTATATGAAGGGAGAATTTGATACCTGAGCAGATTCGAAGCCCTTCACAATATGGCAGAATAAGAGAGGGACTACTTGAGAGGCTTGAGCACAAAATTTCGGCGTTTTGTTAATACGTGTTATTAGGTTGATTGTGGATTCAAGACGATGGTGAAGGAACAGTGGTGATGAATTTGGAACAGAGACCAGGCTACTGGGTGGGTGGACAGGTACCGTGTCTTGACGGTTACACGTGGCATGGGTCTAAATGGGCTTAGGGATCTCACCTCTTAAAAGAAAAAAAGAGGTCGCTTGATTCATATAATGTTTCTCACAACTTATAGCTTTGAGAGCGGGGCTGCATTTGGCTATTGATTTGAGAACCCTCTCGGTGTTGATCGAAATGGATTGCACAGAACCTGTATGTCTCATAATGCTACTAGTCTCTGTTTTACAGAGGAAGGGTTTCTAGTTGAGGAAATAACTGCAACACAGGTGGTGTTAATTTTGCCCTAAGGGAACAGCTCATGGTCTAGCAAAATTTATATTGTATGAAAATGAGGATTTGTTCTGGATTGAGCATGCGCCGGAATGGCTTATGGAATTGATGAATGCCGATTCCGATGTTATGTAACCTTCTCTTCTTTTATTGAACGAGTTCTCTTTGTTGATCAAAAAAAAATCATCGTGTTCTAAGCAAAGGATAAAACGATTTTGTTTCTTCGGAGTTTAACTGAAAGAAGGATAACACTTCCACGTTCAGATTCAGTACTTTGGTCACTTGGTCCTATGATTGTATGAGCTATGAGCCCTGTTTTGTTTGACATGGAAAGATTTGGCCGATATTGGAAAATCAATCTTCTTATATTTGACCAATGCTGAAAAATAAATGTTCATCTATTAATTATAGAAAAGACAAAAGATAAAATGAAAAATGCAATCGCCGTTCTCATTTTCTGACGATCATGCCTCCACTTTTCAGCAACAGATCAGAGCTTTCAGGGAAAAATTGGATTTGGATTCCAAGTCGAGCCAGACAGGAGGATAGGATCAGTTAATGAATACGGTTCTCTGTCACATAGTTTTCTTCATTCCATCAATGAAAAGGAAAATGCTTTGATTATTCATCTCAGCTAATTTTCACCGTTATAATTTTACTCCACCTGCCTATGAATCAAATTTTTCTTTTCCTTTTCAGAGGTCTCCAGTTTAATAATATATATGATAATCCCTCCTGTAGTGTTGCCCTTCTCCCCTTCTGAAAGTTCCATAGTTCATCTGTTACATACATACCACTCGAATTGTACTCCTTCATTTCCATCAATGCAGTTGTCACTGCCTTGTATACTGCATCATGGCCCTTTATACTCTTCAACTTTACATCTTTTTCATCTAGAATCTCCTGCACCACATCCAATATAGAGTAGAGCAACAACAGAACAATGTCATCAATCAATAATGGTATTCTAGCTACTTGTAAGAGGGTAATCTTGTTTAGTATATACCTTCCTATTTCCAAATTCATCCTCGATAGCTTTAAATGGATGCCAGCTTGGATCACTAAGATAATCCTGCCAGACCTCTGGTTCCAGCAAAGAATGGTCTCTCTTGCGTGCAGTTGCAAAAGGTGTGATGTCAAGCTCTCCCATTCTCTTCACGCCAATAAAACCATCATCCACCAATCCCTGCAAGGTAGAAAACTACAGGTCACATACCAAGTGCAGTAAACTAGTTACAGAAGCAGACAAATTCCCAATCTGGACCAGTCTGGTTTCCACATCATCAAACCTCATTTGAAATATAGAGAATGTGATGTCCTTTTAGTATATAGATGCAAGCATCTTCTGTTTAAGCACACAATAATGGAATCAATGAATGACAGATAAAAACTTAACTTAAACATACCCTGATCAACTCCTTGCGAGCATCCTGCAGTTCATTATTACTTTCACGCTCCTTGAGAAATAGTGTAGAGTTGAGAGCTTCTGAATATTCAATATCAGCTTTTAATTCTTTCAACTCATCTTCCTTCTCCTCCAGCTTCTTTTGAATTTCATTAATTCTTTCACCCGGGTTTTTATTCTTTACATCAAGCTGCTGTTCCAATTTAACAATATTTCAAAGACTCGTTCATATTCAATGAAACTTCCTAGATCCAGCTACATAAGTGGAAACAAACCTTTTGTTCTGACAACTTTGTACCAACCCTTTTGTTATGCAGTTTCAATTGATTCAATACACACGATATTGCCTCTTTCAATGTGGCCTTCCTCCCTTCTTTAAAATTCCATAATTCTGATATTGCACTCTTACCACTGGTATCACAGCCATTTAGTTCCACAAGGGCAGTTGTCACAGCCTTGTAAACTTCACTACCAAGATTTTCAACCTTTAGCTGTTTCAATTTTTCATCGTCTTCATTGATTGTTAGCTGCATATGCACATCCACAAGAACCAGTGAGCAAACCACATGAAAATTGAGAATGAAAAATGCATTGGTTTGGTTCATGAAACAAAAAAACTAATGAAAAGGCTCCATGTTACAATGACCAGACACATTGAGCGGTGAGTGGTGTGAGAGGGAAATACATATTAACAATATGAGCCTCAAAGGAGGCATGAAGATTCGAGGTCGAAGGATTGGTCACATAAATTTATCTTTGATAACAGTTGTTATAGCTTGTATATGGAGAAATGACAACATGAATAATTCTTCAATTGAAACTTTGCTCTCATGAGACATATGTGGTATGGCAGGAAGAAAATAAATAGATTCTCTAACAATGGTATTCCAATGTATAAAGCTTTCATGGTCTGACAGAGCATTATACATATATACCTCAGAATTTCCACAAGAATCCATGCTAGTTTTGAAAGGATACCAGTTTGAATCCTTTAGGTTGCCCTCCCACTGAGAATATAGTGCTGCTGCCTTGCCATCTGCTTCTTTTATAGAATATAGTCTCTTACATGAAGTTTTAAATGGTTCTTTGCTGAGCTCTCCCATTCTCTTCACACCAATCGTAGCACAGCTTCTTAAATTCCCTATTCCCTGCAATCACTAAATGTTAGGATCCCATTGAATGAAAAGGCATTGTCAATCTTATCAAAAATGAAAAAGGCATATTGTCCCATATGGATAAACCAAGAAGTTGTCTAGATCGATCCTTCAACTCTTAAAAATAACTAAACAAACAAGTTCAAACTATCAGAACAAAAAAGATAAGAGAAATGTTAAATAGAAAATTGTAAGTTGAAAGGTATATGGTACATTGGAAATTGAAACAGATCAGGACATTTAAAGTGCTGAGAACATATGCATCCAGACTAAATATCCAGAATCAGCGTACTGGTACACAATCCAAAAAGAAACTACAGATAGATATATATATATATATATATATATATATATATATATATATATATATATTAAACCTCTCAATGGCTCACTCCTAATTGATTCCTGCATACCTCTATTGAGCCCCCTCCTAGATTAAAAAGGAAATCGGTAGCCTTTTCTTTCACAGTACTTGTACCTTTAAATCCATGTGCTGCATGTCTCTTGTATTTTAAATAAACTAGAATGGAGAAAGATAACACATGCACAGAAATTAACTGGTGTAGACATACATATACATACATACATTTATGAACTCTTTATAAGCCTCCTGCAGTTCGACTTCACTCTGATCATCCTTTTCCTGAAGCTCTTTCATCTGAGCTTCAATATGATCAAGCTCCTCCTGTAGCTTTTTCTTCTCAGATTCACTATGATCATACTTTTTTTGAAGCTCTTTTCTTTGGGATTCACTCTCACCTAGCCTTCTTTTAAGATCATTATGTAAAGCTTCAGATTTTAAGATGGTCTTTTCAAAATGGTTCCATACATTGATCAACTCATCATGATTATTGTTTTCTTTGCAAATAAGTGTAGAGTATAGAGAACGTGCTTCTGCCAACTCTTCTTCCATCCTCTTTATCTTACTCAGAACTACATTCATTTGTTCATGCTGGAGATCACAGTGGTTGAGCACTTTGTTCAACTTCCTACCAAGCTTTTCATTCTGTTCCTGCATTTCAAGTCAATCACCAGAATTGAAGTTCCGAAAACCCATTCATGTAAGGTTGATTTATCAAAATCTTGCAGTTAACAGAAGATACAAAAATAAAACAGAAACCTTTTCCTCTATCAAATGTTTGCCAAGAATAGTTACTAAGAGCATCTAAGTTATTTATTACTCAACAAAACATAAGTTACTTTCTCCGAGTTTTGGCTCAGAAGAATAACCATACCAAGGTTTTATTTCGAGTCTCACTCTCCTGAATCAATTCATTAAGTGCTTTCTTTTGAGCTTCTTCAGTTTTCTGAAGCTCTTTGTTCTGAGCCTCGCTGTGCACAATCTTTTTTATAAGCTCTTCCATTTGAGCTTCACTCTTGTCAAGTTTTTCCTGAAGCTGTTTCTGCTGACATCTTGTATGCTCAAGCTTTTTCTTAAGATCATCTATTTGATCCTTGGATTCCGGAACCACTTTTCTTTTGTTTAAGAAGGCTGCATCAAAGAGATTAGATACATTTTTATTGCAATTTTCCTAATTTTCAACAATAGAAGACAAGGAAAGTAATTCTGCAACCCTGTTTCAAAGCCAAAATAACATGCTTGCACGTTATAAAGAATAATCAGACTAACCAATATCAAAATTATGTTCCTGAGAAAACGTAGACTGATCATCAATATCTATTTCTTCTGATACGTCAGACATTTAAACCTGCTAGAAAAAATAGACAAATGTAAAAAAAAACAATCGCTCTCCCCTGCAACAAATACAAAGTCTAGAAGAAAAATCCTACGTCTTCAAAGGAACCATGCAGATAAAAATGTGAATGGTTTATGGCTTGAAAAACAGCAAGCAAAGTAAAGAGAACTTTCATAAACTAATGAATCCAAAGAGGGTTTCATGCTACAAACTTTGGATTTCATTTCTCAGCAACCAAATAAACAGCAGATAGATTTCGTTTTCAAGAACAAGGAACAGCATGCAAAACACAGACCAGAATATGCTGACTCGATTTGATTAGCCGACCCTGTGGATACCTAGAAACCAAAAGACTCTTTCTTGGGTTCACTTCAGAGAGATAGAAGAAACTACCAACATGGCATTTCTTCTTCAACTCTTTCTTTTTGGTGCTTGATTGTGATCTCGTAGTTTGTAGAAGACACGTGGACGGAAGAAATCGAATACAGGGAACAATGTCTTTTTTGGAAACGAAACACAGACCATTTGGCAATGAGGGGCTTGGTGAATTGGGCGGGGTCTTGACGACAAATAATCGGGGCTGTTGAAAGTGCCTCTTTTTATCTTGTTCTTACCAATTGTGTTGGAAACATTTCTAACTCTGATCAAATAAACTGTGATCAAATCTCTACACCTGATCTTGTTTGGTTCCCAGATGTCTGATTCAAGAAAAGAAGCATTGAATCAAAAAAAATGAGCACATAAAATAAATTTCTATGGGATTTATTTTCTATTCTTACGCTCTTCACCTTATTCAGTGAGTGTTAGGAACTAAGAACACGAAGAACAGTTTCCAGTTCTTTACAGATTGAAAACCAAAGCTTGCAAATCTTATTAACAACTCGGCTATATATATAGCCTTACAAGAAACAGAAAAATGCGATCATTGTTCCTCACTTTCAGCTACAAACAGTTGTTCGTGATCGAATTCTACTCTATCCCAAACACTGGGTTTATTTGAATAAAAACAGAGTCAAAAACCCGCGAAACCAGCAACTGCAATTTGAATATGAACAGGACCAAGTAATCCCGCCAAAAAAGCAACCAACTCGCAACAGCTTTCTCTTCAATCCCTCCCTTAAACTAACTGTTCTCAATAGTTAGTTTAGTTCAGCAGCTGCTTTGCATACTCCTAGCTTCTCTCTGAATTTGACAAAAGCTTCTAGTTTCAGTGGCTTAGTCATCAAATCTGCGACTTGTTCCTGTGTTCCACAATGCATCAGCTTAATCGTTCCATTCTTTGTGAGCTCCCTCAAAAAATGAAATCGAACATCAATATGTTTACTCCTTCCATGCATGACAGGATTTTTTGACAGTTTGATTGTAGAGCTATTATCACACATGATGATGGTGCATTCCTTCTGAACATGTCCTAGTTTCTCTAGGACTCTTCTCATCCACACTGCTTGACTGGCGCACCCTGCTGCTGCCACAAATTCTGCCTCAGTTGTCGATAAGGTGACAATTGGTTGTTTCTTCGAAAGCCATGACACTGCTCCAGAGTTTAACAAGAAAACATAGCCAGACGTGCTCTTTCGATCTTCCAAATCACCAGCATAATCACTGTCTGTGTATGCAAATAGATTGTCTGAGATTCCACTCTTGTACCTGATCCCATAATCAAAGGTTCCTTTTAGATACCTTAGAATCCTTTTGGCAGCTTGTAGATGTAATTCTGTAGGATGAGCCATGTATCTACTGATTAGACTCACACTATACATCATGTCAGGTTGAGTAGCTGTTAGGTACATCAGACTACCTACAATCTGTTTGTAGTATGATTCATCAACTTTGATTCCATCTTCATCCTTGTTCAGCTTACATCCTGGCACAATTGGACTAGAAACTGCATTGCTTTCAAGCATTCTAAAACGCTTCAGAACCTCAATTGCATATTTTTTCTGACAGATAAAAATTCCATCTGCTTGTTGTAAAACTTCTATGCCAAGAAAAAACCTCATTCTTCCCAGATCAGTCATTTCAAAAAATTTCATCATTGAACACTTGAAACTGATCAGCATATCTTCATCATCTCCTGTGTAGATTAGATCATCAACATAAATACTTACAATAAGTATCTTACCTTCTTTGCTTCCTTTTGTAAAGAGAGTCTGCTCATTTGGACATTTATCAAAACCTTCATTGATAAAGTATGTCTCTATATGACTGAACCATGCTCGAGGAGCTTGCTTTAACCCATACAGTGCCTTGTGTAACTTGTAAACTTTGTTCTCATTTCCTTGTACTTCATATCCTCTTGGTTGTTCAACATATACATCTTCACTGAGCTCTCCATGAAGAAAAGCAGACTTGACATCCATCTGATATATCTTCCAGTTTCTTTGAGCTACAAATGCCACAATCATCCTTATTGTTTCCATCCTTGCTACTGGAGCAAAGACTTCTGTGTAATCCACTCCATGCTTTTGTGTGTAGCCCTTAGCCACCAATCTGGCTTTGTGTTTCTCCACTTCTCCAAACTCATTGAGTTTGGTCTTGTATATCCATTTCACCCCAACTTTCTTGACTCCATCTGGTAAATCAGTAAGAGTCCATGTTTTATTCTTTTCTATGGACTGTATTTCACAATTCATAGCTTCCTTCCAGTGCAAGTGTTTTACAGCTTCCTCATAAGTGCAAGGATCATCTGATATCATTAATGCCATGTTTATTTCATCATCGTTCTCATTATCTGAGAGCCCTTCTCCACTAACATAATCTCTTGTCCACCCTGGTGCTCTTCTTATTCTCATACTTCTTTTACTTGAATCTTCTGCTTCTTCCTCATCATGTGAACTCTCATTTTCACTTGCTGTTCCTTCATCACAGGCTGCTTCATCATTTTCTTTCCACTCAAAGTCTACAAGAACTTGTTCACTGTAACTTTCATCCCAATTCCATTCTTTTTCTTCTTCAAATATAACATCTCTACTGACAACCACTCTCTTAGATATAGGATCAAACAGTCTATAACCTTTAGACTCTTCACTGACTCCTAGTAGAACACAAATAAAACTCTTATCATCAAGTTTAGTTCTTCTTACCGAAGGAATGTGGACATGTGCCATGCATCCAAACACACGAAAGTGTTTCACTGTGGGTTTTATACCACTCCAGGCTTCTTCTGGTGTGACATCTTTAACAGCCAAGGTAGGACATCTGTTCAGAATGTAGATAGTCCAGTTCACTGCTTCTGGCCAGAAAGTTTTGGGGATCTTTTTGTCAGAAAACATAGAACGAACCATGTTCATCACAGTTCTATTTTTCCTCTCAGCTACTCCGTTCTGTTGAGGTGTATATGCAGTTGTCAGCTGTCTCTTGATGCCATGGTGTTTGCAGAAATCATTGAATTCCTTTGATGTGAATTCTCCTCCCCTATCTGTACGTAGACACTTGACCTTCAGATCTGTCTCCTTCTCAATCATTTGTTTGAAGCATTTGAAGTGACTCAATGCTTCTGACTTCTCCACTAGATAATAGGTCCAAGCTTTTCTACTATAATCATCAATGAAACATAAAATGTACCTTTTTCCACTGTTTGAGATAGGAGTAATTGGACCACAAATGTCAGCATGAATGAGCTCCAACCTTTGTCCTGCTCTCCAGATGCTTTTCTTTGGTATAGGATCCCGATGTTGTTTTCCTTTGATACAGTGAGTGCATGTGATAGTTGAAGCAGTGAATTTTGGAAGTCCACGTACCATCTTCTTGTTTTGTAAGATCCTTAATCCTTTATGACTCAAGTGTCCATACCTTCGATGCCAAAGTAAAGAAAGATCAGCTTCTTGTGTACTGGTGTGAAGGCAATTCTGTTGTTGTGAATTATGAGAAAGTTGGGACTGAGTAAGTATGATAAACATCCTATTTGAGCTCATGTCAGTCTGTATAATCAATCCCTTGTCTGGATGATATATCTTGCACGTTCCTCCTTCGATTAAGATGGACAGACCTCTTTCTTGCAGTTGCCCTATACTCAGGAGATTATTTTTTAGATCTGGAACATAATATACCTCAGATATAACATGATTGATCCCATTTAAGAGCAATCTCACACTCCCTTTACCTTCTACCTTCATCTTGGTGTTATTTCCAAGCTTTACTGAGTGTAGAAATCTTTCATCAAACTCACTGAACATGGTCTTATCACCACACATATGATTGGAAGAACCTGAGTCCAGAAACCAGGCATCTTTTCTTCTGGCTTCTTTCATCTCTATGTAAGACATTAGCAACATCTCATCTTCCTCATTGAGCTCTGCAAAGTTGGTTTCTTCTTTATTCCAGGAAGGACATTCATATTGGAAATGTCCTAACTTGTGACAACGATAACATTCAACTATGGCTCTGTTGTAGTTTATTCGTCCTCTTCCTCTTCCCCTACCTCTGTAGTTTCCGCGTCCACGACCTCTTCCTCCTTCAGATGTGATCTTCAGAGCTTGCTCCTCTCCTTTGTGACGCTGAAACTTCTGCTCATGTACAATGAGTGAACTTTGTAGTTCATCAATTGTCAAAGAGTCTATATCTTTAGACTCTTCAATGGAGCACACTACAAAATTGAATTGTTCTGTGAGAGAGCGTAGAATTTTTTCTACTACCTTTACTTCCTGCATCTCTTCTCCATACACTCGCATCTTATTGGCTATTATCATGACTCTAGAAAAATATGCATTCACTCCTTCACCAGTCTGCATATCCAGTGTCTCAAACTCTCTGCGGAGAGCTTGCAGATGTGACCTCTTTACCCTTGCATTTCCTTCGAATTTCTTCTTCATGGCATCCCAAATGTCTTTAGCAGTGTCCTTCTTGAGAATAGTGTCAAGAACCGTGCGATCAATGGCCTGAAAGAGATAGTTTTTTACTTTCAGATCATTTAGCTTATGTTCTTCTGCTTGCCTACGTTGATTCTCTGTAAGCTGAGTTCTTTCAATCACCACCCCTGAATAAGACCTTGTTTCTGCTACTCCCTCTGATGCAGTTGTGATTCCATGCTCGATGATGCCCCAGAATTCCTTGGATCGAAGGAAGTTTTCCATGAGCATAGCCCAGTGATCATAATGACCATCGAAACGTGGAATAGCTGCTGGAACAAAATTTCCATCTGTTGCCATTAGTGTTTCACTCTGCACTCTCTCTTTTCTGATTAGAATACTGCTGTTTCTAATCTCTCTCAATCAGGCCCCTTGGGGCTCTGATACCAAAATGTTAGGAACTAAGAACACGAAGAACAGTTTCCAGTTCTTTACAGATTGAAAACCAAAGCTTGCAAATCTTATTAACAACTCGGCTATATATATAGCCTTACAAGAAACAGAAAAATGCGATCATTGTTCCTCACTTTCAGCTACAAACAGCTGTTCGTGATCGAATTCTACTCTATCCCAAACACTGGGTTTATTTTTTAAGAGAGGTGTTTGGTTATTCCCCCTCTCTTTGTATCTCTTTCTTTTTAACTTTTAATAAATTTTGAATAAAAAAAAGAATTAGTTCCTTGTTTGTGATACCGGAACCACATCAGAAATAATAGCAGCTTCTTGATCCCTTCAAGTACCGCCAACACTCTAGCGACAACCCCTTGCTATAAGCTAAACTACATGATGTCGATAAGACTTGGTGCGAGATCAGCAAGCATCAGTGGTTCCCAGTAAATGTCAAGTTTGAAACAACATGATAACAGAAAACATAAGAAAATCAATCAGAATTAATGGTAAGTGATGAAACCAGCCATTTTCCAAAAAAAATATGGACTTTGCCGTTTCGAACCTGTTCAAAATTATTTTCATGTTCAACAAAAAACAACAGTGCAAAGGTGTTCGATGAAGCCAAATCCCCCCATCAGCAGATGCATGAGCACATCGAACACACACATTTACCAAAAATACACAAATAAACATTCCTTCAGTTCTAACAAAAGAACATAATTGATTAAAAAACAATACAGAAAATCAGTTACACAACCATATTGGCCTCCATGAATTTAAAGACAATAGGCCGACTAGTACCAGGCGCGGATTCAGCCAATTTTGGGGTAAGCTCAAGCATCCCCAAGTCATGTAAACTTATTTTTTGTTTTGATAGTACATTATTGTCTTAGTCAAGCATCCCTAATAACCCCAACTTTCGACACTACTCCACCATTGTCGCTAACTAGTGCTCTCCGGCACTGCTTAAAGCCTTACACTTCATTTTGGTTAAAAATATATATAATTCAAGCATCCTCGAGAGTATAATCCTTGATCCGCCACTGCGGACTACTAATTAAAGGCAATCTTTACATAGATATTGATATTGCCAAATTCTAAAGTGCAAGATAAAACTACTTGCCAAATTTGCAAAATAATCCTTCAATTGTTGAGCAGCATTCGATTTTTTTGTCAACTAGCAGCATTCAAATTGGACGGGCCGAACTAAAATACATTGGAAATATAAAAGTAAACAAGCTTATGATTTTATGCATTGTAAAAAAGATTTGGAAAATGACGAAGGTAACCAATTTCCTGTGTACGTACCCTCATCCACAATGTCAATTTCCAGAAAAACACAATGGGACACTATTGTCAGTATTAGAGTTCAATGTACCACGGTCATTAATGCAAGTGTATAATTCAGGCTCTTCTTGTCAAGTTTAAACGGATGCCAGCTTGAATCCCTAATATAACTCCCCAAAGAGAACATAGTGCTGCTGCCTGTACATTTACTTCTTTTCTAGGATAATTTCTCTTTGCATGCAGTCTGAAATGGCCTGCAGTCGAGCTCTCCCATTCTCTTGAGACGAATAAAAGCACGACTTGCTGATTCCCATTTCTGCAAAGTACATAATTTTACTTAAACTAAACCATATATACTAGTTATCATATTGAGAAGCAAGCAATATGATTGATCCACTGACAAGTGAGAAGCAGTGACAGACATCTCATTTAGAAATGTCAAATTTGATTAATGAAAAAATAAATGATTTTCGGTTATTCTTTAACAACAATACGATTTTACTTAAAAAATAGTGACACAAACTTAATTTCAACAATGTTCTTTATACCAATTCAAAATGAAAACACACTCTCAAACAAATCAATAATTCATCTCCAATAAACTTCAGATTTTCAGAATTTCAATATGTTATTTTTGAGACATAATGTAGACGCTGACAATCCCTTTGTAAAAATGTTTGCAACTTGATATGTAGTAGACACAAAATGGACTTGTAGCTCTTTCCCTACTATCTTCTCCCTGACATAATGGTAATCCACCTCCACATGCTTTGTTTTTGCATGAAAAACAGGATTTGAGGCTATAGCAATTGCAGGCATGTTGTCACACCAAATTGTAGGTGAACGCATGAATAAGTGTAAGTCACAAAACATTGAACGAAGCCATGAGATTTATGCAGTAGTAAATGCAAGCTGTATGTACTCGGCTTCAACACTGGACCTTGAGACAGTGTGATGTGTCTTTGAGCTCTATGAAATGAGATTAGGACCGAGGTAGACACAGTAACCTACAGTGGATTACTGGTTATCTGGATCTCCTACAGAATCTGCATCCGAGTATGCACTAATGAACAAGGAACCTACTTGATATTTGAGACCATAATTGACTGCAAATTTTAAATAACGTAAAATTCGTTTGACAACAATCCAATGAGTAGTAGTTGTAGAATGCATAAATTTACAGGCTTGATTCACTAAGTAGGAGATATCCGGTCTAGTTAGCGTAAGATACTGAAGAGCACCAACCACGCTTCCATATTTAGTAGAATCATCAAGTTTATTTCCAGAGTGTAAGCTAAGTTTCTAACCTGTAGCTGCTAGAGTAGCACAAGGATTAGCTTCAAGCATTAAGCATTTCGGTGTGAGTGAGAAGGTCCATAATATATTTCTTTTGAGTGAGATATAGTGAGGAGCCATGATATGTTGCTTCAATGCCAAGAAAATAATGAATGATTCTTAGATCCTTCATAGAGAAAACCTTTCCCAGTTCAATAATGAGTTGTGTAAGATGAGTATTGTTGTTCCCAGTTATTAGAATGTCATCAACGTAAATGAGAAGTATGATGAAGATGTCATTGTTTGCATAAATGAACACGGAATAATCTAAGTGTGACTCTTGAAACCCTAAGCTCTCCAAATAATCTGCAAAGCATTGGAACCATGTTAGGCCCTAGGCCTCATCATTTGGCCCTTCGACTCTAGCCCGCCCTAAAACCCGCCCTACCCTTTAGGGCCGAAGCCCTACCCAGCCCTCCATTAGGGCAGGTCGGCCCTAGCCCTTCTCAAATAGGGTAGGGTAAGGGTTGAGAAAATGAAATGCGGCACCCTATGACCCTACCTTAATAAGCCCTTTAGGGCCGAACTCGGCCCGACCCTAAAAGCCTGTCCTTTAGGTCCTAATAATTTCTTATTTTTTGTATTGTTTTAATATGTTTCTTATTTTTTTAGATACAATACAACTAATCTTCTCTTTTGTAGTTGATTTGCTAGTTTTGTTCATTTGATTTCCTTTTGTTTTGTTGATTAATGATTGTATTTTGATGATTTAGAGCATTAGTTCGTGAGATATATGAGTATAACCACTTAGTTTATAGATAGATGTTTTAAATTAAGTATAATGTGTATGCATGCATGTTAAATATAACACAAAAAATAAGGTTCATTACATAAAATTCTAAAGCTAAATTGTGAGAAAAAAATAACAAGCTCATCTCGGCCCTTTTTAGTCCTATTTAAAGGGTAGGCCCTACCCGACCCTATTAGCTCTAACGAAATGAGCCACTACGGCGGGTTAGGGCTTACATATTCAAGTCTCGGCCCTACCCTACCCTGTCCTAAATTTTGTTAACTTTGACTGAGCCCTACCCAATACTACCCTAAGCCCTAAAATTTAGGGCCGTGACCGGGCTAGGACCGGCCCATGATGAGGCCTAAATTGGCGCTTGTTTAAGGCCATATAGGATCTTTTCAATTTGCACACAGGATTTGAAAACTGAGAGTCAATAAATCATGTAGGTTGCCTCATGTAGACTTCATCATGGAGATGACCATGCAAGAACGTATTATGAACATCTAACTGTCTAATGGTCTAACCATTTGACAGAGCAAGGACAAGAACAAGACGAATAGTGGAATGTTTCACAATTGGACTAATGTTTCAGAGAAATAAAGGCATTCTTGTTGGTGAAATCCATTAGTAACAAGTCCAGCTTTGTAGCACTCGATGCTACTGTCTGCCTTCTTTTGACTTTAAAATGCACTTGTTAGGTAGAACGTTCATCAAGGAAGAATACGAAACAAGATCCCATGTTTCATTTTTCTCCTAAACAACAAGTTTTTCTTGCATGGCAAGACACCAATTTGGATTCTTTGCAGCTTTGCTGTAACAAGAGGGTTCTGTGACATCGTTTGTAAGAGACACAAGCATAGCATATTTGGGATTTGGATTTATAATTCTATCTTTCCGTCTAGTTTGCATAGATTGAAAATTGGTAAGGGGGTGTACCTGACTAGAGTCTCTTGCAATATCCGAAGAGGTATGAGACAGTGGTGAAAAGTGGGAGTGTGAGTGTTCTAGATTATTAGATATAGAAGAAAAAGACGGTGATGGAGTAGAAGAAGTCGTATGTGTAGGTGTAGGACTCGTAGAGTGACACGGGGGTTGAGATGTGTTGGTGAGTGGAAGAGTTTGACATGCAGTAGAGTTATGTGAGTGGTGTGAATCATTTTGTGTTGTGGATGAAGTTAAAACATTCTATACAGAAATAAAATAAGGGATAAAGAAGGCATATCTGATGGGGATGTGAGAATAGCCTTGCTGAATGGAAAGGAAGTCTCATAAAATAAAGCATGTCTACATAAGTATACTCTTTGTGTTTCTAGGTCAAGACACTTGTACCCTTGATGATTTAAAGAATAACCAACGAACACACACTGTTTAGATCATGGTTGAAGTTTAGAATTATTATAAGGTCGTAGTTAAGGGTAGCATGCACATCCAAAAGTCTTAAGAAAAGAATAATTTGGGTCTTTGTTAAAGAGATAGGAATAGGGAGTTTTATTTTTCAAGGAAAAGGAAGTCGATTGATTATATATGTAGCAGCATTGCAAGCTTCAACCCAGTATGATGAAGCCATATGAGCATGAAGGAGAAGTGTAAGTGTTGTATCGACAATGTGCCTATGCTTTCATTCAGCTAGGCCATTTTGTTCAGGGTGTTTAGCACATGAGAAGCGATGATGAATACCATGTGAAGTAAGATAGATTTGAGGGCATTAGAGGTATATTCACCTCCTTCATCTATTTGAAATAGTTTGATAGAACAAGAAAATTGTTTCTCAACATAAACATGAAACTTGATAAAAATTTGAAAAACTTCACCGTTGTGTTTCATTGGAAACAACTATGAGTATCAAGATTAATTATCCACAAAAAAAACATAATACCGAAATCCTTGAATAAAAAGAGTTGAACAAGACCATACATCTGAATGGACTAACTCTAATGGTTTATTTGCAATAGAATCAGAAGCTACAAAAGGTAGCTTAGTGATTTTTTCGAAAGGACATGAAGGACAAAAAGAAACTGAACTACTGTCGACTAAGGGCACGGCTTTATTTGACAAAACTTGAGACAAAGTTCGAAAAGATGTGTGACTGAGTTTGGAATGCAAGATTTGAGACGACACTCTCTTGCACCTATGAAAGCTAAATGATTGTGATCAAGAGCATGTTCTTGAAGAAGACGCAGAGGGTAGAGACCATTCTCACTTGTTCCTCTAAAGAGAATCTTCTCCATCTGGATGTCCTTAATAATGAAAAAGTCAGGATAAATCAGAAGATAACAATTATTATTTGAAGTGAAACGAGAAATAGAGAGTAAGTTCATTGAGGCAGTAGGACAATGTGAAATTTTTTTGAGTTTAAACTTGTGATTTGAGAAAGAATCGAAAGATAAAATATTTGAACTAATATCTGAAATGGAGAGAGAGGATGTGTTACCTATCCCACCAACTTTAGCACTGTCTTGATACTCTTTTGGACATTGAAGATTCTCATAATCAGGTGTGATGTGGGAGTTGGCACCACTGTCAAGTAGCCAAGTTGATGGAGCTTGAGTTGGGGTGGATATAGAAGCAGCCATGGCACTAAGATTCTTGGAGGGCACCCTTTCTTGAAAAGAGAGGTTCATACGATTATAACAGTTAAAGGCAATATGACCAATCTTGCCGCATATTTGATATGTAGGACGTTTTTGATTATTGGGAAAGAAGCTGGACGATGGGTGAGGTCCAAGAACCGATGCACCTCTCCCTCTAGTTGTAGAAGCACCTCTCACTCTAAACGATGGTGTATTGTTGTGAGCAGGATAATAAGCTGAGGAGGCACGGCCACGCCCTCGTCCTCGAGTTGAAATATGAGCAACATGAAATGATGTGGTCATGGACGAGATGTCCAAGGTTGCAATTACTGGTCCTTAATGAGTCTCTCAGCAGAAATGAGAAGAGCCTCAAGTGACTTATAGGTAATAGGAGTATCCCTAGCCTGCGTTGAACTGACTGTGGTCTCATAAAACGGTCCCACATTATTCATTATAATAGCCACCAAATAATTATCATTGATAGGGCTCCTCGCAAGAGCCAAGTTATCTGCAATATAATTTATTTTGTCAAGAAAATCAGCAACACACAAGTTACCGTGCATGGTACGCAGTAGTTCTCCCCGAAGTTGAAGAATCTGATTTTTGGATTGGGAAGCAAAGAGCTTTACAAGTGAACTCTAGGTGAAGTGGGAGTTTGTTGACCCGCAATGGTGTCCAAAACAGGTGGAGTAAGTGAATTGTTTATTCACCCTAGTATCATCTGGTCATGTTCAATCCAGTTCTCATACGCTGGATTGATCTTAGTAGTGAGATTTCCTTGAGCATTAGTCTTAAAATAAGGAGGACATGAGATGGTTCCTTCAACATATGCCATCAGATTGCGACTTGTGAGTAGGGCTTAATTTGAGCAAGCCACAGAGGGTAGTTTGTTCTATCAAGTTAGATAGATAGAAAATTGGAGATGGCTTGTGTGTTTTCAAAGGTTAGTGGTGAGGGGTTGTTGGTGTCAGTGGTAGGTACCAGGGAGGGATCAAAGGCTGATGGGATAGCAGCAGACATGGTGAGGTAGACAAAGGATCAAAAAAAATGTAGTTAGACGTCTAAGCTCTTTATACCATGAAAGAACTGAGATGGAAGGAAGAATTGATGAATGGTCAAGCTCCCCATTAGCTTGCCTTTCTCCTCTATGTAATTATATTAGTATGAGATTACAAGACATATACAACTATTAAGTGATCAACCTGTTGTGATTAACACTTATCTAACTAGTTACAAAGTGATATATCTGAAAAAGGATAACAGAAGTCCTATGAGTTTATGCAATCATATCCATACTAGGGGAACTATTATGCACGTCTTCTGCCTTATCACTTGAGTTAATTAGCCTTGCTTTATCAGCGAGTGTGGAACAATGAGCGTACTCGCTCCTTTTGAGTGTGTCTTCTTGATCGAAAGTGATATAGCATGTGTTTATTGCTCTGACTAGGTAGGTAGTCCATATGCTGTTTTTGTTTTTCTACGGTGCATTAACCAGACTGCCTGGGCCCAATCCACCTAAGCTTCGCTAGCCTGCTTAGGCCCAACTCTCCTTGGCTTCCCCGGTTGCGAAATCGACCGTGAAATAAAAGCTCTCTCGATTGCTTGCCTCTTTGCACTATATACATATTTGGAAATAATGTTGTGAACGTGTGAGCAGCAGTTAGAAGTTGAATAATCATTTTGCTAGGTAGCTCTTCTATAAAAACTATAGACGATTAAATGTAAAGCCGAGCAATATAACAAAATAACAAGCAAATACATAGAGCAATTGAATTTATCTTGTCTCTGTTAGCTTGAAAGATATTGATCGAGTTGGCGTTTCATTCTAACATAAGAGAGAGAGAGAGAGAGAGAGAGTATAAACGCACACGTACATACTAGTTCGGTTGTTCGTGGTGATTTTGAATTTATCCGAACAATCGGCCTAGAAGCGTGCCAACACTTTTGGGTTAGGTGAAACTTTGTTCTCCGTGCTCATTCACCTTTTGACTTCCTCCTCAAACAACTAACGTGAGGGCGCTGATCAACTGAGATTCGTCTCAGACCTAGCCGAGGAGCGACTAAGATTTTTCTACACTCTCCACAAAGTGAACGAATTCTACTGGAGCCGGTGTGGTCAAGCATAGTTATAAATCAGGATCAAGGTGCGTTCGCCAAATGATTCTCTAACAAACAAGAATATTTGCTAGAGTTGTTACACTCCAACAATGGTTTTTCAGGTATTCGCCTACGGATAGGGTTTGATGAAGTATGGATGAAATGTTTGCTCACGGGTGAGGCTTGGTGAGGTAGATACAGGAACTGCCGACTGATTGGGATTTAGTGAGGTAGATACGGGGAATGCTTACGGATAGGGCTTTGATGAAATAAAAAGATCTAAAAAATCTTTTTGTGTATGTGCTTCAAGAGAGCCTTGTTTTACAGAATGCAAATGTTTTGTTTATGTATGAATTCCTTCTCAAACATATGCCTTGATCCCTGAATATACTGAATATTTAGGGTTTATTCCTTGCAGATCAAGGTGTATCAGACATCTTGATCAAAAAGAAAGAAATCTTCCTAAAAAGATCACAGAATAGATCCTAAAGCAATTTACGAATCAGGTCACGCATGACCTATATGGAAAGAAAATATATACAAAATACTTAGATTGCAAGTATCGGTCTAATGGTTTGATATAATGATCATTCACCGAAAGATATTATTTTGACTCAAACATTGCCCACCTCCCCCAGTCATTGAAATTGAACTCAAGCCCATGCCAGTTGTGAAATTTACAGGGGCTAGAAACCCGACTCATTTCCTTAAATTATCAAAATGCTACATCATTCCTCTTTTGTCGTCGTCTACATTCATCAAATAACACTTCATTTCCAGAAACCATTTTAGTTTCTCTAAATACCCAACACCAATTTCATCTTCAGAAAACAACTCCACCGTAACCGAAATCCCAACCGTCAAAATGACCGTCCAAAGTAAAAGGATCTCTCATGGTCTGTAAGTCATGAAATACTCAAACCAAACTCACTTAGAATGGCACACGTACAAAACCGAAAGGAATCGCAATCTTGGAAACACATGCATGATGTGAAAACACAGCTCGACCCTTGCATTATCTTTGCATAATTATTTTCCCTCCGCTATAAATAGAATAGGGTTTGCTTACTTTCTCTACAAAAGGACACAACCATACTTTTACACTCATTCATCACTCTCATCACTTCTCTCACCCCGTCTGTTTCGTCCTCCAAAGTCCAAACCTTACCTCATCAGTCATCACAACCTCATAACTCCTCGATCTCGCATTGCCACCCTCTTCCTCTCTTGTTCTTCTCTCTAACAATGTCCGGCGTTTGGATATTCTACAAAAACGGCGTCACTCGACTCATCACAAACCCGACCCGAGAGTCCTTCGAGCAAAAGGAACCGCCCTATCCGGGTACAGCCACCGCACCGGGAGCTCGACCACGAGTCTTGATATACCTTCCGGCCAACCAGGTCATCCGGTCTTATACTGAACTCGAGCAGCGACTCACTGAAATTGGCTGGACTCGCTACCGGCCCAACTCATTCTGCCAGCCTGACCTGGTGCAATTCCACCGCTCCGAGCACTCGGCTCACCTCATTTCGCTCCCTACCAGCTTTGATCAGTTGAAGTCGTTTCATATGTACGACATCGTCGTCAAGAATAGATCCTTCTTTGAAGTTCGTGATCCTAATGCATTATAGTACTGCATGCTTGCTTCATCTGCTACTATCGTCCATGTAAAAATGCAATGATGTCGGAATTAATTCCCTGATCGAGCTATTTATATATATTTAGTGAAGTACTAGAAGGTTGATATCTGCTAATGAACAAGTTGATGATTAATGCATATTTAATTGTTCAGTCATTGTTATCTAATTTAATGGTGATGAACCTTTTGTTATCTAATTTGCTAAATGTTTCTGAGGTTCTTACTGTCCTTTATCATTGTTCAGTTGTTGGGTGTATGTGCAAAATTTATTTGCAAGGTTTTATCACAAATCCACAATTATATAGATGTTCTTAATTCGTTCTTCATTTCAGGACTTTTTTGTTTGTCCCCTATTCACCAAGGAAAAGATCGAAATACTACTTCCGTTATATACATTTAGCATTGTTTTTGTCTTGTGTTCTAATAATCAGAATCCGTAGTGTAGCATATCTACCAAAACCTTATACGTAATCCATCACATTAAACTTTTGGTGTTTCTAGCTGCATGTATAGCTTGATCAGAGGGGTGGAGCTACCTTCGAGCTTGAAGGGGGTCCAACTCCTGCAAATATTTTTCAAATTTCCCATAAACACCACAAATCTCATTCAAATGGAGAAAGTTACTATTAATTCCATCACTAAATCCCCCATTAATCAATGATCAAACAAGTAAGAGCAATTAAAGAAAAAAATATATGACTAATAATACTCAACATGTACTAATTTAAAGAAATATATAAAGTTTGCTTAAAATTAGGATATTTTATAATTAATTATCGTTAATGTCTAATTTGTTCAGTTACTTTATTTTTTAAACTTAACAAAATGAGTAAAACATGTTAAATATAACATTACTATCATATATACTTTTTATATTTTAAACCTGAACCTCAAGATTCAAATCCTGGTTCCTGAGCTTGATATATCATGTTATGTTGATATGTTGTGCCTCGCTAATTACACGAGTGTATAATTTGCATATATCAACGCCAATCTCACCCGTTTCGCACCTCTAACAAGTTTAGAGTATATACGTGCAATTCCGGCTTGATTTTCTACTAAAGTCATGCTTAAAACGTCGTTTATCAATAAAACCGGAAGTAATACCCCTGTGCATGACTGCTTGTAGTTCATCTTCACCATGAAATTTACAATCACATCAAGAAATTATAGCTTCTTTCAGAAAGAAATAACTAATTTCCTTTTGATTGTTTGGCATGAGATGTTTGGAATCAGAAATATAAATGCGAAAGGTCAGTACTAGTTGTATATGCAGAAACTGAACAGAAACACAGTGTAATTATATATGTACTATATATGAACACCAACCACATCAGTGTTCATCACTGCGAGCTATATATCTTCTGAAGTCTAAAACCCTAGATATTCATGCTTCATAAATATATATGCAGGAAATGATATGATGATCCCCACTCACTCAGGCCCTCACCATCCCCACGGAAGGAACTCCATCTCACCTCAAATAACTCAGTGCTGTGTGCTCACTTTGTCAATGAAAATCAGGTTCGTGTTGAAATTGCATACAAATCTTGAGTGGTCCCTTTGTAGATCAGAATCATTATCTTCCATTCCTGAAAGCTTTGATGCTATCTTTCGGGGCAGAGAGAAAAAATTAAGGACGCTCTGGGATATGAAAGATGGGAGCAGCAGAGCACGAAAGAGAAGCTAGAGGATCATCATCAGGATCTGCAGGGTTGTATCAAAGCTCGTGATTAGACACATCGAGCATTGGCTGGTGTCACAGCCTGCAATGAATTACAGGTATGATTACTATAGCTTATTACTCTACAGTGACATCGATGGTCCAATACGTATCAACTCCGACTATTCTTTATGTTTGGGAAATATAGCCAGAACCGTCATTACTCTCTGGCTTAGATTTACTTATTTAGGAAATAGGTACCATGCATTATGGTTTTATTCACGAAAAATTCTATAACTAAACATATATAGGTAATTATAGTACGTACTTTGGACAAAACATATTAGCATTAGATGTAGGTAAAGTAGTCAAGAAATGTAACTGGTGAATTGTGTCCCATGCCATTAATTGTTCTAGTTATTTAGAATAACGCAACAATAGTATGAAAATTACAGATTCGAATCCCATTTAGAGGCTTTAGTCCGGGTAAAGCAAGAGTGAGATTTGAGAACAGAGAGAGATAACAAATTACAAATAGGAGGTAAACATATTACATATATTTACCCTACAATTTACACCACATTTTGTTGGAAGAGATTCTATGTTGCTCATTGATTGTATTCTTTGTAAAGTGGAGGCTTGGATGATAAAATCGTTAATTGGAAGAGTATATTCGGAAGCTAGAATATGATCATCTTTCTCTCAAGCGTATAATCCACTTGTGCACCTTAACTATTTATACTCAACAAATTTTGACCTGCTATAATAAGTTACACTATTTAATACCGTTAACTCTCCGTTAATTCTCCATGCATCTACAATATTCGTAAGAAAAAGTCTACAATTTACACGAGCTACATCACTAAAACATGTAGACCTTTTGAGAATCAAAACACACCTCAAAGACTACAATTCTCATGATAAAAAAGCCTACCATTTTCGTGAGCTGCATCACGCACATATGTAGACTTTCTAAAAATCAAAATGGTTCTTGAGGTTGAACCCAGCAAAGGCAAAAATTGCTTGATCTACAACTCCTAAGAGCAATGTTCTACAATTGGCATGAGAAATGCTTACCGTTTACACGAGCTCATTCACATATGAATGTAGACTTTCTGAAAATCAAAACTTTTAAGGTTTGCAAAGAACATAAGACATATCTACCCTCCACAGGGGCTAGGTCTCGCAAAAAAGTAGATTTTCTAGAAATTAAAACATGCAATGATGATGTCGCAAAGTGTTCAACTAACATGAGAAAATTGTCTACCATTTTGGTGAGCTAAGTCACAAATATATGTAGACTTTCTAGAAATCAACATTATTCTTGAGATTGAACCCATCAAAGGCAAAAAATGCATAGTCTAAGACTCAAATGAGCCAAGTCTATAATTGGGACGACAAAGGTCTACTGTTCCTTAAGTAAAGTTCTACAATTGAAATGAGAAATGTCTACTGTTTACTCGAACGCATTCACACACGAATGTAGACATTCTGGAAATCAAAATTTTGAAGGTCTACAAAGAACACGAGACATGTCTACCCTCCACACGAACTATGTCTCGCAAAAAAGTAAACTTTCTAGAAACTAAAACACGCAAGGATGAAGTCGCAATGTGTACAACTTGTTACACGTACCCAAATTAACATTTGGGACAAGACAGTAAATGTCACGAGTGGAGTAGGCCAAGTCCGTGATCTATGACACGTACGTGTAACCGGCGAGCCCAAATGATATTTAGTTTAGTGATGATTCACTTGCCATAAATCCATGAGAGTTAGGTACGGTTCGCATGTAAGGGGGAGACTCCGCATAGAAGAACTACGAGGTGTGGCGAAGGCCTTATACGACAAAGTCGGTTTGCATGCGAAAAGCTAGCAGTATTTGCATGTGAAGAGCTGGCTATGGTTAAGTGCGAAGAGAGAGATCAATATTCCTTTGTTTATGTGTATGGAGTCCATTGTGTGCATGGCAGAGTCTGAGGAGTTGGACTAATTACAAAATCTACTTCTTAATGGTTATGTCATTAACATGGATGTTTATCTCTAAGAATTTCATTCTCTAGGCAACATCACATTTGCCTAAGAATTATTTATTTATGTCCAGATCTCCATGAGGTACTTGATTATTCAAGGATAACTTTACTACCAAAGAGCACGCAAAGCGGATTAGCTCTCACGAGGTGAAGGAAAGAGCATGACCTCCATTAGTACATGGAAAATTTAAGAAGTTTGAAGTTGTCTTGTCACCTAGCTGGTGAAGCTGTGCAACAGTGCACACCGCCAAGTAGTCAAAGCCAACTCTTTTATCTAGAAGAAGAGCGACGACGAAGAGGTGAACATATTTTCATATGCTATGACATTAACGTTGAAGACTTCTAAAAGTTTTTGACTTGATTAAGGCCAATCTCTATGGCCTAAAAATAAGTCTTTATAGGTGATTGGAACTGTGTCACCCAATTACGTTTTTGTCAAGGAGAATGAAACTTTGTGCAACTCAACCGACTAGCAGAAAGATTGTATCCTTATCTACTATGCTTAACCACTATAAAAAAATGTTCGAAGATCAATCAAGGACACACACATAATTTCTACAAATAACTACAACAATACAATACAAACCGCGACGTTGTCGAACCTAATGCTAAAGCATCTCACCTTAGCACTTATTTCTTCCAAGCTCCCTGGAGCGACGTTCTCGTCTATTTTCCATTGGTTACTCTTCTCGTCTATACACGAGTATCATCAATATTGATGGCGAAGAAGCTACTATAAATTTTCCTTTCGAGGTTACACCGATGACCTACATTCGTTTTATTTGAAGAACAGGTGTGCGCACTCGCTCTCTGATTGAACCCATCAAAGGCCAAAATTGTTTGGTCTACAACTCACATGAGCAAAGTTTACAAATAGAATGACAAAGGTCTAGGGTTCTTAGAGCAAAGTTCTACAATTGGTGTGAGAATGCCTAATGTTTACACGAATGTAGACTTTCTGGAAATCAAAACTTTGAAGGTCTACAAAAAACATGAGACATGTCTATCCTCCACACGAGCTAAGCCTCGCAAAGAAGTAGACTTTCTGGAAATCAAAACACGCAAAGATGAAATTGCAAAGTCTACAACTAACATGAGAAAATATTCCACCCTTATGGTGAGCTACGTCACGTACATATGTAGATTTTCTTGAAATCAAAATTATTCTTGAGATTGAACCCACCAAAGGAAAACAAATGCATAGTCTATGACTCAAATGAGCCAAGTCTACAATTGGGACAACAAAGCTCTACGGTTCTTAGAGCAAAGTTCAACACTTGGAGTGAGAATGCCTACCGTTTACACGAGCTCATTCACACATGAATGTAGACTTTCTGAAAATCAAAACTTTGAATGTCTACGAAGAACACAAGACATCTACTTTCCACAACGTAGATGACATGTACGTCCAAAAGCGTACAAGGGTATCTTCGTCATGCAATGCCCTATCAGCATGTCATCTCATAGCTTTGGTCGTGTGTGATGACATGTACAACCGCTCCAGCCTATCCCTCAACGGGAAATACAGAAGTACCTTCACAGGTTTCCTATTGCCTGCAGGAGTCAGCTTATATCTGTCAGTGTGACATACCGGACATGCGTGAAGGCCACCAAGGTTATTCCCTTCTCGATCTTTACCCCAGAAGAGAACACAGTCATATCTGCATGCATGGATCTTGATGTAGGAAAGCCCAAGATCTTTCAAGATACATCGGACCTTATGATGAGTGGTAGGAAGACGATGAACGTGGGGCAGCATCGAAGCAGTGTATTATAGATAATCATCAACAGCCTTCACGGTCAATTTTGTCTCAACTTAAATCTTCATAACGTCCATCACACTTTCAAGAACCGTCTTTTGACAACCGGGGTACACAGGGGTCTGTTGGAAAACAAGTAGTTTGTTGTACTTGTCAATACCAGCAGTGTTGACAGCTCTAAGAAAGGGCTGCACTGGCTCAGGCATATATTGTCCTTGAGAGCATACACCGCTCTTATAAGGAAACATATCATTGATGAAACCGTTGTTGGATCGTTGGGTGTCCGTCTCAGAAAATTACCCATGATCATGCGGACCCCTGACGATGTTTCACCGTGATATATCCAACATGTGTACTTCTTCCAAAACCACTTACTCTTCAGGTGCTGCCAAACTTTGTCAATCGCAAATCGATGCATATCGCTACGACACTGACATTTAATGCACGGGCAATAGAAAATTGTATTCCCGTTAGCATTAGCCAGCACATATTCAATAAAACTAATAACTCATTTACCATATCTTTTGTCCCATTTTGGAAGCGAAATCCAACTCTCATCCATATCCTGAAAAGATAACAAAATATATATGTATGAACTCTAATTAATTAATTAAATTTTCAAATCATTTAGTATTATATCTGTAACATGTAATTAATTAATAACAAATTAATAATTAACACACATATATATATATGCATGCATATATATATATATATATATATATATATATATATATATATATATATATATATATATATATACTAATTACTAAGTACATAACAATATTATATATCAATTAACATCAATCATAATCAACATATTAATTAATTAATACTATGCATCAAAACAATATTATAATTAAATTAATATATATATATATATATATATATCTACTACGTACTTATTAATAATAACTTCATATATATATATATATATATTATCAAATCAAAATCGATCAACTCTATCACACTTAAAATTTAATAATTCAACTTAAATTAAAACTCAAAATTAATATATATATATATAGCTCAAATAAAACTCTTAAATCAACTTAAAATCAAGATATATACACATATATGTACCTATATATAGCTCCACAAACTAATTTTGGACAGATTTCGACGACACCCAACAATTTCAACAACACCCAAACTTTTTCTCCTGTTTTTTTTTTCAAATGAGCTGCTGTCTAGATCTGCAAATATAAGAACTTTTAGCCGACGAAATTATATATTTCGTCGGCTAAACTTTAAAAAATTTTGTCGGCTATAGTTTAGAGACTATAGCCAACAAAAAATTATTTTAGTCAACGAAAAAATATTTCGTCGGCTAAAATGACACTTTAGCCGACGAAAATTTAACTTAGCTGACGATTTTTTTTTCGTCGGCTATAATGTTTATGCTGGTAGTGAAATAAATAAATCTGTTTACACCGAAACTGACCTGCACCACACCGAAAAATTATTTAACCGAATTATTATAAAAACCGAAAAAACAGTTTGGTTGTGATTTGAAATATTCTAAAACCGAAAAAATGGTTCGTTGCGGTTTGAGTCTCAACCGATCCAAAACAAATCATGCCACCCTTATGAGAAACTAACAAGACCACAACCAAATCACCTCGGTCAGCATATCACCACCGCCATCATAGGAGCTTTCGAACCCCGCCAACTCATGTGAAACTCGAAGGCCTTAATCACAAAGCTAACCGGAAAACCGGTATCATTTTGTTAAAGAACCCTAGAAGATCATAAAAAATATATGGTTTTCGGAAAGGAAAGGAATTAAATATTGTGCGTGCATGCACAGTAGTTCGCATGCATGGTTTTCTAGAAGACGTGGTCTGCGGGACAAAATTATGGATAATGGCATGGTTAGGCTTCCAGGTGACCTTTTCAAACCCACAAAAATTCCACTTAAGCCCCTGTTTGAAGGGCCCCACCCCCTATCGGACCAAGCAACGGTCGCTCATGATCCCTCTGTTCCCATATAAATAATATTTTAAGAGAAGATGTCTAATTAATATTGATTTAACTCATTCTTAACTCATTCTACACCTATTCCAAAACGCAAGAATACATGAAGATGTCTATTTAATATTAATTTAACTCATTCTTAACTCATTTAAATAATTTTTAAAAAATGTGTCTTTAATATTAGAAAATATGTATGTCTAAATGAACAAATCTTTATTAAAACTCTAAAAAACTATATTATTGTAATATCATTTTACCCTCACTTCTTAAACATAGTTAGAGAGAAAAAATAGAAGAGTTGGTCAGAACCTCATCGGCTTCGGTCGTCGAACTTCGGAGTCCGACGTAATGATGAAAAATAATTTACTGGGGATAGTAGACTTTATATGAAAACTTTATAGGAGACAGTAAACTTTATACAGACTTTATTAAAGGTAGTAAACTTTATGAAGAAATTTTACTGAAAGTAGTAAACATTAATTTTACTCGAACCAAACCAAAACATAATTTACTACCCCTAATAAAATTGTTATTGATCTTACTCCTCACCTTTGTTTACCAGAAGATCACCTTAACCAATTCACTACATCAATTCAGCACACCAAAACCAACGCACCTCCACCAATTTCTAGCGTCGTCGGGACCTAATGCCCAGGTTGGATGTCTCTGGTGACATCGTTGGAGCTATATATATATATATATATAGCACCCCTGGCTTTGCCTCTTTCAGATCGACACTCTCATCTCCGCGACACCTCCTTTTCTCATTTCCCGTCACCGTCACCATCAACGAGGAGATAGAGACGTCGTCTTCACCAATTGAAGTGCTCCGTCGTGACCTCAACCTGAGTCTTCTCGGAATCGATCTGCGCCATCAAGTTCACCGACGAGAACTTAACTTGCCCTAAAACCAACAAATCTTAGTTCTTCATCCGCACCGTCAAGAATTGACGTCATGTTTTGTGATGTTGTAGAGAGCCTTCATGTGTTCAAGAACGTCGAGAAACGACCTCTGATTTGATTCTGATTTCCGCCATAGCTTCGAGAATCTCAATGATCAGGAGCTCGGCTTGGAGATCAGAATCTCGATGCTTGCATATTGGATTTTCACTTGGATGCTCAGATGAAGTGGTATGCCGATAGCGACGACGACGGAGAATATGCTTGGAGATCTTACAATCGACGACTTGATTGGTGTTCGTTTTAGATCTGATGCAGACGAGAGAGAGAGTAGATTGAGTTTTATGATTTTAAAGGTAATGTAGTCATTTTAATTAAAATTATTGAGATTGGCTTGCCAATCTTTTTTTATTAGAATAGGATCAAAACTTTATTTTTGACTAAATAAGCATTTATCCATATTTTAACCAACCCCCCTATAGACCTCGAGAACATTATTGAATTAATTGTTAGAACTTAGAAGAGACGTTTTTATTAGAAGGAATTATATTTGCACATTTTCATAAATTAAAAAAACACATCACTAATTACAATTTACACACTTACATATTTTTTTGCTAGGAGATGGCCTTGTTTTAGTCAATCTTTAGAGAAAAACTATGGACATTTTTGCTATTTTCACAGTAAAAATTGGTTGATGGTGTGGATTGTAATTGAAACTTTTAACAAATTTCACAATCCTTTTTTACTTATAAAAAAAATTCTATAAAATTAATCTATAAAAAATTCTATAAAAATTATAAAGTCCGTGTGGAACATAAAAATTCCAACACACTTCACATATATTTTAGTTTATCCTCAGAAATATTCATTTTGTTAGCTAAAGTCCGTGTGGAACATAAAAATTCCAAACACTTCCCATATTTGTATAACTTTTTATTATTATAACCTTTTTTAAATTAGACAATGTTAAATTAGTCTTTTTATAAGCCGAACTGGTAACATTTCCTTACACAGATAACAAACTTTCTACAAGGTTAAGAGTTATGAATTATAATTAATATTTGTTATTATTTATAGTTTCCTCTCAACAATATTATCGCCGCCTAATTTTTCCAAATCCGTCACCGTTTAAATCAATTTTTCCACTCTTAATGCCCCGGTTCCTCATTCTTGACTCTCTCCGCAAACCATTCCCAGCAAATGAAGTGCTTCCATTTCACCAACGGCGAAAGACGCTACGACGACGACGACTCCCCCGGCGTCGTCTCTCGCGCCCCGTCCAAAGTCTCCTGGACCCGCTCCCTCAGCGTCGCCTCCAGCAGCTACGACAACACCAACTACAACAGCCGCCTCTCCGAGTTCGACAACTCCGACTCGGCGGCCTTCTTCGAGCTGCTGAGTCAGAGCCGGGCCAATGATCTGAGGGTCTTCGCCTTCTCCGAGCTCAAATCGGCCAGCCGCGGCTTCAGCCGGGCCTTGCTGATCGGCGAGGGAGGGTTTGGGTGCGTTTACCGAGGGATCGTTAACGACGACGGAGCTAAAATTGACGTTGCTATCAAACAGTTGAATCGTAATGGCTTCCAGGCATGCCTTAATCGCTTTTTTCTTAACTCCGTTTTGGTCAACCATTCTGTTTGATTTTGACTTATTTGGATGCTATAGATTTTGGTGTAAAATGTGGGATGAGGTTGGCTAAGTGTTTTTACCTTCTAGTATTCAGGGGCACAAGGAATGGATTAATGAGGTGAATTTTTTGGGAGTTGTTAAGCACCCGAATCTTGTGAGGTTAGTTGGATACTGTGCGGAAGATGATGAGAGGGGGATCCAACGGCTTTTGGTTTATGAACTTATGCGTAATCGAAGCTTGGAGGACCATCTGTTGGTTCGATGCCCGTCACCGCTCCCGTGGATGACAAGACTAAAAATTGCTCGGGATGCAGCTCGCGGATTGGCGTACCTGCATGAGGAAATGGATTTCCAGGTACATTGTGGCGATTGATATTTGCAAGTAGATACCTGATGTTTTGACATATACTGATGTTTTGGTTATTGAAAATGATTTGGATTTGCCTTATATTGCCGCAGCTTATATTCCGGGATTTTAAACCATCGAATGTTCTGCTAGATGAGGACTTCAATGCAAAGCTTTCAGACTTTGGACTCGCAAGGCAAGGACCTCTCCAGGGAATGACTCATGTTTCAACCACAGTAAGTTTTATTGTCCTCTAATTAGGATATCTTCTGTTATAATGTATTGAAGTAGGCATATCAACATCTTCATTTGTTGTATAGGAAAGAGTAAGGCTTTATCTAAACAGTTTGAAAATGATCTTGTGGGGTTCGAAAATCTCTAAGATTTAATTGATCGTGCCATTAAATTTAGTGTCCCTTCTTTCCTTGTTGCTCCAAACCTTTAACTGCTGTAACGTGGAATATATTACTTACAATGAAGTTGTTTCATAGGTTGTGGGGACAGTGGGGTATGCGGCTCCAGAATATGTACAGACAGGAAAACTAACCGCTAAAAGTGATGTCTGGAGCTTTGGAGTGGTTCTCTACGAGCTCATCACAGGAAGGAGAGCGATGGAGAGAAATCTACCCCGGAATGAGCAGAAACTTTTGGAATGGGTCAGGCCTTATGCTTCAGATTCAAAGAAATTCCATCTTATTGTAGACCCACGACTTGAAGAGCAGTATTGCATCAAATCAGCTCAGAAGTTATCATTGTTAGCTAACAAGTGTCTATCTAAACAACCAAAGTCTCGCCCAAAAATGAGCGACGTGGTTGGGATTTTGGGAACTATCATCGATAAGCAGACATCTCAAGATGAAGTTGTTCCTCAACCTGTTATCGAAACTGAAGAGACGAAGGAAGAAACTTTGGAGGTGGCTGAGATTGGATCTACCAGTAAACGAGGAAACAAGAGTCTGAAGAAAGTTTTCGATATAAAAGATATGGTCAACTTTAGAAACAAATCTATCTCAAAGTTAGATTGGAGAAACTGGACCCCGGGTTTGATACGAACTTGGTGATAAAACTACCTGCTTGATTGTGGCAGAGACAAAGTCTAGAGGGGACTGATACTGAATCTAGCAAACAAGAAAGCAGATATCTGAAGAGGGTTTCTATACTAAAGCATTGGTAAACTTTAGAATGGGATCTATTAAGAATTTAGATAGCAGTGAGTCAGTGACTGGCTTGGTTGATAAACACTGGTGATAAAGCTATCGGCCAGCTTGTGGTAGAGAACATCTGTGTGCTTGGCTCCTCCCAGGAAATGGAACATAGACGCGTATCTACCTTTGCATGAAGACGGCATAGATTACTTGTTTTTCTTCAAGAGTTATGGGAGGTACTCGGCCTATTCGCTTGTTTTTGTTTTGCTTGATGACTGTAAATAATTACGGACTGTGAAGCTGCACTATGGAGGCATGCATCCCTTTTGTTCAATACACAATTCATTCTCTCCCATGTAAATTTGTAACAAGTATCAGTTTTGTCAAAATCTGGTACAGTTTATGATGGTTTACATGACGAGCAGAATTGATATTTATGCATACTACACGAGACTGGGCTCTGTATTTGCTTTGGAAATTTGGGTAATTGACTAGTTCTTAGTGGCGCTTTAGTGCATGATGATGCCAATATATGCAGCAACATCAAATTATTCCTTCTGGGTCAATTTCTGAATCTGGGCTGCAGAAAGACTTGAAGATTATCCGAAGGTTGTGAGGCATGGACTGTAAATTTTCATATTCCGAGTTTGCCGGGAAACCCACAGATCTAAACTCCTTCCTTTTCATCCTTTTGACACAATCAGGCTTCACCCAGGAGCACCAGAAGAAAAACGAAGCAGAGCTCTAACAGATGACCTCAAAAAGCTCATATAAAAGCGTAGCACAGCGAAACCTGTACCAATTGAGGAATCCAAACAACCAACATTTTAACGAAGTGAAAAAATGAAATCGAATACACCTCATGCAGAGAAAAAAGGATGGCCAAACTGTCATACAAAAGCACTTTGCATCCCTACTTTTCCAAGCTACTGTTACAATTTGGTGGTTAAGAAAACACAACGTTCTGGGCATCGCTCCTTTTACAGGCTGCTCATTTCACATGCTCAGCTCCGCTAGTAATTTATCAAGGAGAGTTGAAAACATTACCCGGAACAAACTATACATTCACTGGACAAACAGTGGTATATTGCAGCTTTTGCTATTTTGTCCAACAAAACAGCTTAAGGTTATAGGGGTGAAGCAGACGGCCGAGGATAAGCAACAGTATTCCTTGCTTTGTTAGCTTCATCTATAGATGCACGCCTTGCTTTGCTAATGTCGTCTGCACTGTGCCTGCGCATCCTGTGTGCATGGCTCTGATTGCTGGTGGTGACATTGGAATCCTGCAGTTGCTCCAGTGCTTTTACAACTTCATCCATTGTTGGCCTGAGCTTGGATTCAGTCGAGAGGCATCGTAATGCAAGGGTAGCTGCTTATAGGCTCCATCCGTTGAATACTGGCCTTCTAGACGGTTGTCTATGACGCGAAAGATCTTGCGCTTGTTTGCAAGGAAAGGTTTAGCCCACTCAACCAGATTGTGCTCCCCATATGGCCGATTCTTGTCAACTGCTCTCCGACCAGATAATATCTCCAATAAGACAACTCCAAAACTATAGATATCACTCTTGGCAGTAAGATGACCTTCAGATAGTGAAAAGTGGAGCCATTAAGAGACAGATGCATCAATTCTGATTTATGGTAATCAAGAATATAGAGCCAAAGCAAAGAGTAAGGCTCTTAAGTTGAACAGCCAAAAGCAACTGGAAAGAGAAATCGTAAAAAAGATAACCAGAGATTCCAAACAAGCATGAGCAATAAGTAGATTAAAATTATACCTGTGGCTAGATATTCTGGTGCAGCATATCCATATGTCCCCATCACCCTAGTAGAGACATGGCTTTTATCACCCGTTGGCCCATCCTTGGCCAAGCCAAAATCTGACAGCTTTGCATTGTAGTTCTGGATTATATCACAAAGGGATTTTTCAGAATAGCTAACAATGAAGTCAAACAATCCCCTCACTCCCTTGCATAATTTAAAATGAGAACATCAGCAGATCCATACCGAATCAAGCAGGATATTAGACGTCTTGAAGTCTCGATATATCACCCTTGTTTCAGCACTATGCAGAAAGGCCAGCCCCTTCGCAGCACCAAGGGCAACATTCATCCGGAGGATCCAAGAAAGAGGTTGAAAATATGAACCTCCTGGTACACCAATTTAAAATTGTTAATAAACATTACATATTAAAGCCATTCTGCTTCAAATGTATCCACATATATCTCTCAAAGAACCTACTCCTGAACAAATGATTTTCCAGGCTGCCTCGGGGCATGAATTCATATACCAAAAGGCGCTGCTCATCTTCCAAGCAATAGCCAATTAGTTTCACAAGATTAGGATGCTGGAACTGTCCCAAATAATTCACTTCTGCCTATCAAACACAAATGAAAACACACCATATGTCAATCCTGAACTGAAGAGCAGTTATCATTTACATGTAAATGGCTAAACTTAGATTTTCCATCCTAGAAAACTAGTTGAAACATAAAGCACCCATGTCTAGCTTGATGTGGGCGTAACTCTACCTTAACCAGCTATTTAAGAGGTTCTCCATGAAAACAAAGATCAAGCAATCAAATACAACTATGAGAATATAATTAGGACAGAAGAACTCACCAACCACTCCCTGTGACCCTGGAAACTTTCTTGGTTAAGCCGTTTCACAGCCAAAACTATGCCAGTCCCTGGCTTTGCAGCTGTAAATGAATTTTCATCAATCCATCCTTTAAAAACAGAACCAAAACCGCCTTCTCCTAACACACTATCAGGACGGAAATTCCTGGTGGCCAATTTCAGGTCAGCAAAACTGAAGCTCCTCAAATTGGTTGACTGCAAGATCTCACCCTCCGTCCGAGGAGTTGGATGTGCTGAAAATGATGAGACCTTGCTGCTGCTTGTACTGCCATCATTACTAACAAACTTCGAACCTGCACAATTATATGCAAAATGTAAATGAATTTTACAGTCACCGCTATAAGAATCCTCATGCGTGCCCAATTCAATCCCTTGCACCAGATTTAATAAAACAAACAAAATATTGAGATGTGAAAGGAATGCTCACGTTTCCTCTCTTTATTTTTCTGTCTTAAAAATACAGCAAAATCACCAGAGCAAAGGAGCAAGATGCAATTATGAAACAAAATAATACTGAAGTTTGGGGGCAATTGTTCCCAAAACAGTGTTAGAATGAAAATGATGCTAGTATCCTGAAAAGACCACACCAAGCCAGCAATAGTATTAAATAAATTAACAAATTATAACTGAAATTCCCATAATTGGATACGATCCAAAATCCCCAAAACTCTCAGTCTCACCCAAAAGAGAGAAGCCATAAAGAATCATGAAATCAATTCATACTAATGGCCAGAGACATAAAAGCAAAATGATCAGAACCTCTGAAGTTCATGTACCTGTGTTTAACGGGCTCTCAGCTTTGATCTGGGCGCTCCAGCAGACCCCCATGAACAGAACACAAGAAAACCAACAACCCTTTTTCTAAACTCTTTGCCTGCACATCATATAATGCCTCAGCTCACTAAGCTTGAAAACTACTCACAAATTGAACACTGGAAAATTTCTAACCAAAAACAGATCTACACCAATAAAAGCTCAAACCTTTACTAACCCAAGAAAAGTCGAGTATCATCCACATAAGATAAGCTTTTCAAATGAATCGGTTCCAATAAAGAAAGAAATCGATATTTCAAATCCAAACAAGGAACAAGCAGAAACCCATGAAGGAGAGAACATAAAGAAATGGACAACCGACCTCTTTTACTGGTCGAATGAGAGAGAGACAGAAGAGAGTGAGGTGGGTTTTGTGCTTTTGGAGTTGGTCTAAATAATGGCTGCTGGAGTTGGTCTAAATAATGGCTGCTAACAATAAACTCAAAGAGAAACAGAGCAAGCAAAAGCAAGTTGACTTAAAACTATGGATTTGAGTGTGATACGTAAAAGATGGATAGGTTGGGGAAAGGAAGAGAAAGAAGGTAGGGAGAGAGGGAGTAGGACATTAATGGCGGGTTGGACCCGCTCTTGAGCTCATCGTTTACGGTTGTTCTATCTCTCTATAATTCCCAGGTGAGAGACAGAGAGAGTTGGAGGAGATAAGCCTCCTCACGTTGTCTGCTAATTGCTATTATCTTTTCGTAGCCGTTGGATTCGGTTTCCTAAAGAAACCCATTCTTCTTGCATGATTATCAGCGTCGCGATGTAATGGCTTGGCTTAGCAGCTTTTCGGAACTCACGTTTTAACTTGATTTGTTTTCCGAGAACTTTAAGTTGTTAGCCTGTAACATTTAAAAACACGAAAAGTTAGTTGTAATATTTTTTATACAAATTAAAACACACGAGTCCAGATTCAAGTCTAAGTCCAAGTTTAAGTCCAATATTAATAGCATCAGACATGATCCAACTGTTACCCATCGAATTATCACAATACTCTCTCATTCTCAATATTCTTTTTCTTGCCTCCTCTTTCCGTCTTTTTTTTCAAATATGCTCTCACATTTTTCTCCCCTCATGTATTTTTTTTCAAATCTCTCTCTCTCTATCTGAATCACGAAGGAGATAGATGCCACCCTTAAAGTCTCGACACCGAAGACTTGAAGATGATGACGATGCCTCGATGATGATGTCAAAACTCGAAGACAACTCTGACGTCTCGACGACAACGGTAAGGCCTCGACGACAACGATCATTCCTCGTCGGCGTCTCGATGACAACTACTTTGAAGCTAGCTTGGACGACGACGCTGAAGCCAATCATCCAAAACTTCAGCTTGATGTGAAAGACTGTAAATCGGTTTTCATAGAGCAACAGAGGGTCTCCGAATCTTTGATGGTTAGTAAAATAATAACATATTGCTTCAATTTCTGTTGCAAAAATTTACCGAATTAAGGAGATTGGATCATAGATGTGTGGGGATTGGAGAGCGATCTTTGGTAGTCACATATTCTACAATTCAATTTTGTTTCTTAATTGATGTGTGGTCCAATGTGGAGAAATAAGGTAATTGCTACTGGTATTGGAGATGCTTTGGTGGTGTTAATCTGTTGTAGAAGAAGACTAGGAAAGGTAAAGGGAGAAAAACAAATACGGGTCTCAATTGATAGTAGCAGCTTTATGGTTAAACAATAGTATAGTCTTAGTAGACAATAGTAACTATTTTCTCAGTCGACAGTAATTGTAGCAAACTCTTAGTAGGCAGTAGCAGTGATAATAACACATTCTCAATTGACAGTAGCAGATATTTTCTCAGTCGACAGTAATAGTAGGAGACTCTTAATATATAGTAGCAGTGACAATAACACAGTCTCAATTGACAATAACATATATCTTCTCAGTCAATAATATCATATATTTTCTCAGACGGCAGGAGCAGATCTTTCCATTTTGTAGTAGGCCAGTAACAGAGTCCACAGTAGCAGTGGCTTGGACGAAATGCGTTGACGAAATGCGCTCATAAATTGTATTGGATAAATTGACTTAAATTTGTGTGTGAATGATACAATTGTAATTGTATAACCGACACATGTCTTCAATATAACAACTTGTCCTTATTTATAAAATTTTGTCCTTAAATGCTTAGTAACATCCTTAATAGATCTAATTGTAAAATGATATTTGGTTAGTAACTTATTTTATTTTGCTATTTTTTCTTTAAAAAAAGAATTTTAAAAAACACCAACTAATTAAAAAATTGAACATCTTTATATTGACAAACTACATTTGCTTTAACACATTATCTCCGACAACATTGATAGAAGTGAAATTTGTCAAATTTTTGGTAAGTTGATACTTCAACAAAATACATAAAACATTATTAAACTGGATAATTACAAAATAAAATTGATAAATTTATTAATCTTTGATGCATAACTAAAACAATAGCTAAATATTCTCTCTCATATTTTGCTCACGTATCACTATACCATGTTTTAAAACAAAATAAATTGCAACTATTGGTAGAGCATTATTGCAAATTGATACATAAATTTTAAAATTCTTGCGAGATGCTCTAGTGGTATAGTGAAAAAAATACTAGCTAAATATGCATACAATTACACATCATAATGTCCTATGCTTTCCAACTATGATGTCGTCAAAAAGAATATTTGATTACAAGTTTCGACATATCACTAGGCAACAACGAATAGTTGACTAAATAAGGAATTCACAACTCAACTAGTGCTCTGAATTATTCACTTAAGTTAATACTTGTACTCGTACAATTTGAAATACGCCGATATTGATCGTAGTTGATTCTCAATCTATTCGATCTTGGTGATTATGGAGAATAAGACGTTATGACATGATTTTCTGACACATATTAGTCTTTTATTTAAAAGCTCTTGAAGAAAACTGTGTGATTTCGATAACAAAGTAAAATGGTGAGACATATAATATTACATATGTTACATAGCATTATTATTATTATTTGACAGAGATGAGTCAATATTTTCAGAGATAAGCCAATGACCTCAAGCAAAAATAGAAAAATACTTCATTCAGACACAAAGACGTAAAAAAGAGACATTACCGTCAAATTTTCACATGTAAAATGAACCAAAGCGAATGGAAAATTACTTGCATGACTGTGATGATAAGTGGCCAAAGTCATCCAAAGTACGTGATCAAGTACATATATGCATGTCGTTATCATATTAAAAGCCTTCTTGCACCCGAAAACAAAGTTTGTTGTCTAGATGATAGGGATCAATCAAAAGAAAACAATAGCTACCTCGATCAATTTTTATCTTAGGAAAAAAGGTGACAAAAAACATAGAAAAAAAAGGTAACAAAAAAAACATAGAAAAAAAGAAGGTATTTTAGTACCATCACCATTATTGACTCATATGAATCCCATTTTTACAACCGATGATGGACTGAGATCACTAGCTCATCGCCATCCTTGTAAAGCAAGAAATAATTCCCAACCCTAAAGTAAACTTCCCGTGAAACCCTAGCTAGCTCACCCTTGCTTTGACCACTATTTACTGCCAAGTCCAAACCTTTACTTTTCTCCTCCTTTTGCCCCTAGGACCTAGATGACGCACTACCGTGGGTGTGGCTTACGTCATAGCTCTTTGTCAGACAACCGAATCTTGACCGTTGAAATGTTGACATTTGTTTCTGACCTGATCGAGTTGGCTTTGTAGGATCACATGTTCCGTGACCCAGCAAATCTTAGCTGTGATCTCTTCAGCTCACCACCGAAGTCTCCGCGGCGGGACCCACTTGACCATGCGGCCCCAGGTAACGCATGTTTGCCAGGTGGCGCTCCACCGATTTTGATGTGAGAAATTTGGCTCGGCTTTGGGTTGGGGCCGTTTGAGCCGGCTGGAAACCCTTGTTTTTCTTTTTTTTTTGTCATAGAACATTTGTGTTGGGGTTCATCACCTTCTTCATCATTCTAGTGTAAACTAGTGAGGTTACTTCTTGGTGAAATGAGAGATTTATTGGCAAAGTTTACAACTCTAAATACAAATACTGCTGTTGGTTTCGGTTCTTCGTGTTATTTCATTTCCTATTAATAAAGTCAAAAAAGAAGTTTGATAAAATCAAACCGTTAAATTTTTGAACCATCATAAATACTTTTAGATTAATTAAAATTTCGTACTTAAAAGAATTATGAGATTATGGGTAGAATGATTAACTCCTTGACAGATTTTTTTTAATCTCAATTTTTAGAGAGAAAAAACTGAGAGGGATGAGAATAATGGGTTTAAACCAATAAAGTGAATAAAAATATTGAAAAATTAAAAAAATATATATAAAACAAACTGATAAATGATGAAAAACAAATTGACACGCACGTAGTGCGGTTTAAGATGCTAGTTATATAATTAACCGAAATTATTATTGTCAAATTAATTTACAAGTATCCAATTGGGGAGAAGATTTGTGTACGTTTTACAAATTCCCACTAATGTAATACACGAATCTGAAACCAAGGGCGTAGGGAGAGGGGGACGAGAGGGTGCAATCGCCCCCTCTCATATTTTTTATTTAATTAAATTTTAAATTTTTATTGTATAATTATATCATAATAATTTTTCTAATTAAGTTTAACAAATCATAATAATGTTGTTTATCTTTTATTGGTTTATTAAATGCATGATTTTATTTTTTTTCATTTTGTATCATATTCTTTTTTATATTTCTAAAAATTATGTCATACAATTATAAAATATAAATAAAGTAGAGCTAAAAATGGCAATAATATACAAACCAATATGAAAGGTATGGAAACTCTAAACCGCGTGAAAAGATAAATTAAGTGATTTCGTGAAAATCATATTCACATAAACTCCATATGTCGACAATTCTGAATCAAGGTAAAAGTATCACCGACTAAAATTGCTATGAATTATTTGTAATCTAAATCAACTTAGAAATACGTATTAGCTAATTTGAGTTTGTCCCTGTTAATTGCAACTTCTGGCTACGCCACTGTCTGAAACCTCTTAGTTTAGTAGCCATTACAAGAATATAAATCACTTCTCTAACTCTTTTGAGTTAGGAAAAAAATGTATATATAGCAAATATAAATTGAGTTGAAAAGCAAGTTCATTATTTTCAAACGACCAAAAAAAAGTACATCATTTTCAATGGATGAAGTGAGTTAGTTGTGCGAGATAGAAGAAAATAAGAAAAGGGGAGTAGAAGAGTGCTGAAGGGTTCACGTTCATCATAAAATATGAAGATGGATGGGCGAGCTAGGAACTTGTCGATAAGTTTGTAGGCACTCGTAAACGAGATTGAGTCATACCATTATTAAACTCCATCATGTATTTGTTTAAGGAGGATGTAAATGCCACAATGATCGATATTGCTAACCTTGAGTTTATATATTTCGTAGTAGATTTTTTGCTTTGCCAACGAGTCAATCAAAGAGCAAGATTGAACTTATTCATTGACTATACAAATTGATGATATATTGCACTTGGCGTCGTCCTCTTTCTGTGATGTTTAGGCAGGTTTACTGAGAAGCAAATTTCGTGACTGATTGTTGAACTAAACTAATCTGGCTCATAGTTCTCAGTCTCCTTCCATCTAATTTTCTTGCCTACCCTTTTTGGTGCCCCATGCGCTCCATCTGAATCAGCTGGAGAGGGGTGTTGAGAGAAGAGAGATATCTTGTCTTTAAGTTTGTTTTGCTGTTTCTGCATCATGGACAAAGAAAACTGCCGTTACATGTAGCCATATTCAAGTGATTAACACCCGGTCTAAATAAAAAGACTTCTAACGCATTTTCCCCTAGTGAGAGAAGCTCTCCCTTCTCTCTAGAAACCCTAGCTCGGCTGCACCCTCCTCTCTCTCCAGTCAAGATCTAGATCAAATCTTGATCTGGAACCTGGCTTGAGAGCAGGGAGAGTATTCTCTGCTCTAGGCAAACTCTCTCCCTTGATAATGACAAGTATTTTCCGTTTATCCATTCAATTTCCTTCCCCTTCCAGATCCAAATTCCCAACTATGTCTAATCCTTCAAATTCAAAACCATTCAATAACCCATCACTGGATGGCTGGGGAAGGATATTACCCTTCGTCGCCGCTTGAAAAGTTTTGGTTAGAAACTCTAAGACGCTCCATGAAAAACCATTCTAAACCATTCTTGATGTTGGGTTGTAATCAATAAGAAGAAGCTTAAGTAGGGTTGCTGAATTTAATGGAAGAGGTTGTGGATGTTTCTAAGAAGAGAAAGGGAGTGACTGGACCACTTGATAGAACATTTAATAATAGTATTAAAGAAGCATTGGATGGTGAAATAGCAAGAATGTATTTTACTGGTGAACTGTCATTCAACTTTGCCAAAAATCCACATTATATTCGTGCTTTTAATATGGCATGTGGTCGTCCTATTGTCGGTTACGTCCACCTAGTTATAATGCTTTGAGAACCACTCTTCTACATAAAGAAAGAGTTAATATTGATCGCCAGTTGGAATCGATAAGCATTCATGGCAACAAAAGGGTATTAGTGTGTGTAGTGATGGGTGGTCGGATTTTCAAAGAAGACCACTCATCAATATTATGGCAAATTGTGAATCTGGAGCTATGTTTCTGAAGACAATGAATTGTGAGGGAGAATCTAAAGACAAATACTTCATTGCTGACTTGCTCATTGAGAGTATTTTGGATATTGTTCCACAACATGTTGTTCAAGTAATCACGTACTGATAATGCTAGTAGTTGTAAAGCTGCCGGAGCCATAGTTAATGTTAGATTTCCACATCTTTTGGACTCCATGTGTTGTGCACACACTTAATCTTGCTTTGAAGAACATATGCACACCTTCTTCAGCTCTTGCTAATAAGGATGTTTATGTTACATGTAATTGGATTACTAATGTTACGGATGACATGTGGTTTATAAAGAATTTTATTATGAATCATGGTATGAGGTTAGCTATGTTTAATGAGCATTCAAACTTGAAGATGTTGTCTATTGCCGATACTCATTTTGCTTCGGTTGTGGTGATGCTTAAGAGATTTAGGAAGAAAAGGGTTAGAAAGGATGATGATAAGTGATCAATGGGATGCTTATAGAGATGATGATGTGGGTAAAACAAGAGCTGTGAAAGACATGATATTGAACGATGATACTTGGAGGAAGATTGATTACATACTTGGCTTTACATTGCCTATATATGAGATGCTTCGGTGGAGTGACACGGATGAGCCATGTCTTCACAAGGTTTTATGAATGGTAGGACACTATGATTGAGAAAGTAAATGCCGCTATCTATAAAGAAGAAGGTAAAGAATTTGACGAGTCTTTGGTATTTTATGATGTGGTGTACAACATTTTAATATCAAGATGGACAAAGAGTTCATCACCTCTTCATTGCATGACACATTCATTGAATCCGAGGTAAATTAGATATAGTTATTTAGATTTAGTTTTACACTTTACTACTTTAGATGTAAATATGAATCAATAATTTTTTGTTAAATTGAATTTGTAGATATTGTAGCATGGAATATCTAAGTGGAGCCCCTAATCATGTCCCTCCACATCAAGATGCTGAGATTTCAAAAGAACGAAAAGAATGTCTCAAGAAGTACTATGCTAATGAAGAGCAGAGGTGAAGTGTGAATGAGGAGTTTGCCTCTTTTTCAACATGCTTAGATGAGTTTTTAAACCTTGATTCTATCAATGATAGAGGTAAGATTGCACCGGTGAAATGGTGGGTTGTCCATGGGTCTAGCACACCAAATCTGTAACACCCTGTCTTGAAATTTACCCTTTTTATTAGGATTAGGTGGGTTAAAGAGTGTTGTAACCGCGCTGTTAATTTTTCCCGAATTAATATTCGAGTTTAACATCGAGATATTCTCGGTTCTGGGGGAAAATAGAATTAATGTCCCGAGTGGTAGATTATGTTAATACGAGTCATCCGGTATGTCCGGAATATTTTCCAGAGCTACGAACTGTTTAATATGAATTTATCCAATTTACGGAAGTGATAAATGTTAATTACTTTACCGTAAAAAAATGATTTTGCGATAAGTCGAGAATTTGAGGAAACTTCCATCAGAAAAGTTGTAGAGGACGTTAATACGAACTCGTGGGTATGTCCTACGCTTTAATCGGAGTTCGTATGCGAAATAAAGTGTTGTTACCGTGCGGTAGAAGTAAATAAAAAAATATATATTTACTGTTCATGGTAACTTTTCATAATTCAATCTAGACCGTAAGATCAATCAAAGATTGATCTGGGCTGTTGATTTTTAATATTAAAATGGGGGGTTGACCGGAGATCATCTCTCTCTCCTCCCTCGTCTCGACTTTGAGCTCCGCCCTCGAGACCACCGCCGCGCGTCTCACCTCACCGCTATCTCGCCTCGCCTCGCTTGGCCGTCCCAGACCCTTAGTTACGGCAGAGGCGCCAGATTCGAATCTCTACCAAGGAGGAGCAGCGCGTCAGAGGACTGTTCTTACTAGAGAGAGGTCAGGTTCGATTGGAGGAGCGTAGTGGAGGTCTCTGGTGGTTGTAGGAGTAGCTCAGAGGCTTGAAGGAGGAGGAGAACTGCCGGAGATCCGATCGGGTCAACCTTGAGGTATAAATCCTCCATTTTTCTCTCGTTTCTTGACTTGTTGATCTTCTTGGGGGTTGTAGAAGATGAAATTGCAGGTATTAGAAGCTGGTTTGGTCGGAAAAACCTGGTTTTCCGGCGAACCAGCCGATCGGGAAAATCAAGGGTAAAAACCCTGATTTTTACATGGTAAAATTTCCTTTTATTGTTTTTTACCGTGATGTGAAATGTCAAAACTGCCCCTGACAGTTTGGGGTAATTACAGGGGTGCCACTAGGGTTAAAATCCTAGAAATACCCCTGGTAGTTTTATATATTTACAAGACTGCAACTGTGTTAAAAATTCCATAAATACCCCTGACAGATTTGTATATTTACAGGACTGCCACTGAGGTTAAAAAGACCATACTACCCCTGGTTGTTTTGTATATTTACAAGGGCTTCCACTAAGGTTGAAATTTCTAAAATGCCCCAGGTAGTTCAGATTAATTACAAACTATTATTAAGACTAGAATGAACATGCTGCCCCTGGCAGATTTGACTAATTACAAGAGTGTCATTTGAGATTAGATTGACTTTTATATCCTTGATGGATTTACTATTTATGTGAATGCCAATATATATATATATATATATATATATATATATGTGTGTGTGGATATTTATATTTATGTGGTTGTTTCTTAAAAGCTTGTTGGTATGTTCGGGATAATCCTGATGGATCGTTCGTTTCTTAAATACCTCAGCGAAGAGGTTAAATTCCGGATATGCAATAGGCATTTGCTATCCATAAAAGTAAATCGACTGATAATTAGAAAAGCGAGATTTTTTCCAGTTAGGGCGTTACTTAAATAAGAGCTACGTGTGGCTTGATTCCTGAGTATAGGGTACGTAGGCAGCCTGACCGGGATTCGGATGCAGTCACAATTCATACTAGAACCCTAGGTCCTCTAAAGTAGTTGGTTTGAGATCCAAATGTGGAAATCAGGATAACCTCCAGTTATGAGGTCTATTCCGGTACCGTTTGGACTGTTGAAAATGGTTTGGGAAAAAGGGTTATCCCTTCTCAAGGGGGATTTACGAGTAAATCTCTCGTGAAATGGGTCCCGCATGTATTAACCAAGTTTAGAGAGGTAAATTCGGGTTGGGGCGTGACAAAATCTCTAGAGGTTAGCTTTAAAGCTACTAGGACAACCTTGTTCTTTCTCTTGTTGTGAAAGAAATTAGAGCACCTACAACTTCATACACTCTTTTAGAAGGAACAGAATTACTCCATAAAGAGCTGAAGATTTAGTGTTTGTGCATAATAATCTTCGTCTTCTTTCTAGAAAAACTCCAAAATACAAGCGTGGAGGCATGTGGGATATCAGAGGAGATAACTTTGATTCGATGGATTTGGTTAATGATGGCATGCTTGAGGTGGTCTACCTCTCTCTTGATGAGCCAGACTTTGAGGGTGTGATATTTGATGATGCTTGAGTTGAACTTATTGTTGTTTCATTTGCTTGAACTTTGATATTTATTTTGTTAAAACTTTGCTATTTATTTGCTTGAAACAATGTATTTTAAGTTTGAATTTCATATTTGTTCAATAATTTTTTAGTCAAATACATTTATTTATATATTTATTTTTAATTATAATATAGAAAAACGTATCCATATTCTACTTAAAAAAACGTATTCCTGTATTGTATCATACCCGCACCCGTATTTGTGCATCATAGATGATGATTAAATACTCTAGTCGTCTCTTGGATAGTACAAATATATTGGAAAGTCGTTAAGAGTGAAAAGTTTGGTGGACACTAGGGTTCAACCTGGAAAAGGGGACTTTTTAATATTGAGGCAAAAAAGAGTAGCATAATGTATATACTATCTGAAAGTTTTCATATAAAGGTGTACATGCAAATGTGGAAGGAATATGGTGTCGGCAGAAGATAACCTGGAGTATGAACATTGTGCTCTGCTTTATTTGTGTGGGTTGGATTGAGGGAAGCTGGCAGCAATGTGTGTGTCAAAATCATCATCAAGCGTTTCTGAAACTTCTGGGTCGAAATGTTACATGCTGAGAGCTAAATAACAAAACCATGAGAGCTAAATTCCATCTTCCAAATTCATGTGATGGTAGGAATATTATGAATATGCAACTATGCCATACCGCTGCTATATTTGCCCATGTCCATTGAGATGCACAATACAATGATTCTCTTGCCTAAAAGGTTGGGGAAGCAATGGATTCTGGTCTTGATAACAAAAAGAAAATCAGATGTGCACATAAAATTAGAGTAGATCTCTGACCACAGAACTGGAAGTAGAACCAGATATGCACATGATCAAGTTTTTCATTTTCAGTTTGTTTGCCTCATACAACTTCCCCATCAAAGCACATGTAATTATTTTTGGTAGTTCTTACGTTGAATGTGATGGAAAGGCACAAGTTTCTTTCTTTCTTGCCCGAGTCAGTTAATTACAAACTCATTGCAATCACAATTTTTGTTGAAGCTAGACAAACACAGATGAGCATTTCTGACCTGAATCATCCTTCTTCACTGTAGCAGACTTGATAATGTCAATGAACTCGATCGGGCTAATCAAAGAAAATATGCGTAGAACGATCAGTAACCAGGTTGAAGGGAAACCAAACATACAGCTGAGACAATGAATAGAAAAAAAAGAACCAACTTAAGGGAAGCTCCGCCAGCCAAAAACCCATCTATGTCTGGTTGTGTTGCCAATTCGTTGCAGTTCGTTCCATTTACAGAACCTAAAGACGGCATGCAATCAAACTAGAGTATTACACAACTAGCAGGCAATTATGAACTATGATTCTCTCTTCTCTAGAATTGGTTCATTGTATACATTTTGGGTCATAAATTCAACATACCACATATCTATATACAGGATTTTCAAAAATGAGTTCCACACAAAATTCAGCTACTGTAAAACTGATGTTGCACCATTCATTCAAACATATGTTTACGAATGTAATAAGCTACCAATGTTTTACTTATTAGGGAGTGTTGAATATTAAATGTTAACGCACTAGTTCTTGCAAGATAAGATTGCATAAAGTCGCAATGCAAAAGGCATATAAAATGAACTAAGATCACTCTTGATGATTGATATGGTGCTAGATTATAAGCTTGGACAGACCAACCAGGTCGTGGATGCCATAAGTCAGATAGAGCTGTGATGGGGAGGGGTCCTTGGCAAACTCATTCATACAATCAATTACCCCCTAGAATAATTCGAGGACAAAAAACCCAAGATCCTCCTACTATCAATACCAGAGTCAAATATGTAAAGATTTACATTAATATTTGAGATTTAGCACACACATCTCTATGCAAAGATGAGGCTTGAGGTTCATCCCGGATGTTGTTAGTAGATACAAACAAACAAAGAAAGAGAATCATGAGCAGTGCATATAGCAGTATAGCACTGCAAAATGCCAAAAATCAACAAAAGCATACAAGTTGCAAGAATAACGAAACCAATGACACAACAGAGAAAAAAAGAAGAAAGGGATAAACGTCTGACCCAACCACACTTCCTGTGCCTGAGCAGGGGTTGCAACCTTCCCAGTGCCAATGGCCCAAAAAGGCTCATAAGCCAAACCAATGTTCTCCCAGCTTGATATTTTATCTGGAACACAAGAAGGGTGAATCAGCTGGTTTAACATTACAAACAAACACACCTAATCTCTCTAGTAAAGGCCCCACCTCTCCAAACCCAACAGTTCTGCACCACCTCTCTCAATATGTTGCCAATTTTCTTCACCTCTGAAGTTGTCCCACTCAGCAGTCAACACAAACTCAATTCCAAAACCACTGCTTCCATGAATATTCACATAAATTCAGTGTAAGGCAACTTGTTCTTTTCCTCTTGAGTCTACCAAAAGTTCCAATGAGATGAATCAAAACTCATTAAAATGGAACAATAGTTGAAAAACAAAAGCATACAAGGAAGCGTAGATTAAGAGACGCATCTCCGGTCGCCACCGACGAAGAATTTTGAAGAAGTCAATCTTTTCTGTTAGTTCTGTTTTAATAAGCGTAGATTAAGAGACATGCTTGCATTTGATTTCTTAGTTAGTTCTTTTGCTTATAGTGGATAAAGTAAGCTGATTTATCTAAAGCCTCAGTTTGTTCAATAAGATTATGCAATCATTTCCACAATTGTTGAGTTTCACTTTGCTTCGGTTCTTGATTCTTAACAAATCTCCCGCCCATTTTTGTGTTTAGTTGGCGAAAATGTGCAAGTGTCGAGGTTTTAGGTAAGAGAACATTACGGCCCAGTTCATATGTACAGAACATTAAGGCCCAGTTCATTGCAAAAGGTGCCTCGCTTTGGCTGTTGCACTGAAACTGAAGAATGGAAGCTGCTTGCTGAATCAAGAGATGAAGGTGAAAAAGCCAAAGAAATGGAAGTGTTTCCCGCGCGAACATCCAATAATGCAATTCAGTATAATTTCTCGGGATAGTTTGGAGTTTTGGACTTTAATTTCGTTGTTGTGCTACAGGGGATGGTTTTCGTATGCTACAAGTTTAGGATTTCAAGCAATTCTTCAATATCCTTTCTGCCAGCAAAAAACATACAAAGGTGTGAAATTTAAGTTTTGTCATACCCTTGATATGATATCAAAACATTGTCCCTGGCAAAGCATTTTGATTTAAGAAAAATGCCAAGGCATTAACCTCCTCCATGCACAACTTTAAGGTTCACTAAATTTGAAGTCTAGAATCCTACTGCATATAGTCATATACTGCAGCGGTGCAGCCCCAAAAATTGGAGGATACACAGCCTACTAAGACATGTATTTGTACTCCGGAACAATCATTTTACAACCCTCTGTACACCCATACACGAGTCCGAGAGGATTCTTTTGGAAACTATCATAGATCCAAAACTTATAAAATGACAAAAAAAAGAGCAATTACGATATGAAGAGCCCTGTAACCCAGAATGGTCAAAAACCCAAATGCAAACTTCATGAACCGCTTGTCATATGGTAGGATTCATGACCCAAAAGAAGTTACCGTGAGGGCATATTTCTTTCGATTCACAGCATGCAAATGAGAGGATCTAACATTGGCCAGTGACTCTATAGGCCTGTTGGCAAAGAATAATTGTCATTGGTGAGTACAACCTCATGATGCACAAGGGTGATTCAATGTCTTCACTGAGTGCGGCCACTATTGCTAGATGTGAAAACTGTGAACGCAGTAGCCCATTCTTTGGCAGTGGAGTCAGGCACCTTTTGATCACCCATAAATGGTGTCCAAGTCCACTGAGAGGAGTCTGTGAGAACCCATTCTACCTTTGCAGGCACATCAAAAAAATCAAAGTTAACATCAGGACTGGTGTTTGTGTTAGACTTCCTTTGCCTTTTGCTCGCAGAACTTTCCACTGTCTGCCAGAAATAAGATAGATGACAAACCCGGTTAAGAGACTATAAAGCAAAACTTAATCACCTTCAACCAATAAGCTTTTGATTCTAACTCACAGATTTGTCAGAATTAGTGTTTTTCTTGGGCGTTCCTTTTTCCAGAAAGTGGAGGACTTCTTTCTTTGACCGAAATCGACGACCTGACACTGGATCATAGTAATACTGCACACAGAATACTTTAATGGTGAAAATGCAATCTTTGATGTTTTAACAGTAGCATTTAAAGTATGGAAACTATCACAACTAGTGGACTACGCTATCACCTAGCAATAACAATTACAGGCGCTTATGCCACTTGGGATACTTTGTCGAGAAAAAAAAGTACAGTCTCTTAGTAAAAATCCACCAATGAATGTATGAAAAGAACTGTACAGAGATGAACTACACCATAGGCCGCAAGTACTATTCACCCTTTTATCCGGTTAACCCCTCTTTTCAGTCCCCAATAATGGTGACACTCAATATATTGATGGTTTATGGACAAACCATGTAAACAGCAAGAGAGTTACTGTTGCACACAAGGTAGTGACAGGCAAAAGTTAAACTATGAGAACAACAAATTTGGAATTTTAGCTTTGTAATCATACCCTAGCTGAATCAAATGCACATTAGGACGATCCCTTGCAGTACTAGTTCAGTTAATCAGTTGAATGCACTCTCCAATTTTTATCAGATTCTATTTTTTCCCGCATTTGTTAAAGTAAGGACTGATCTATAATCAGTCCGTCTTCTAATATAGACTGAAAGTAAATCCATTTAATTATACTATTGTACCACGTTTAGTACTTTCTCAAGCACATACTAAAGAGGAAAAGGTACTCCATTGAAAAATTGTACATATTGAATCAACTTGAGATTTTATGGACATTATATGCATGATGAGAACTTTTTTTTTAAAGAAGATTATCAGGGGAAAGGAAAATCAGTAAATAGTTTTAAAGAGGTTTCATTATGCAACATGACACCAGTGACTGAGAATGGCTGACTTAAAGAATTCCTGTTCTAAAGCCCAGAGAAATGTACCCTCAGTGGTACACCTTAACGAGGTGGTGCCAAACAATTCAACCACCTTTAAATCTAGGGATACATTTGTTTATGAAGACATTGTGAGCCACCAAGATAAACAAATCTCATCAAGGGTACAAATAATATGGCTTATGTGGGTGTATGACTAAAATGAAATCAAAAGATCTTGGGCAAGAAAACTAAAGAGCACGTTTAAATGTCCACTAAAGATGTCATCCTAAGCACAGCCAAAAGATTCAATTAAAAAAAGAGTAAACAGTGGAAGAACGTATTTGAGAGAATGTCAGGGCAACAAATGATATTCATCCATTACACTGCTAAAGGACACCAGGGCTAATTAGAAAATTACCTAGTAAATTTATGTCTTTGGTATATATCAGTGGAACAACAATTATGTTTTGAAAGCTCAAATTGTGTTATAAGTAGTAGATAACACCAAAGTTAATAGCTCAATAATGAGTCCCCTAAACACAAGCAGGACATTTCTCCAAAACCTTTTCTGGAGACCAAACCTCCCAACAATAGAAAATGCCTGAGAAGATTTCTTTCAATCACGGCAATGAAACCCAAAGCAGGACTAGCGTTCATAATCTTTAATGACTATTGGATTCGACACAACAGAAACCCGAAAATGTTTCATACTCATTAACATTCAAGAATGACATAAAACTATGTGCGCATAACCTAGACGAGTAGAAAACAGAATTGAACTAACAAATTGCAACAACTCAAATTCTCAAAATTTAGAAAGTTCAATCCTAGAAACAATATGCCTACTATTTTCGGCAATGCCAGTATCTCAAACAATATCCTACTTTCCATTATCCTCATTTTCGGAACTTGTTTACTTCAGCCTTTTCTAAAATGATTATCTTCAACTCGAAACATTATAAATAAACCCTAAACTCTCTAAAGCTTCACATTTACAATCTAAGTTAATTTCAAAACTAAATAACTAAATTAACTAATCAGCATAGTTAACACTACTGTTCTCATAAACCCTAAATTCAATGAAAGCTTTCCATTTCACGAAATAAACCCAAAACCTTACCCTATCTGTACTTCCAGCTGTAGCACCGGAGGCCCTCACTTTATACTCGACTCTCCAACCCTCCGGCAACCAATCCATCGACATAGTATCCGACCCTTTCGCCTTGGCCCGACCCGCCGACCCGTTCGATTGGGCCTTTCCGGCTTCTTGACTTTCTTCCATAGTTGAGGCGTAGATGAAGGCTCCCTTTTGGAGGAGGGGATCGGGGCCGTCTAGGGCTCCGTCAGTTGGAGTCGGGTCCGGATCCGGATTCGGGTTCAGATCTTTGCCGGAAGCTCCGGGGAGTGACATGCGTGACTGACTATCTGAGTTGCTTTCTGTTAAGAGTAGACCCGTTTGACTCTCGTTTGATTGTCTTGGTGCTGTTTATCGAGGCAAAGTGGGCCGGGTTTCCCAGTCGGGTTCAAGTTCAAGTCGAGAAACTTTCGAGGGAAATTGTTAAACAATAAAAAGAGAATTATATAATAATACATGACTAAATTTAAAAACATAAAAATATTATTTCTTAGAAGGCGTGATGGGGAGAGATTATGTTGGGTTTGAGAGAGCTTATAAGTTCCTTTGCTTTTAAGCACCAAAGGTTTTTGTGTTTGGTAAGTTCAAAAATAAGCTACTTCTTAAAAAAATATAAAGTGTTTTGAGGGAAAAAGAAAAAGCTGCAAACACTCACCTTCTGCTTATAAGCTAAAAGTCAGCTTATATCTTATAATTTCAACGGCATCAAACTCAGCCTTTAGTATGGGGGAAAGTTGTTAGAGCGGGAGATTTGATAGAGGGTTGGGGATGGAGCTGTTATTAAAGTGAAACAAGACAGATAGATTTCACAGTCATTGTCTTTCAAGGTAATATCCCCTATTATTTTAGATAATAGCTCCTTAGTTCGAAGTTTAGTTGTGAATCAAGAGTGAAATGAGGAGAAAGTGAGAAATTTGTTCATTGAGTCAGAGGTAAACACAATTCTATCAATTCCATTACCTAGAAATAGGGGAGTAGACAAGCTGATTTGGCATTATAACAAAAATGGAAGATTTTCTATGAAGTCGAGATAATGGGTTGGTATGATGGAAAAGCAGAGAATGGCTGGTATGGTGTCAAGTAGTGGGGGATTTGAAGGTAGGAATGCTGCTCAGGAGCTATGGAGGAAGTTATGGAGGCTGAAACTTCCAAATAAAATTAAGATATTGTTATGGAGAGCTGCAAATAATTTTTTACCTTGTTTGGGAGAGCTAAAACGGCGGAAAGTATGTGAGAATGCTAGGTGTGGGCGATGTGGCTTCTCAGAGGAAAATGTAGCGCATGTGTTTTGGAATTGTCCATTTGCTAAACAAATCTGGAGGTGCACCTTTCTAACTGATGTGTGTAAGGTATGGAAAGAAAACAATTTCCTTGACTTGTTTTCTCATGTAGGATCAGTGGCACAAGGAGAGGAGTTAGATTGGTTTGGTATGGTTTGTTGGAAGTTATGGCATTGGAGAAATGAGAAGATTCACAAAAAGGACGGTGGGTGGCAGAGTTTTTAGAGGAAGCAGATAATTGGTGGGAGATGTGGAATAGGTGTAGAGGGTTTCAAGGGAGTACTGAAAAGATAGAGGAGCCGAGAGGTAGTCAAGATCCACGGGAGGGTTGGTGTAAACCTAGGACAGGTATGATCAAATTGAATGTGGATGGAGGTTTGGATCAGCAGAAAAATCGGTTTGGTACAAGAGCTATTTGCAGAGATGATCAAGGGCAATGTGTGGGAATCTTGGCAACGCCAGGGAGAGGATCCATAAGTCCATTTAGTTGTGAATTAATGGTGCTGAGGAATGGTCTCCATTTTTGTATCTAAGAAGGTCTTCTTCAAGTTGAGGTGGAAACAGATTGTAAAGAAATAATAAGGGCAGTTAACAGCGTGGAGGAGGATCTACTCCGAGGTTGTAAGTGCTTTGTTTCGGATTGGAATGGACAAATCTATTTGATAAAAAAACCTCATTTTCAATATTTTTGATTGCAAATATACTCAAAAGGGGACTGCTGACTGAAATTTGTAAGAAAAGAATCTCTTAACAAACTTCTGATTGCAAGTATCTACAGAATACATTTTGCTGTTTCTCCCAGAGACAAAAACATGAAATGGGTATAACTACAACACGATGTCTTTTGAAACGAAATAGGAAAGCAAACACAAGCGCAACTGGCTTCTAAGCTCTGTAACCTTGGGCTATTCGTCCTGGGTTGGAGCTCCCTGGTTGAGCTCTGCAAACCTCATACCAACGCGCATCGAATGCTTGAGAAACTTCTCAGCACATCGTTTAACACAGGTTTCCTCTTGCTTCTGCAGTGATTTGTGCTTGAAAGTGTCAACACAATCATTGAAGCATCTCTCAACAAGTGAGTTGTACATCCTTAAACTGCACGAATATGGTAGTGTTAGCAGAGGTGTACCCCTCAATATATGATAATAGCATTAACTGCTACTAAACGAGAAAAGCAGTACATCATAAGGATTAGCATCCAATACAGACCCCTGTACAAAAGTTCGAAAAGTTGGATTAATGTTTTGGAGATACAAATTTTGCTCAGTCGGTTACTGAAGCTCTCTGCAGGAACCTTTAACTTGGATATATATCAAGACTTATCTAGACAAGACAAAGTTTCAAGCCATTAATCCTGTTGCATGGAAAATGCTTAGATGAGAATCCAAGTAAGAGAAATACAACCTCTGCAAATCTCCACAACAGATGATTTGCACCACATAATTCGTTTCTAAAACTACTGCACAAGGTTTAAAGCGATAAAATTAGGGAACCCGATAGCTGCTAATCAAACAAATTTCGCTACTTGCGTTCCCTGAAACTCATAACCATTACATGCTTGCACCGAGACCTAAAGAGCAGTTCCCTTGACATCCAGAAGCAACACACAAAGCGTTTTAACAAAATTAAACCATGTGAGCTACATTGTACAAAGAGGTATTGTGAAGCTATAAAATCTCAGCCTGTCAAATGCCTCAAATATATCATGCGCCGTCGAAAAGTCTCTAAATCATCAGAGAACATAAAAAATAATAGACAAACACTTTGGAATCAAACCAATGCGAACATACATTTGAATAGGAATCCAGCTAAAAACTAAGAAACAATGTTCATAATCAAGCTCAACCAAACCTAAGAAGACAATCCAATAACATTTAAGCTAGATTTTCAAACAAAATCGAGAACCCATAAACGAATGAGGAAATATAAGAACCCAGATTGAAAATTGAATACGGAAGATTGAAAACCTGTCGCGGATTTGGAGCTGGTCGATCATGGAGGCCATTCTCTGCTGATCTTCAGCTGGAAGTGAATTCAGATCTCCAAGCATGCTCTTATCCATGTTAACTGAATCTGAAACACACTGCCCCACGAATCCAATTTCAGGTTATTTTGGCTTGATTTTTCAGTTCCTGGGTTTATGGACTGAGAGCTAGTGTTCAGGTGATCTCTTCCCCCTTTGTACTCAAGTAAAACCCTAGCCTCGATACGATACGGCACCGTTTGAACCGCATTCCCAATTCTTTCTTTTTCCTCTTTTTTATTTTATGTTTTCAAAAATGTATTAAACGAATCGAGAGAATGTTGTGAGGCGTTTTCTCAGTCTAGGTCTAGTGAGAGAAACTCTCCATTTTTTCTAAAAATTCCAAACCCGACTGCACCCTAGCGTCTTTCCAATCTTGGCTTGAGAGCAGAGGAAGCAGTCTCTCCTTTAGATAGTCTCTCTATCGTGGTAATGACAGGTTTAACTTGTTTTCTTTTGTTCATCTTTTCCCCCTCTCATATCCACACTCCCAACTATTCCAATTTCAGATCACCCACCATCACATTTCTTCATCCCTTAACTTCACAAATCTCAAACTCTTCATGAATAAGAAGCACATTCTCCTCATTTGGGTTCAGCTTCACCGATTGCTTGTTGGGTTCTTCGAGTTTTGCCGTTAACATCTGGAGTGGACTTGTTAACGGGGTTATCCCGTCTTCGAGTGTAAACCCGATATTCTCGATAGCACTACAAGGGACTGCATGCTGTCCCTTCGGATCCGTCCTCGCTACATATCGGATCCTCCATGTTACCTCTCATCTTCTTTATTTTGTTTTGGTTACTGTCTATAAAGATGTTTTGTATGATTTTTAAGATTTGTGTTGTGTTGAGTTTTAGATGGGTAGAGTACTGTGCTTCTTCATATTCGGTTTGAATAAAAATGATCTGCTCTCTGGGAAGACGTATATGTGTCATCATGTTCTTGATCAATATGCTCATTGATTAAAGCTTGTAGGATATGTTTGTATGTTGTTTTTCGTGTTGTTGCTTTTGATCCATCTTTTGTTCTAGTTGAATAAAAATCTTATCATTACAAAAGAAACATGCCTTAAATGACAAATTAAGGGACGTTATACAAATTGTTCGATTTTCATTGTAAGGAAAATGAACAATCTTATGTATTCTTGAGTGGCGAGAGAGCTATGTTTTCTCGGAGCTCTTTTATGAGTGAAACCCTAGGGTTTCGACAGCGTTGACGGGAGCTTAATTTTGGTCCCTAGTTCGAGCAGAGGAAGCAACGATGACGACGAGAGACACCAGCTTCGGTGGAGTCCTTTGTTCGGAGGCTGGGCTCCTTGGATTTGGTGAAATGAATCCTATCAAGTAATGCTATAAACTGTTTTTTGTCAGATGCTATAAACTGTTTAGGTAAATGAATCCTTTGTGAGCTAGGGCTCAAATTAATTTGAAACATTTGTAAATGAATCCTATCAAGTAATGTTATTGTCACGCCTCAGCCCAAGTTTACCTTCCTAAACTCGGGTTAGGACGTGCGGGACTCATCTCAAGAGAGATTTACTCGTAATCTCCCTTGAGAAGGGATAACCTTTTTTCCAAACCAATTTCAAACAGTCCCAACGATACCGGAATATACATCACAGCCGGAGGTTATCCTGATTTCCGCATTTGAATCTCAAACCAATCATTTAGAGAACCTAGGGTTCTAATAATGTTTGTGACTGCACCCGAATCCTGGTCAAGCTGCCTACATACCCTGACATCAAGGATCAAGTCACACGTAGTTCTTATTTTAATTAACGCCCTAACCGGGCGAATCCCGTTTTTCTATTTATCGGTAGATAACCTATTATGGATAGCAAATGCTTATTGCATATCCGGAGTTTAACCTCTCCGCTGAGGTATTCACCGACCAACTATCTATCGGGATTAACTCTAACATTCAACCAAACATATATACCACATTCACACATAAATACAATAAGATGGCATCCACATAAAAATAAATCCCCCTCCAAGGGCATAAAAGTAAAATCACCTAATGGGCACCCTTGTAGTTAACTTGAACTGTCAGGGGCATTTAAGGAATTTCGCCTTTAGTGGCAGCCTTGTAAATAGACAAAGCCGCTAGGGGTATTTCTGAGATTGCACCCTCAAAGGAAAATTACTCACCTCGAAATCTCGCTGCGTCAACTATCGTCACAGGGTAAATCCTTAACACTGGTCGATCAATAAACACCTACAATTATGTAATCACACGAAAGTAATAATGACTCGATTCGACACGAAGGTAATACCTTAGTTACCACACGAAGGTAATAATGACTCGATTCGACTGAACGTCACACTAAACGATAATAGAAACCGGTAAATTATATTTCCACGCGCTCGTATCAGCGAGTACATGATCCTGGGATAACTCACTACCCCTGAGGATGTAAGACGCGCCGCCACAGACGGCTGCGCGTGGGCCCCACGCATGACCACCCTCAAACCTGTCAACTTCATCCAAAAATCACCTACATGCAACCACAACAACCCTAGAATGCTTATAGGAGCAACTAGAACTCCTAGAACTACCGGACGCGCCTACACGTGCAGCCACAGCCGGCGGCGCGTCGGCATCACGCCCCTCCACCCAAAACACCGAATTTTAACAAACTCAAAACATGAAAGTTGTAGATCACAGCAAGGGGAACAACTTTAATATGTGGGGTTTTGATTAACTCGACCGGGAAGTGGCCCAAAACTGTCCTGAAAGGGCTGCCCCAACCTCAGCCCTCCTGCCGCCGTGTTGAGCTTCAACACCACCGGAGTTCCGCCCAGAACGCCTTGGGCGTCCTTTCTGGACTGGTTTCGTGCCTCGCCGCCGCCTCATGCTAGAGAACCAGTCGGGTCGAGAACCGGGTCTCGACGCCGTACTGTGCAAGCTTAGAGGCGCTGTTCCAAGCTGAACTGGACCACGCCACCACAGGAAGGCTCGAACGGAGGAGGGGAAGAGATCCCGACCGGCCTCGACGTCTCTAGTGGCCGGACCCTCACTATACAAATACAGCCTGCAGGGCTTCACAGATCTTGGCGTCCGAATCCCGGGTTTGTCTAGACTATAAACCGGGGCCAACTACCCATGCGTCTGAAGATGAATAGTAGCGAAAGTGTCCATTTATAGCTAATGCTAACACATCACTCGCAGTACACACCGCACTTACGGCTCGCTTAACTCTGTACGAGACGAGCTTAAGCAGGAAAATAAAATAAACAGTGCATTGCCCCTCCAGAGGTTCACGGGCATCGACACCGTGAGAGTACTATATACTAGGTCCTGCCACTCTCAAACCAAGCACCGGAAATCAGGACAACGGTACTACTTTTTTATCCGAGTCATCACATAAAAATCAGTTACGTCTAGCATCGGGCTTTCTTGGCCCAATCATAAATCTTTTATCACATAATATAAAGAAAACTTTCCCGAGGTATTGACCATGAGCATACCAAAAAAATGCACTTTCATATAATAGGCAAAACCACTAACAAAGGGGGTTTAGCTTCCTTACCTTAGCAACCAAGAAACAATAACAGTCATGTAGACCTTAGCATTCTTAGTTTGACTAGGAATGATCACATTGACCAAGTTGACCAACCAGTTCCTTTTACCTCTTTAACCCTTTTGACATGCTGCAGCGACATCGCGGTGGTCGAGAACCGAAAGAGAAGGACTCGCCAGTCAAATCAAAAACCCAAAAAGGACAAGGATGTGAGATTAGGCGCCAAGCAAGGAAATCGAAGCTCAAGACTGAGAGTAGCGAAATAAGAGAGACTGGTTTTCCTTTGGGAAGCAAGAACCACGCTGGAGAAGGAAGAATCGACAAGGGGACCGATTTGGGGCTAGGGGTTGACTTTCGAATTGGAGAAGAGAGTGAGTGTATGTGGGAATTGTTGGGATGGGTAGAGAGAGGAGCAAGAATCCGGTCCTTGATCGGCCAGAGGTGGCCGGAGGATGGTGATGGCTCGGCTGAAGAGGGAGCGGCGTGTCTGCTCTCCTTTCTCTCTCTCTCTCTCTCGAGCTCACTCTCTGTCTCTTGACATAATGAGAGAAGAGGGATGAGTTTTTGGGGTTATATACTTGGATCCAAGGGCTCAAAATGATAGATGAGATCAAGGGCCAAGATTAAAAGTTGGTTTTAAAATCAGAAAAAAGTAATTTAGAAATTACGATGAATTTTTGAAATTCATTGAAAATAGACGGAGTGTCCAAAAAATATTCTGAAAATACTGAAAGACTCGTGTCGACACGTACTACAACATCGAATTCTTAAATGAGGAATTTGAAGGGTTTAGAAAAACTCAAAAATGAACGTGGTCGTTAACTTGTGAAGTTACCCAACGTGGCTTAAACCTCAATAACTCGTCATTAACCACGATAAAAATGTGCGGGCTCTCACAGCAGTCTCAATAACAACACTGACATTTGCAGTAGTGAGATGATGAAGTTCTGTGCAGATGCAAAATCCTACTTTAATGATGACAGGAAATACGCAAAAATAAGAAAACCTCTTATGCATACTCACATCAGTGTTCTCGTTAGTAAATTCATAGCCAATATCTCTGAGTGCTTGTATGCTGAGAAAAGTCTTCCCCATCCCACAATAACTGAGACAAGTCAATCACAGTTGCACTTTTCTTATGATCATTGAACATGTGGTCTGCATCAGAAATAAGCTCAGAGACTTCATATACTACGCTAGGCTTGCAGAAACTCTTCAATGTAATCTTCATTGTGGTTAAGCCTCTCCTATCATCCCAAAAACCATCCAAAGATGATTCTCTATGTCTTGATGTCACTTGATCACTACTAATGAAAGCAGCAGTAGATATCTTTGAAAGAGCAGACGCAACAGGAGCAATACTGCTGTGTTGCTGTTATGACATCGCAATTTAAAAATCTTATAGCTGTAGTATAGACGAGTAGGGATCGTTCTGGTCAGGAACACTAAGGCGAATTTAATGACTACAACAAAACAAGTTAGTAATATACATGTATAAATAATTATAAACATAACATATACAATTATTTGTCACATTATACAAGTATAACAACCCATATAAACACAAATTAACAAGTAAAGAAATCGACACAATATATATATATATATACACACACACACAAAATTGACATGTAATATGCACAAGTATAGACATGAAGTATATTTACAAATATTAACATATATACAAATTTTATGATAGGGGTTTGAGATGTTTTTAAAATTACTTCTACTCCTAAATCCTAGACTACTATTTATAATGGCGGTCAACCATTATTTATGCGCGTAACATAACAAACACTGAAATAAACACATATCAACTTCATGCAAGACTAAGTAGAGATATTCATATTATCCTATGACTTAGTTAATTTCAACCCGTTTTAGACTTCTCATGTAAACTTAAGACCTACGAAAACGCATGATCCTAAGCCTATATATGTGTCATCTTATTTAAAGCCTACGAAAGCGTCTTACTTTTAATATAAAATACACTTACGATCTAGAGTTGATTGAAGACTTGATCCTAGGCATGACGTCACTCATCCTATTACTACGGCTTATTAAACTCATCCCTTTAGAAACATCTGAGCTCTAGTCTATCATCAGGTTCGATTACATGATCAGTTGATGATTAATTAACTAAACCATACTACACACATAAACACACAGCAACTTAATCTAAATCATGAAATTGAATATGCATCTAAAACATTACAAACAAGAACATAGTCATACAAGAAATCACCAAGAATACCATACAATCATGCTCAAGTTGTAAAACTAAAAATCAATAAAGATATATTATTAAAAACTCATGAACACAGTAGATTACACACAAAATCATAGATGAATCCATACCTAAACCTACCTATATGATTCGACAAGGAATGGAAAGGAAATCGGTGGACTGTGGCTGAAATCGACGGCGAGACTGGTGGTGCGGCAGCTTTGGTGTTTTCTATGTTTTAGGGTTTTTAGGTAGAGCTTGGTTATACTATGGCTTAAACAAAGAGTTGACCTCCCTTTCTCTCCTCTAGAACTGAGTATTTACATCCTATATATAGAGGAGCACAAGGCTCGGTCTCTACCAATTCTAAACCAAATAGGTTTAGGTTTTCCTGCTTGAACTTGGTTTGCTTAGCCAACAAGACTTGGAGATTCTTAGAGGCTTCTTTGGCCGAATTATGGACTCCTAATTCCTTCATGGTTTAGGCTTCATGGATCAGCTGCTTTGCTTCCCTAGGTCCATCATGAACACTTCCTCTCGGCAGCAATAAGCTGCTCTGTTTCGGTAGACTGACTTTTCGACACTATTTTCGACATAACTCCTTCCAGGAAATAGATATGGATATGATTCTAAATGTTCTGGAAACTAGACTCAGACAGCTTTCCGTGCATACATGGTACATCTTCTAATTCCTTGTGAGTTGTCCTGGAGAAATCTTACAAGTCGGTATAAGTTCCCAGGAAAATCCTGTAACTCACTGCTTCCAATCAACAACTTGCTGCCTTCTTTTTCATGCCTTCCTTAGCTCCGATTCTTATGATTCTCGTCCTAAAAACTCTGTATACATGTGACCTAAACATCATATAAATTTCATCAAATAATGACAATGCAAAATAAATCGAATCATAAGAATCCTGCAAGACTTACGCAAATCAGCATTTAAACATTTAAGCACAATATCCTCTATATTTAACCTAACTTAGCCATTGCTCTACAGAAAAACCCTTAAGTTAAAAATAAATAAATCTACACTAATAAAGGATAAACACAGCATAAATGAAAGTAAATACACATTAAAACGTAGAATAAAATGCTCCTATCAAATACCCCTTCACTAATCACCCCAAATATCACTCTCTTATCTCCAGTGTCATCATTTGCACATAATAGGTGGAGAGCATTTTTAGCACACAAACTTGTTTTCTGATCATCATGCTTAGCTCTAACTCCCACAAGCTTTTGAGTACCATCACTCTTATGATTTCCTTTCTTGTTTGGCAATAGAAATTCAGAGTTTGGAATGCTCGTGTTGATATTCTCTATAGTAGATGAAGGAACAAATGCAGATGGAACAGACAAATGAGTAATAACACTCACTGTTCCAAATTGTTGTTCATTCCTAGGAAAGTTCAAAGTAACAGCTTCAACATCATCACCCGTCTTCGTATTCCATATATTACTCATTAAACACTGTACCTTTTGATTATGTAAATTCTCATCAGTTTCTAAGAATTTAGCAATGGACATAGAATCAACAGCGGAATTATGCTCATTCAAGCAACTATCCACAAGGGTTTTATGAGTAGTACCATTATCAGTAGATGATGACTCCTTTGGAGTATCCAGTGTCAATTCAGGTGTTCACAAGGGTGACAGAGAATCCACGTTCAGTCCAATCACAACTTGGCTTGCTGGAGATTGCCACGAAGCCATTAACAACCGTAGCTCCTCCTTAAATTCAGAGATGAAGAAATCAGTCGACCTCTTCAGAGATTCTCCAAACTCACACATTTTAACATCTCTGCGTTCCTTGAGTGAAAGTTCACTGGAACATCCTTGCGGCAACGGTGGATTCCCACTCCCCTTTAGCTTGTCCGTAAGCTCTGGTGTGAAAGAGGAGCAGCCAAAACCAACCATTTAAACCTCCAATTCATTGACTCTGTTAGGTTCCCTTGAATTCAAAGGAAGCTTAGGTTCCCTTGAATTCAAAGGAAGCTTAGGTTCAGGCGCGACCTGCTTTTCATTTGAAATCGGAAGTGGCTGCTCATAAGCAGTAGGTGGAGGAGAAGAATAGTGAATGGGTTATGTGGTCATGGTTTTGGTGGGAACAAATTGAGGCTGAACAGTGGCAAATGATGGTTCATATGATTGGTTTTGTGAAATAAGCGGGTAAATCCAGTGATATGGGTTGTGCTGAGGTATGTGATAGGTAGGGGTTGATGAGGTTTCAGGGTTGGGGGTGAGTGGCTGCGGAGTAACACCAGAAAATTGCTGTGAGAAGTAGTGGTCATTGTGAGAAGAGGTTCGACGCTGAGCGGCAGAATCGCCGGTTGCCCAGCTCCTAGAATCATGGCTCTGGATACCAATTGTTAAGGTTTTACCTAACTGGTAAAAAACTACAACTAAGGAAAGAAAATGAAAGAAATGAAATAAACTCATACTTTCATTCATATCCAACCATGAAGGTACGTTATGTAGCTACATATAGACCAATTTAGCTAAACACCTGTCAAATACATGACTAATTGACAAATATCATAACATTGCTCGTGAGTTTACCGAGAGAGAGGTTCCATTATGTAAAAGCATGTAATGGAGTAGCAATTTATGTCCAGGGAAATGAGGGAACGCATAACTAAGGTAAAGCCTCCCTTTGCATGCAACTGTGTGAAGAAATTGTCGGGGAAGAAAACAAAAACCAAAATGTGATAAGAAACAGGAAGAGAGACTTGGGCACTTCTAAAACACTGCCAAACAAAGCAAAGTAGACCAAACGCGCATAGTAGACAGCCATTTGAATATTGACACATTTACAGACATGCATTGATCCACCTCCACCGTCCAATGCCTGATGGCAGTTTGGTAAAACTCTCCCATCTCTTGGAACTATGAGTCGACATAAAGCACCAGAGTCCAGTCAATCATTCATTTTCAATCTCACCACAACTGCAACACCACTGACTCACAGTCTTTCTCAGTGTAAGACTTGAAGAGAAGAAGATGCCTAGCTCCGGGTTTTCAGGATCACTTTCAGGGCCGAAGGTTGATGTGGCCATTGACATGGGTCACCCGTTTCTCAATATCACAGTGGATGGTTTCTTGAAGATCGGAACTGTATGGTTCTGTTTTGATATATGTTTTGTTTTTGATATGAATGTGTTTTGCTTTGTTTTGTTCTGGGTTTTGATCATTTTGGTTGTAGCTTCGGAAGTGGAACGGTGACGTTTGTTTGGTTTGGTTCAGGTTGCTGCTGCCAGAGCTGCTGCAGAGGATGCTTACCATGCCGTCAAGAAAGGTAGAGTTGATGTTTCTCACATTCTTTGTTGTGTTAGTGTTGGATCATCGATAAGCTTTCTTGACTGAGAAATTTGACAGAAAAAAATTGAAAATTTTGATGGTTATTGTTGAAGCTTTCTTGAGTTTGATCTTTGATGTAATAAAAGCTCTTTGAATAACTAAGTAATGTTGAGTAATGCTGATGTTGGTGATGATGTTCTTGCTTGTTTCAGGGAGCATTTCAAAGCACGACTTTGAGCACACTGTGAGTAACTAGAACAGAATAGTCCCTTGTTTAAATAATTGGCTTTATTATTTTATTATTCTAAGGGAAATAGTCTCTACTTAGTATGAGCATCTTCAATTGGTTTTGTTTATCGTATGCGGAGGTTTTTTTACTCATACTGTGCTACTGTTTTGAGGAGTTACGTTGTTTTGTTGATTACAAGTTTCTCATTTGTTAATTGAAAGTACTGGTCTTTTAGTTGAAGAAGATGTGTAAAGAAGGCGCATATTGGGGTGAGTCGAGTCATATTTCATGTTTCTTCCTTTTCTTTCGCAAAATGGAGAACTGCTGCATCAGCTATATCTTCTTTTATATTTGACAGGAACTGTAGCTGGAGTGTATGTGGGAGCAGAGTATGGTGTTGAGAGGATCCGTGGCAGAAGAGACTGGGTAAGTCTTCTGTCGATTGTTAATTGTATTATACATGGGTATCTTAGAAAAGGGCTAAAGATTGTGTATGCCTAGTTTAAGGTTGCCCATGTAATTCTGAAATTATAGTTGTACTGTTTCAGAATCTCCACATCCTAATGAGTAATGACATTGAAAATTATGTGTTACAGTTGTCATAATCCATGGGTTTTGAATATCTAACTTTGAAATAGCAGTTCAGAGATTATATCTAGTATGTTTGTTTTGAATTGAGCTCATTTACAATTCTATTTTTCATTCTTTTTAATCTCATAGGGCAAACCCCTTTAAACCACTAACCCCTACATAGAATCCAAACTTTAAGACATGGATTACCAAGGAAAATACAGAACCTGAAGAATTCTCGGCTTATCTGCTAGAGTTTACTTTGCTTGGATTTACTCCTTGAGTTCTTATACACGAGTCAGAACAATATAACTATTGAAGATATCTTTCAGACTTGGCTCCCTAATTTGTCACAAACCTTCAAGCATACCATTGCGAGTACTTTAATAATTTTCAATCTTCAATTGGAAATTCTGCCTCTGCTCATTTCTGTTTGATTGTCTTGCAGAAGAATGCCATGATAGGGGGTGCAGTGACGGGAGCTGTAATTTCTGCAGCCACCAGCAATAACAAGGACAGGATTCTGGTCGATGCAATCACTGGAGGTGCCATTGCAACTGCTGCAGAATTCATTAACTATCTCACCTGAATGAACGCGGAACTAACATTCTACACAATCTCTGTAGATTCTGTAGAATTAGGAAGTTTCTTGTATCATCTTCCATAGTGAATTTGTTTTGTTGTAAAAAGAATGGTGCAAGGGTTCTTCAGCCGAATTACTGAAGCATAGGTGGAGCCAGAAAACAAATAATAATAATAATATAATATTTAAATTTAAATTTATATATTTTTATGATAATTAAATAATAATAATAATATATTTAAATTTAATTTTATATATTTTTATGATAATTATTTTCATTGAGAGTTTAAATCGTAGTATAATAGTCTTTATAATGTTTATAGCATCAAATAATCTATTTACATTTACCGCCGTCGTAATTGGTAAAATTGATATATATATATATATACATATATATATATAGGAAAAATAGAATATTGCCTGTAGTTTATAAGGGTTTGAGCTACTCTCCATTTTCAATTGGTAGGGCTAGGCATTTCGTACCGCAATCCTGATCCTGTCTTGGTCTCGTACTGAAAATTAGTGGGACGAGACACAATTTTAAAATGGCGGTACCATCTCGTCCTGATAGTTTGGAAACGGCACGAGATCAGGACTGCATCATCCCGAAAGTATAAATGTACTTGTATCTAATCATAACCGTCTGATTTTTAAGGTGTATAATATCTTACAATGAACTTAAAAACATTCAATGAGACGTTCAAAACCTAAATATAAATTTACGGTACTAGTTCCATACAACAAGAATTATATAATTCATTCACATTTGATGATGATGATCATATGAAAGATATCAGTCGTCACAACGAAGCTATGTAGTGATAACTGGAGCTCCTTTGATTTTTCAAACTTAAGAGTTTTTTTCGAGCTCTTACTTAATTAGTTAGATACAAATTACAAGTATTTAATTAATTGGTTGTTGATTCCTTTTTTTTTTAAATTTTTGTTCGTCTTGTACTTATATAGAGTTAAGAGTTTAAAACTATGACAATTATACCATAAAAAAGTAACACCATAGAATATATATATATAAAAAAATGTTACACATAAAATATATTGTTTAAAATCTAAATTTTCTATTCTTTTTATTACTTTCCTTTCAGAATCAAATGATTTAATTAAAATATGTACATTAAAGCAATCAATTTATGAAAAAATAAAATCAAACACTAACAATCACCATAAAAAAAGTAATTAAGATAAGATAGTCTTAAATTTAATGTTTTGTAATTTAAACTAAATGACTCAAGCCGATCCGAGCTCAGCTCGAGCTTAAACATGAAAAAAATCAAGCTTAAACCCGGCTCGAGCTCGATAAAAATACAATGAGTCAAACATGAACACTATAATATTCGACCTGACCCGGTCCATTTACACCCCTAGTCTGAGTTCAACTCTCAGTGAGGCTGAAAGCAAAAATTTCACAAATATTGAAAGTGTCAAAGTTAAGCTAGCAATGCTAAACTGTTTTTTGCCATCATTTCAACATGGTTGAGATCTCAAACTAGGATCCAAATATTACATGATTTACACAGAACTGCACCATTCTTTCGTTACTCGGAGATCATCAGCATCTACTTAATTTGAAGGCACTGATGAGTAATGACATTCAGCTGCAAGCCTTTGAAGTTACATAGACTAAAAAACAAAAACAAAACTTTTATGTACAAAGACTACAGATAACTACATCTATTACTACATCCAAAATCAACTACAGATAACTTCTTCTAATAGTTCTTCAAAGATCAAATCCTCAAGTTCAAGTGCCACACACTCTGTTTCCCATTGAAGGTTCATCCAAGTATCTCCTTTTGCTAAATCTAGAGCCACAAGCTCATCCAATGACTGGACCAGCTCTGGCCTGAAGCTCATATATGAGCTGATTCTTGTCCACACATCGTCAAGGAGTTGTTGTCCTTTCGGCATTTGGCAGTGTTTGGAGCCACTGAAGGTCAAGGCCATTGGAAAGTAGGTGTACGACTTCTCATGGATATCAACGAGTGTCTCGTTCACTAAATCAAACAGAAGCTGGTGATCTAAATTTCCAGTAAAATCGAGTTCATGTTGAAATCGAACCTCTAATTCCTTGAATACTAAAGGATCCAATGGCTGGTCCATTGAGTACCATGTTCCAAGGTATTCATCTCCCATAAAACCTGACAGCTCAAGAACATCTCTAACATAGTTGAGTTCAGGATCATCCATTTTGTCTTCAAATTGTGGAGAGTGACTGTCCATATTCGTCTGTTTGATTTCAGCTTCCTCACACTTTGCACTGCTGCAGGGTTCTGGTAAACAAATTCATAAGAGAAATTTAAGATATTGAAACTAAAGAAAAATTCATGTACAAATAAATGTGCAGTCACAAGAGGGATGTATCAATACTATTACCTTCTGAGATTGACAACTCTGGAGAATAAGGTTCAACAGTACAAGTTTCACTTGATTGTGCTTCCTCTGCTTCAGGACTCATGGGAAAACCATCGTCTTGTTGCTCGTGTGATCTGCTTTCTCCTTCTTCTGGCCCAACTACATACTCATGAAGGGCATCTGTGTCCCTTTGTTCTTCTATACTAGTCTGGTACTCTGTCTCTAACATAGCTTCTAGTCTTGCAGACTTGCCTAAATCTACATTAAAGCTCACCGACTTGGGACCAATATGACCATCATTTTCCATACTTGTCTTGTGGTCCGCTACAGTTTTAACCGGAATCGCCAAGCGAAAAGCATTTCTAGGTGGCCCATTTAGAAAAGAACACAAGGAGTCGCGGTCAGGAAGTGACGGGTTTCTTCTAGTGGATTTCTGAGCATTCCCAGTTGAAGTAACTTTTTCTTCACTTCTCAACTTTAAACTCCTAGAGTGATCCAACTTGGCCTCACTATTGCAACTACTCTCAAACAACTGACTATATCTATTGAGTGACTCATTTAGAGAAGAGGTTCTACTTACACGCTGAAGAATTCGCTTTCCAACAGTATCATCCAAACCATCGATCATGCTTCTCTTTTCACCAATGATTAAATCCAGTGTTTCAGTCATTTTTTTACCATCACATGCAGAAGCGTCTTCGGAGACTAGTGTTTCAATCGAAGTAGTATTTCTTTTCTTACTCTCCTGCAGTGCATGCATTAACTTCTGCTTAATATCTTTAAAACGTCTCATGACCAATTGATTCCACCCTTGATGATTAAATCTCTCAGAGTCTTCTTGAGATTCAGATGTCACTAATTTCGGCCCCCGAGTACTGGCAAGATGTTTTACTCCCTTTGGAAATGACCAGACTTCATTCTGCTTGTGTTTAAGTGTGCTTGGCGTACCACTTCTAGCTCGAGACGAATCAGCTACAGGAAATGAACTTGATTTTGTTAATCTTACTTTGGTGTTGGACTTGCACAGGCCCGGAAACTGGTTTTCATCAATATCTGGATCTTGAAGGAATTTCAAGAAAAAATCCTTGTTTGCTTTAAGTATCTCCAAAAGATCAACATGATCATAAAACTGGTCGTGGGAAATGTCTTTCTTCCGCTGATTGCTTGTCATTAGCTTCTGGCTTGGTGAGGACTCCATTACTTCTTCTGGAGAAATTGCCTGTTCCAGGGTACAGTTTTCATTAGATGCAACAAACTCATAAGGTGTCTTCGTAAAATCATCTGAAGGCTTTACTCCATGCATTTCACTAGTTCTCCACAAACACGGTTGCCCAGAGAAGCTTAAAATCCATTTTTTTGTGACTTTCTTCCTTAAATACCTGTTTAGCTTTTGATGCCTTCACTTGATTTTTCCTGGTCTTTTTCTTTGCAGGGCTAGCTTCTTTACCATGCTGTTTGACCTAACACAAGTTGCATTTAGTTACTGTCAGTTTATTTTTCTCTGCATAAGAAATTAAGAACCACATCACAAGTTCAAAACTTCAGTTTCAAAATTCTGTGATAGATCAAAGACAAAAATGAACTTACGTACCGGCAAGGGTTCAGATTCAGCAGTTAACTCTTCCTTTTCACCATTGTCATGGTTTTTTAAAGTTGCTTTTCGACTTCCACCAGCTACAAGAACAAATGAGCTCTATAAGCTTACGAATCTAATGAAAGGAAAATTTATGCAATCCTAATTCCTTTAACAATACATTATCAAATGCTAAACGATTAATATAGTTCCGGACAGCTATCTAGGTAGCAATTTTTTCTGACATATCTGTTCTAAAGCATTGACTACATAGATGGGATAAGGAATTTCTTATGAACCTTTCGAAGCAAAAAATAAAATAAAAAATAAAAATAAAGAAAAAAGTCTGTATAAGTAGCATCAATTACGCAACTGTTGTTATCTAAATAAATACAATATTGATAGAAGGATTTGCAGTGAAACATGAATTACGTAAGTGCTGGCATGGGTAGATGGGGAATAGCTTACATCTGATTCTTGTTCCTCCAGCCTGCTTTCGGCGTGGAAGGATCTTCTTGACACTATGCCAATGAAGGATATGCATCAGGCTCCACATGCAGCCTTGATGACTGCTCGGAAAACCCGTGTCCTGGCGTTGCAATTGCTTTCTCATTTTTCTTAAAACAATAGAAAGTTTTTAGTCCTTCAAATTTTGAGACGCAACTGACTATCTAATCTCCACCACCCTGAAACGACATAAACAGAAATCAAACCATGTAAAAGCTACACACGTAAAAGCTAAGATCTTAGACAAGAAATCTTTAAGAAATTATATCAAACAGTTAGTAGACAAGCTCCAAAGCATGCTTTCAAAATCGAAAGGCGGGAGCCAACACCCAAATCGATTTTGTTCATATCTAAATTCTCAAAAAGCTTGCAACTTTACCAAAGTTCATCAAACCCAAAAACGTCAAGGTCCCAAAAACTTAAACCCAGAACAGATCATACAAAGGAACAAGAGTTATAAACGAAAAAAGAGACTTCGTTATGCTTAAAACCAAGTCAACAAACACACAAGGTTGAGCTAAGAAACCCGTTAAATCTAATTAATGTTGTAACAAACAAAAACGTTAATAGGTATTCAATACAGGGAACTTGTAACAGAAGCAGCCAAATAGTAACAGAAGCTAGCAGAGAGCTCCAAACCTTGAGAAAAGCTTGGGGAGTCTGTTGTAGTATGAGGTACGAAAATGGTGGAAATGGTAAACTGCTATGTATTTATATAAAAGTGAAGAGATATAGGTGTTATTTAGTGTAGCGTATACCAAAAGTAATGCAAAGATGTAGAGAAGAAGGTAGTTTGGGTCTTCCACAGTTGCTGCAGATCGATCATCCGCCAAAAATCGTTGGGAATGGTCCAAACACTCACTTTCTGACCGAGCCCCCTCTTCTTGGTCCAACCCACAAGCCTACCATGGAAGCCAAGTCGACTATGGTTTTATTTGATTAAGAGGTTTGGCACAAGTTGGTCTAGAATCTCAACCATGTCATTAGCAATATGGTTGGAGTTGTGTTTGATATTGGTTGATGTAGTTGAACGTTGTTCATCAAGGATCACCGTTCTATTTCACCAAAAAAAAGGATCAACGTTCTAGTCAACTGATGTTTTGTAACATAGTCAAACGATAATATTGGTTGGAAGTGGCTTTACTATATATATGTACGGAATCATAATTTCTTTTCTCCTAACAACAGAAATGTACAAATTTCAATGGTGGAATTTTAAAGTCACACATTTGTTTAGGCTTTTCTACGTCATTCGCAATCTTGACTGAAAAAAAAATCAAGGATGAACATTTTGTGCGACTCAAAATGTTATTCTAGTAAGTTATTCATTGGGTTTTTCTTATGAAGTAGATGAAATACCACAATATTGTAAGTTCATAACTGAAATCTAAGATGTAGGTAAATTAGAACACCTACATTTTCTTTCCTAGATTATGTGTTATTTTACAATAAATTAAACTCTAAGCATTTCTCATCATGGAAAGAATAATTTTTGTTCTCGATAGGATCAAAAAAATAGTTCTAGTGGGCAGAACTCTGAAATATATCATATATGCTATCAAAGAACATAGCATTCCTAATATCTACAAAATAAGCACAAAAAGGAGCTTAGAATCATATAAAGGGTAAACAATCTCAAACTACATCTTTATTTCTACATGATTGAAACTTCAAAGCTTTGAGCGCTATAGTGTTTACATGTACTAATGAATAATTAAAGTTGCATCTATGTCACTGTTTTTGGACTACAAACCCAGTCCAGGTCCACATACTCCTAATTGTCATTGAACATTTCAATATGGCATATATGGTCTTTTATCAGTGAGAATTATCATACATTAGCAATGATGCCCACACCTGTCATACGCGGTGACAGACACAATTGATTTAATTTTTTTTTTGAAATGAATCGTGGTTGATATATTTTTATTTGTATGATAACACCTAATAGTGGCAGAAGGAAACAAAAACTCTTAACATTGGTCTACTCGGTTGAGTACTTGAATTAGAGGGAGAGCTTGAATTAGAATAGCGGTTTCTATTAGTTTGATTAATTATTGTCTATTTTTTTTGCTATTTGATTCAATTATTATACAGTTTTTGCTATTTGATCAATTATATGTAGTTTTACTACAAATGTAAATTTCATTTTGAAATAAAACTGAGCAATAATCAACAACGAAAATTTCTAAATTACATGTAGTAAGTTATCGATAAATATCATCAATTAATTTCTCTATTGATTCAGTTTATCATTTTCAGCTTATGACAAGGTATTTCTTACTTGCAATTCAACACATCTTGGTTGTTAATATAAATTCGGTGTTAACTTCATCTTAATCAAGTGAGTTCTTTTTATTAGAGTTTCAGAGAGTTGTTGCACAAAACTGATCAAACTACTGAAATTTCACAATAATTAATCGAACCGACAGTAACAGTAACACACTTCGACAAAATTAATTGACGTCATAAACCCAAAACCTAATTTAAATTCAAAACCTAACCTAGAAAAATCCACATACCAACACTCACATATCAACATTGATAAATCTACTTTTTTAAATAGTATTATGAACACTCACATACACCGCTAAATTTACTATTTTAAAAAAGTTATAGGAGTGATTTAAAACCTTAAACAATTAATATATATTGATCAATACAATTATTTAGGTTTAGAGTGACTCAATTTATTTTATATTATTATTATGAATATTATCATTATCATTATTGTTTTTAAAAATGTCGTTTTTTTAAATTAAAAACAAATAGCTTATGAAAAAACAAAAACAGTGACAAAACTGTAATTATATTAAAACTAGAGTAAAATAGTCGATTTAATAACAAAATGGTTGATTTGTAAAAATACAAAAGAAGGAGTGACAAAATCGTCCTTCCACTGTTCATAGGAACAGTAAAAACCACATTTGGTTTATATACAGAGATATGAAACTTTTAGACAATTATCACACAATCTATATATTTTGGAAGAATATTCAAACAAGAAGATATGTGAAATGTGATGGTATATGTATGCAGCAAGTCAGAAATTTTGTTGGTGTTCTGGAAATATGAAATTTGACTTGGAATAGATGGAGCTTAAAGAGTCTTTCAAGTGTGATGTTATATATTACAAGTATAGCAACACCAAAGGAAAAGAATCACCTAGTGAGAACTGGGCCGATTCGTAAAGACCCAGAGGCACACCTACAAATGCTGTAGCCTAATTTTTATTCTCCTTGCTGTAGATTGTGAATCAACCAATTTTATATTTGAGTTTCTTGTTGGGGCATTTGATAGTGTTTTGTTTCGGCATTTCCATAATTCCAATTGGATTATTTATTGTATTTGCAGACGCTTATTATGTCCCTTCTTATCCCACACCTTATAACCAACTAAAATATGACTAAGCATGGAAGAGCTTGATGGGAGGACGAGAGCGGCTCCGTATTCTTCGGAGCGTTTGTGACTCTCGAGATCTAGATCTTAAGTGGCGGCAATGCTGTTTCTTGAATATGGTGTTGATCGTGTTAACGACGGCTTGGGAAGGATCCTCCATGGTGATCGTGTTGGCGGAGAGGGGTTTTTTTTTCTGAAATCTTCTAGATCGCGGTTTTTGTCTTGTGTTACCCTCAGTTTGGTCTTTAGAGAACGAGATGAAGGAGGATGGTGCTACTGCAGCGATGGTGCTTGGCTTGAAGGGATCTCGATTTCGAGAATCAGGTCAGATGCAGAGGTTGGATGCGAGTGGCGTTGGGCTGTTGTTGTTTGAAACGAGACAGGTTTGGGCTCCAATTACTCAAGCTTGGGTTCGGAAGGCACTGACGGTGGAGCCACTAAGATTGACGGCAGAGCTATTGTTCGAAGAGAGGGAGACCTCGATTCGAGAGTGAGCTCAGGCTGAGGACCTTGGGTCCGGGTTTGGGTCTGGGCTTGGGTCTGAGCTCGGGACAGGCTCGGGTTTAAGTTGTTGTAGGCTTTGGTGTTAGCGTCTCTGGTGGGATTGAAGCAGGATTGGTCGTCAACACCAAGAATGATGGTGGTTTTGGCGGCACTGGCTGTGATGGCACTTGGGGAAGATGAGATGCAACCAAGGTTTTGGGGTTGGTCTGGGTCTTTGTACCTGGATCTAGGTTCAAACCCTAGGTCTTTTAAAAAGGCAAAATAGTCAATATACTCTCTGAATTTGGCTCTAATTGTCAATTTACACCTTTAACTTGCATTTGCGCTAATTTACCTCCTCAACTTGGTAAAAGCTGCTGATTTGCACCATCTCCGTTAAATCTGATTGTTTCCATTAAAATTTTTAATCATGTGCTATGCACGTGAAGGGTATAACTGTAATATTATATATATTTTTTGTTTTAATAATAAAAAAATATTCAAAAGGGAGATTCAAATATACTCATGCATATTTTTTTGTTCAAAAATGTATTATTTATTTAATATATTTTTTTTGTACAATTTTGTTTACCTAATCATTCATTTAATCTTTTTGAAGAGCATATGTATGAACATCCTTTTTAAAAATGTTTACATTGGTAATGTTAATAAGAAAAGTGCATAAAATTTAAGAATAAAATTTATTTGATTTCAATAACAATGAACACGACATAATTTGTAAAATTGAACAAGTCAAATATATCGACAAAAAATAATATTTATAAAACACATAATTTTTATATGGATATGTATATATGAATCTTCTCTTAGAGATTGTGTTTCATTATTTAAATTAATAAAAGAAAATAATATAAATTGATAGTGATACCCGTCACGTGCATGACACATGACTAAAAATTGGAGGCAAACTATCCGATTTGACGAAGATGGTGCAAATCCGCAGTTTTTACCAAGTTGAAGAGACAAATTAGCATTAATGTAAGTTACGAGTGTAAATTGACAATTAGAGCAAGTTCAGAGGGTATATTAGCTATTTTGCCTTTAAAAAGCATGATTATTTTTCAGAAAAATGCTTATTGTCTATGTTTTCATAGGTCATATGTTGTTTTTTTTCTTTTTTAGATAAGCATCATATAAAATGAGGTGGTGCTAACATATCAAGTTCTTTAACTTACCATTATGAGTAAGAAAATGTATATATCCACGTTGTCTCTGATATTTGAGATTGAAATGAAATATGGGTATTTGATGTTGCACTAAATTTAGTAGACACATTTTAAATTACACCCACATTTAATATTGTTTTAAAATACACCCAAAATTATTAATTAAGTTTGTTTAAACAAAACAAACCTATTATTTAAGATAAATAATAAAATCTTTTTTTTTTTTAAATTACAGAAGTTGTCATTATCTTTAATCGTTAATGAAATGGTATCCCATGAATATATGAACCATAAACCCTAACTTCTAAACCCTAAACCCTAAAACCCTAAACCCCTATACCCTAACCCTAACCTAAAACCCTATACCCAAAACCCAAAACTCAATTCCTCTATTTGTAACATAACTTAAAGGTTATAAACAAAATGTATGGTTGATACCTACACCATAAGCAAAAATTAAAATGTAGAAAACAAAATTAAAATCAGAATGACAAAACCGTCAGGAGAAAAATGGTGATAAATTTTAGTTTTAAAAATAAAACCTATAAGACATGTTAAATAATTTGAATTGAGTGTATATTAAAATGAAATATGTGAATGGGTTTATCTTAAAAGATGCTCAATTTTTTGGATTTTTCTCTAATTTTCTTAATGAAATATCATTATTAAAAAAAACACGAAAATTACATATGGAAATTCGCATGATAAGAATTACGGAATTCACATATGGAAATTGACCAAATTATTTTCTTTTGCTCACACAAAGACACTCAACTCAAGAGTCTGAACTCAAATGCTACCCGCACATCAAGCTTCTAATGCTCACTACCTTAATTTTATCTGGAATCAAATTATTTGAGATGGGCTTCCATAACCCTTTTGTTGGTTTCTTTTCTCATTGAAAACATTATAGATTGATAAATAATTCTTTTCAACATGATAAATAAGTTTGCGTACGTTGTAAAAACAAGCATTTCAAGTGAGAGTAGTCATGCGCCAACCTCTTTTGGTTTGTCAGCTTCACTGATTTGCGACCTTAAGCATCTGAGCGGCGTTTCTAGTCTTCGATTTAGCGGTTCTCGTTAGAAGGACTCCATAAATTTGCAAGTTGTTCTGTTATTCCTGAGGAAGCAATAGTTTATGCACAGGGCAACAAAAATTAAGCAGGTAAAGCACAGCTCCTTTCACCCTTATAATTATAAGTTTTTCTTCATCTAGGTCAGTTCAGTTCCCCACTACAGTTGATTGTAATATCAAAAAAATCACGTTGTCCCAATGAATAGAAGAAAAAAATGTTTCTTCTTATCTCGATTCATTCATGTTAGCTCAACTGATTGGAGCACAATCATATCATTGGTTTGTGAAACTATGAACATGTTTTATCATCTTGGATTCAAAACTGTTGGGGTGAAAAAATGTGTTTCTTCGAATAACCAAGCTTGAGGGCGTGCCAGTACCTATGCGTCAGGTACAACTTTGGTATTGATGCGCGTTCACCTTCTGACTTCTCTTCAAACGATTGTATGCAGGCGTTGGTCAAGCCTGCATATAGGTTCTATAGACCTAGCTGAAAAGCAACTAGAATTTTTCTCCTCTCCTTGCGAAGCGGACATATCCTACTCGGACCGATGTGGTTGAACAGAGCTATAATTCAGGATTGTAAGTCGTTCGCCAAAGGGATCTCTAACAAACCATAGATATTTGCTAGAGCTTTCACTCTAACAATGGTTTTACGGGTATTCGCCTACGGATAGGGCTTTATAAAGCGGTGATGGACTGTTCGCTCACGGATAAGGCTTGGTGAATAGCTGCGGGTAGTGCTCACGGATGAGGTTTTGGTGAGGTAGAAGCGAATAATGCCGACGGGTCGGGCTTTGATGTGTAGCAGCGGGGAATGCCTACGGATAGGGCTTTGGTGGACAAAAAGACCCAAGGAATTTTTCTGGTAGAGGTGCTCCGGAGAGGTTTGTTTTGCAGTGTGCAAAAGTTCTGTTGAATTGTTGAGATGTCTCTTCTTCTTGTACCCTGACCCCTTTATATAGTGAAAACTAGGGTTTGTTCTTACTTGCGGATCAAGACATATCAAATCTTCTTCAGATCTTTGGAGGATTCCTTAAGCAACCGCAAATCCTTGCCAAATATGACTTCATATGGAACGAGAATCTTTAGAATTACTTAGACCGCAAAAATCGGTCCAATAGACTTGAGAAGTCATCATTCGCCAAGAAATATTATTTTGGCCCAAACATAGTCCTCTAGGTCTTGAAGGAGAAGCCATGCGTCTTGATTGAAAAGACCTATAGTCCTCACCCTTCACTCACACCGGCGAAAGCCACTCACTAGCTCAACTGACAAACACCAAACTCACAAGTAGGTCTTGACTCTTAAAGCTTCAATGACAAAGAGCAGAAGCTAGACAACCCATATAGCAGCACAATTAATCACCAACATGATAATCATTTAATCAACTTGAATATCTTGCCTTCGAAGATGATGAAACACGTTTTGACGAAAACATGCCTTGAGCTCACGTTGACCAACTGGATGCAGATAAGCAGCCCCCCGTGCTTAATTAAACTTGGTAGCAAGACCACAAACATTGGTCTTGATGATAATTGATGGCAATGAACCAAGAAAACTTAGCCCCAAGGTAGGCACAATTGCACTTCATGAAGCCAACTTTAAATGAATAAGAAGAACTTGAACCAACCACCAACTGGTTGTTTTATAACTTGACATTGTTCTTCAATACCACAGCCTCCAAACTGAATCAATCCTTCTATGAAAAATCCTCCAAAAAAGCCATGAAAACCAACTTCATAAAATACTTGGTCAAAAGCTGATGAAACTTTCCTGCTCAAGAGGCTGACTTTTGGAACGATTTACTCCATGCTCAGATGATGATTTTGATTGGTTCTTATCTTGAGAATGTAGTACAATATATGAAATTGAAGGATTGATAAACCCAGGAAGATGGCACAAATGGTCTCCCAAAACAGCCCCATGAAAGTCATTTTCTGAAAATTCAGCTTTTTCCTTATTATTTGGTCGACTTGAAGAGCTTATACCTTGAGCTTCTGATGATATTTCTGGATGATTCTTGATTCTAAAATGTTCTAAAACATCCCAACTTGATGTATAAACAATAACCTCAGTGATAGGTACATGTTAAGATGAAGAAACAAGACCATCAAAACTCACTGCAGTTCAATTTTTCTAGAATGGCTGCTTTAAGATGCCAACTTGGAAACCTCATAACTCACCCCTCAAAACAGCGAATAGCATAATTCTTTTTCCTACTTGTAGTCTAATATACCTGCTTCAAGGCATGATTATAACCCATGGAAAGGGGCGCAAATGGACCACGAAAATACCTAAAATAAGCCAACTATGAAATTTCCAGATTTTCTTCGTAGGGGCTGACTTGGTTGATGATTTCCATAAGCTTTTCTTGTGAATTCTGGGAAATGAGACAACCAAACATGTTCCTTAGCATCAGTAGTACATGTCCAAAGTCTTGGATGCTTGACTTGAACCTCCTAAAAGCTTGGAACTACTCGACAAAGTACCTTGAAATACCAAGTTTTCTTGAGTCTTTGACAACTTTCTGTTGCTGCTAATATTTTCAAAATAATAAGCCACAGGTGTTGACCTTGAATTATAATGATCAACCTCAAGAATAGATTGACTAAATAAAGTGCAAAACCACAAATTGGTTTAGATAAACCGCAAGGATTGGTTCAAAAAGTAAATGAACATTGAAACTCTAAAAGTTTTAAAAAATTCAAAAATTTGCTCTAAGAATTGGCAAAATATGTATAATGTAGCCCCCAGTTTAATTTGGTGTAATGAATGTAGTGAGAGCATGCCGATTAAACTAATCTGGCAAGCTTCCAGAATAGGCTTCTCTTGTAGAACATGATGTAGAGAATTGAGCTGCATATGTAGAGTTGAAACTTACTTCTTTGCATGCTTGCGCTAATTTGGGTCTATGAATGAGAATTACAAGTCTTCTTGTAGTGATCAGACACAAATAAACTTGTGTTGTTGCTCTGAACGTTATGCCTAAAAACGTAGCATTCTTGTACTGTGTCAACTCTGTCTCAATTCCTCCAAAAGATACAAGAGCGTCTTCCATACTCCTTTTGGTGAATGTCAAATTATGGCCCAAACAAAAACCTCCATTTAGAACAAGATGATAATATAAACACTGATTGTCCCTGAAAACAAAGTGACCTTAACATCTAGATGCTCTTCAAGTGTCGAGCCCGTGAAGGAGCTTCAAGCTACTTAGATGAAAGCCAGTGAAGACAATCAACTGACGTTTTTCTAGTAACAAAAACAAAAGACGGAGGCACAAGTAGGGGTGGGCATAAAACCCGTGAAGGAAAAAAAAACCGGACCGAACCGGCGTGTTTGATCTGGTCAAGTCAGGCTTTTATATTGTTAATAGTTTATTTGTTGTCATTCTAGGTCGGGCCCAACTACATTTAGTCTGGTTCCGGACTTTTAATTTGAGTTTCATTTTTGGCTCGTAAGCCTATTATATGTGTCACTCATAAATCAGATAATTCAACAAGTTTTATTCACACAAAAAGATAAGGAAAATTCAGCATTCTTTTTTGGTCTCTCAACTCAACTCACCCCTTTTCTCTCTCTTTCTGTCTCTCAACTCAACTCACCTCACCTCATCATTTGCCTCTTTCTCTCTCTAAATTCATTGAGGGCTTAAGGCTACTCGTCTCTTTCTTTTCCTCTCTAATTCTCTAGTTCTTTATGGAGTATATTGAGAGCCACCCATTGCGAGTCGACTTGGGCTAAACCCAGCTCCAATGTTATCCATGATCTGCTTTTGATGTTCTTATTCTTTTGAGGCTATGTCACCCACTCACCCATGGCGAGTCAACTCGGGCTAAAAGCTCGTTGTCAAAGGATCTCACACTGGCTCTCCACGACTTCGAGTAGCTAGCCATGAAGTTTGTTCTGGATATGTTCAAAGAAGGAAGCACAATCTGATCTAATCCGAGTTCTATATGATCCGCTTCATCCTCATATGAGTTACCCCTTTGCTTGATTCCAATTTAATGTGTGTTATGTGATTTGTGAATTTGATTAGCTGATTAGAATTAGTAAGATAATATTAGTTTAATTGTTTCTTGCACTTGAAATCTTGAATCAATTACTTGAAATTATGAACCTCTCAAATTCTCCACGGAGGCTTTTCACTAACCCAACAATGTAGTTTCAGAACACAAGTTGTGCTTTCTCATCGTGAATTCCCTCTTCATGCAGTTTGTTCCTTAGAGAATTTTGAAGTCTGAACACATATTTTAATCATCATCCGACTTACATGTAACATCTGGTAATAGTTATTTAGTAAAGTACTTTCTTAGTCTTTACATTTGTTACGTCACGTCTTTGAACTGAGTTTTCAGTTAGTAATCTGACAACTAAGAGCACCCAAAAACCTCACATTTCATTTTTTTCATTACTAAATTTCAAGTTAACCGATCTATAAACATGATGACAAAATTCAATTAATATAATTAATATCTTAATGAAATTGCAAAACTAAGCAATCAGAACATCTAAGCTCTGTGTTATCCTTGCGGAACACCTGCGAGCTACTTCAGTCGAAGTCCGCGTGTTCCCTCGGAGCTCAAACTCAACTGTCCTTTAAACAGCTAGCACCCGCGACTCCCCTCATCCCCGCGCGTGGGCCTATCCCCCGCATTTCCCACCAAAAAATGACAAAGCATTATATTCCCCCTTCCCACTCTTCACTGCCCCATCACTCTCTGATCATCATCGTCGTCGTCACTCTCACTCTCCCTTCCTCCACTATTAATCCAAAACCCTCACTCTTTCTCCAACGCTCTCTCTGCAACAGAGAGAGTCGATCCCCCAATGGCCTTTCCATACCCAAATCTCCATTTTATCCTTACCCATTTCCTCCTCATCCTCCTCCTTCCCTCCGCTCTCTCCGTTAATATCACCTCCCTCCTCTCCCCCTTCTCCGACCTCTCCGACTTCACGTCCCTCCTCTCCTCCTCCCTCTCCTCAGATCTCTCCCTCCGCACCTCCCTCACTCTCCTCGCCGTCCCCAACTCCTTCCTCGCCTCCACTTCCGACCTCACGCGCCACCTCTCCCCCTCCTCCCGCGCCGACGTCCTCCGCTACCACGTCCTCCTCGAGTACCTCTCCCTCTCCGACCTCGCCCGCATCCCCCCTTCCGGGAAACTCGTCACCACGCTCTACCAAACCACCGGACGCGCCAGCAACGACTTCGGCTCAGTCAACCTCACGCGCGACCCCGCCTCCGGGATCGTCTCCGTCCGCTCCCCTGCCCCCTTCTCCCCCTCAAACGCCACCGTTTTGGGGCTCATCAAGACTCTTCCTTACAATGTCAGCATCTTTTCCGTTAATTCCCTCCTTGTCCCTTACGGCTTCGACCTCATGGCCTCCGAGACTCGTCCTCCTCTCGGCCTCAACATCACCAAGGCCTTGATCGATGGTCACAACTTCAACGTCGCCGCCTCCATGCTCGCCGCGTCCGGCGTCGTCGAGGAGTTCGAGGCCGATGAAGGCGGCGCCGGAATCACACTCTTCGTCCCCACCGACACCGCCTTCTCCGACCTCCCGGCGAACGTGAGGCTGCAATCTCTCTCGGCGGATAAGAAATCAGTGGTGTTGAAGTTCCATGTGCTTCATTCCTACTACCCATTGGGCTCTCTGGAGTCGATTGTGAACCCGGTCCAGCCCACATTGGCCACAGAGCAAGTCGGAGCCGGTTCGTACACTCTCAACATCAGCCGAAACAACGGCTCGGTCTCAATCAACACCGGAATAGTCCAGGCCAAGGTAACCCAGACAGTGTTTGATCAAAAACCGGTGGCCATTTTCGGAGTTTCCAAAGTCTTGTTGCCCAAAGAGATTTTCGGGACCAACCCAGCGGTGACATCCAAGCCCGCATCGCCAATTTCTGAGCCGCCGGAGGGTGCTCCATCCCCGGAGAATTCTATGAGTGGGCAGGAGCTCTCTTCGCCGCCCGGGTTTAAGGTGATCAGATCGGAAGCTGCTGGCATTGCTGGGCTGTGGAGGTTGGGGGTTGCTTCATGTTGTATAGGATTGTATCTAATGGTATGAGATTTGTTTTGCCTTCTCTCACACATTGAATTGAATTGGGTGAATACCTGAGTAATATTTATGTATATCAGAAAGAACCATTTTTGTTTCTTGGATCTTGCGGCATTGCTCCTGTAAAGTTGTTCAAAGTTTGATCTGGTTCTTGCCAATCTCATCTGTCTTGCTCTTTTCTACTTTTGGTGCAGTAGTAGTAATTGTAAAGAAATCGGGTAGGTTTAGCCTTTACTGTTGCCTTTTACTTTTGAATCTTGCATAACACAGTGCAGGAAATGGTGCAGATTATATGGGTAAAATTTATTTGATTCTCTTTTCCAAATTTCGTTAGCCTCTGTCATAATCATAAAGATATAAGGCTTCATTCTTTGCTTTGTAAATATCCAGTTCATATGGTTTTAGAACCACTCATTTCCACATGAATTTTTTCAGCTCAAATTGGTCATTTAACTCGTTTTTAGCTGACAAAAAAGGATATTTTTAATGTAGAAATTTAAAAAAACATTTTTTTTATCGAAAAGCAATTCATTTATGACTAAAGATGACTTGCATCTGAAAGTATAATGTGACCTCATTAAACCCTACATCAAAAAGAAGAGTACCACACTCCAAATTTACTAGTGACTACGGACAAGGTTCTAAAATTCGTTAGTCGGTCGGCCGGTCGGGGACTAGCGAGTAGAGAAGTAGTCAGAGAGTACTCGGTTTTTAATTTTTAGATTTATTTTTATTTTAAAAACATATAATTAAATATAATTTTTTAAAAGGTAATATAATGTCTAAAATAATAAAAATAGTCAATAAAATGCCGAGTTTGGCCGATTTTTTTCGAGTTAGCTGATTTTTTTTCGAGTTAGGCCGATTTTTTCCGAGTTGTACCGACTACTCTGCCGATTTTCTTCCGGCCGACTTTGTATTCCGATTTTCTTAAAATCGTCTCGAGAGGACGCCGACTAGCGAGTACTCGCCGAGTACTCGGCTGACTAGGCCGAGTTTTAGAACACTGACTACGGAGGTCAGCTGCAAGAATATGACTTGGCCATTCTGGTTGTCTCCCACAGAAAAGTTGGAGACGAAACAGAAATCACACATTTAGCAATATAATGCGTTGTCTTATTACTACATCTAGGGACAAAGCCCAAACTGAACGACTAAAAAAAACTACTAAGAAACTTAATTTCATTAACAACTACACCATTGATGCTGAGGTCCTCCAGAGTACTGATGACCCCAGTATAGCTTGGCAATCTGTTTCCACTTTAATATGACGAAAGCCTTCTTGAACGCAAAAGTACAACCTGCTCCACAGTGTCAACAACTCGCAACGAAGAGGATTGATGGATCTCCTCTCTGAAAATGCTAGCACTTCCACACACTGGCCTTGCTCATTTCTACAAATAGCTCACGTCCCAAAGAGGCTATTTTTTAGGTCCAAGCCACTAAACTTGGTTTTTTCCAACCTTCACTCTCCTTTTGACTATTTCTCTACTCGGCAGATCTGTCCATGCTTAAGTTAACCTCCCAACACCTTATTCCTATCTCCCACCATTTCTGGACAGTGCAAAATTTTGTACTCAATTAGCTGGTTCGGAAAAACAAAATCGGAAAAAAAAATGGCGGTAGGGTAATGAAATAAGTGAAGAAGAAAGTGCATGACAGAGGGAATCTGATATTGACGGTAGGTGGCGATCCCGTACAAGCTGAACAGGACATTTCTCTGCACACGTGTTGCGATGTCATTGGAGATTTGATTGGGGGACAGTGTACGGCCAGATCTAGCGTGGAGGGTATCAGAAGAGAGAGAGAGGAAATCTAGTGTGAGGAGGAACCGAGATGGGCGGGTACAATATTACGTCGTTTAGCTTCTTGATGATGAAGAAGAAGGTCCCTCGTGTGAAGACCTCTGCTGAAGCCGGAAAGCCGTCCAAAGTGTCCAGCATGTGTGTTGGATTCACCGTCGTACATTTTGTTTTCGACTTGCACTTTTTGGGTTCGTCATCAAAATGGTGAGGCTTTGATCAAACCCAACCGTTTGAGACCCTCCGGGAGATTGTCTTGGTTGGGACGATGTTTCACTGACTATATTTTCAAACACTACACATTGTTTTCTGGAATATTTTTCTTATGAAATACGTGAAATTGATAAATGATGTTATCGAATTTAAATCCAAACCTATCGAACGATATGTTTGAGCGTTGAATATATTGTCCGGCCGATGGAAAACTATCACCATGAAAAGGATTGATTTCTTTCAGATGATGACAATGTTCATGACAATCATTAGTTTGAGCTATAGGCAATGGGCTTCATTATGGTAGCAATCCTAGCATAGATGATTAGAAGTAGGGGCACAATAATTGGTAGATATGTCATTCGGTTGGTTTGAATCGGTAATAGTATTACCAACTTCAAAACTAAAATTTTTGGTAATTAAATATGACTACTAAAAACCAATCAAATTTTTCGGTATGAGATAAATCTTACCAAATTGGGTATTTCGGTTATCAGCATTATCAAATTTTTCAACAAATATATTTTCAGAATATAATGAAACAATAGAGAAAAGCAAAATTTTTATGATCTAGTAATTGAAACAATGAAACCACAACGTGCCTACTAATGTGATATAATTATATGTAAACGTACATATTTATGAACCAACCATACAAAGAAAGCAATTTTTTTTGAAAATATTGTGAAATAAGATATGATCAGTATGGTGAAATACAACTATCATAAAAATATCACATTTTTCTTGTAACGTTTGAGTCTTGATTAAAGCGGTCAATCTTATCTATTCTTATGATTCTCCATGGGAAACTATATCGTCCAGATATAAACTTCCTAATATTCTTATACGGAGCATTATTTCTCATTCATATGAGAGGGTATGCGCGAAATAATTGATCAAAATAAGACATAAAAGACTAAATAATAGCATTTTCGTGTAATAAGTAACATCACATTAAAGTTGAGCGCGTTGGTCAAGATCTAAATGTTGTCGAAAATAGATGATATTTGTTCCATAGTTGTATTTAGTTATACTAACCAAATCAGATGGATGAATTTAAGTTTTGTAAATTTTAGTCATAGAAACTACATGTCTGCTATTGTGGTATAACTTGTGCAAGTGTGTTATGCGCAATTGTAGATGTTTGTGAACTAATCGTAAAGAAAGCAATTTTTTTTTTGAAATTCAGTGAAATAAGATATGATTAGTATAGTGAAATACATCTAGAGTAAAAACTGTCACATATTTTTGATAATATTTGTACTCAGACCAAAGCGTCAGTCTTATTTACAATAATATGAGTATTAAAATAACTAGCATTTTGGTAAACTCAATATTTACCAAAAACCAAACCAATTTTTTCTGTGTTTCTCGATTTCAATTATTTCGATTTTTATTACTAAGTTTTGATTTATTAAATCAAAAATATTCGGTTGGTTTTTGATCGGTTTGGTTTTTATCATACCAAATGACAGTCTTAGATGGATGAAAAGAAAGGCCTAAACCCCAACTAAAGGCTCCTGCAATCCTGTAGATGAATTGGATTGCCAAATTGCAAAGCTAGCTTTGAATGGGCTATAGCTTCTGAAACAGGGCCTTTGTAATATGTGGATCCCTCCTAGCGCTTTTACAATCTTAAATTTTTTTATTTTGTCTAGAGTAGAGGTATCATACGTTCCTAACAAAGTAATAAGGATGTTAATGAATGCTCTAATTCTACGATTGACGATTGATAGATGGCGGAGAATGAACTCTTCTAAAAACTCAATATCGTAGTTACAATTTTTTTTAAAGTTTTTTTCCTTTAAACGATGTGTGGTCATTCCTAAGTTTATTGCCATGAGAAAATCGTTGTTAGAAAATGTTAAAGAGCCATATCTAAATGTGGCCATTTGTGCGTCTTCTTTACAAGACAGCAATTCTCCTCTGTCCAATCTGATGAATTGTTTCCACAACGTATTGGTTTTTCACCAAACTTCCTCAGACTCCAGCAATCAACTCCTGTAATATCTCCCTTGAGAGACACTACCAGCCATTTTTGAGTTTCACCCAAATGAGTGAATGACCCAAGTTGGTAAAATCTCAGCCAAAACCTTTTCAAGCCAAATTTGCCAATTTTTTAGAAATAAGATGTAAAGATATATGGCATAGAATAGTGATTTATAGTGGGAAAATGGTGGTGGCATATATAAGCCTAATGATAGTGACCATGGTGCCTCTATCTCTAAATTATCTTTTTTTCCTGGATTGTGTTTGCTCTATGGCTGGCATTTAAATTCATTAAAATGTCTATTCTGATAGGCACAGAAATTCACAATAATCTACATAATATCCACCTAGGGCCGGCCCTGAGCATAGGCCCAGAAGGCCTACGCATAGAGTCCCCAAACCTAAAGGGCCATAAAAAAAAACCCAAACATTTTATCTTTCTGAAATTGATGTATATTTTATATAATAATATTATAATATATATTTGTGAACAAAAGTTGTGTTGCTTTAGTGGGAAAGTTTGTGATATAGCTATATCTTATATATGGGTCATCGTCATCTCAAGTTCAAAACGAGTCTTCAACTTTTTTTTATCGTTTATTTCCTTTTTTAGCATTACAGTGGATCCTGTTTTTTTTTTACAATAAATACCCGTTTGATACTAATTCTAAGAGAATAAAGACCATTCCAATGAAAATCATTTGTCAATGCCCATTTACACAAATCTTAATCAAAAGACTACAATGTCTTTCATTAAATATCAACCATAAACTCTTCTCTTTATCTCTCTTAACCCGATCAAGCCTCCCTCCCTCTGAGTTTTCAATATCATCTCTCTCTCACATCCTCACATCGACCTGAAGCCTGCTAACGTCGCGACTCCACCGTCGATGAGAATGTACGATCTAGATCGTAGCTACAGATGCGAAGGCTACCGTCGTTGTTGACCAAGTCGGAGGCTGCCGTGGTGAGCCAGCGCGAGTCCACGGCGACATGAAGACGCCGATGAGGCTAGATTTCTCTCTCTCGCTCTTCAATTCTCGATATAGAAACTTCTATCTCCTCTCTCTCTCTCTAGATCAGACATGAGCCCGTACTCATCCAAGGCGGAGCTTCCCCGTCATTGTCGTGGAGATTGAAGCTATGGTTGATGTATACTAGGGTTAGTAGACTTTAGTTTTTTGCATCTAAGTGATTTTTCACTGTTTTTAATGTGTATAATGAGTTTTGGAGATACTGTTTTGCAAGTTTACTACGTCTGGTACAAGTTTATTAGGGGTAGTAAACTTATTATTTACTACCAATGCCTCGAGTTTGTTCATCTGCTAGAGTTTACTACCCTAGTAAAAGTTTACTAAGGGTAGTAAACTTTAGATTTTGCCTCTAAGTTGATTTTTCTCTTTTGATCTCCTCTCACTCTCTAATTGTCACTCATAGAGCCTTCGTCTCCACCATCTCCTACGCCTCATCCTCGCCTCCACCATCTCCGAAGAGCTCGTCCTCCCCTCCACCTAATCTCTGCCTCGTCCTCGTCGGTTGTTGCAACACTGAGTTTGAAGAGTAACATCAAATCCAAATCTGGTCATGTCGTCTACACGCCGGCGCTAGGAAACGTCGATACTGGAGTTAGTAGACTTGGATTTGATGAAATACTTGGGTTAGTAGACTTGGTTTTGAAGTATACTAGGGTTAGTAAACTTGGTTTTGATATATACAATGTGTTATTAGACTTGGTTTGGAGTACACTGGGGTTAGTATATTTGGTTTTTAGTATACTAGGGTTATTAGACTTAAATTTGGAGTATACTATGGTTAGTAGACTTGGATTTGATGTAGATGTTGCCCAGTAAACTTTATGTAAAAGTTTATTGCCCCTAGTAGAAAAAAATCCGGTTAAATATTCTCCGACAACCGAAGATGCTCCGACAAAATATTCTCTCTCCTTTTTTCTCTAAGTGTATAAAGAATAAGGGTAAAATTGTCTCAAAAAATAAAATTTTATTATAAATTTAATAAAGATTTGTATATTTTGGCATTAGTAAGTACACCTTGTATTGGAATGGACATTTGACTTTTTAATTCATTGGTTTGAGTTTTGATTTTTCTTATTTTGTGCAAATGATCATTCTCTATTTTTTAATAATAAAAAATTGTTATTTCGATCAAGTTAAAAATATTATTTTTTAGTCATAAATCATTTAAATGACTAAAAACCTTACATTTAATTAATTTTTACCTTAATTTGAATACATTATTCGACCCAAATAATATTTATATTAATATTTTACATATATAAGTAAAAAAAGATTTCTTAAACTTCGAGTGTCCCTTGTAATTGGTTTCTGGCTCCGTTATTGATTAGAATTAATTTTTAATTACATTTAATCTCGTTAGTTGTTAATGCAATCTAGTTTTGGTAGTAGTATATATTTAAAATATTTTAAATTACCTTAACACAGAAAAAAAAATTATGAATTTATTTGAAAATGAAGAGACCCCAGTTTTATTTGTTGTTTAGGGCCCCAGAAAACTCAGGGCCAACCCTGTACCCTTGTTTTCCTTGCAAACCAAGTTTTCATGACTTTGCTTAAAATCAACATTCTTTTTGCAGGCTGAATATAATCCTAAAAGAATGGTTTAAGTTTTGTCTAGTGTGCGTTAGGGAAAAAAACTTGTACTCAAAGTCAAAACCAAATCAACCTCTTTTAACCCTATGTCCTTAGTTATTATTTTACTGTTGTGTTGTCCTATATTTCCATGTAAGATGCTAGAAATTGTCAATCAAAATTCATGAATCATACTCATTATATACTTTTTTTAATGATCATTTTTTCTTAATTTTATATTAAAATATAGTAATATGGAGTAGATAACCATTATATATATTTCTGAAAATTATACAACCTTATAAGGTTTTTTAGCTTATACAATCAAACCATATACTTATAATTTACTGGCTTTTGCGTCAGTTTTGTGGTTAAGGTGTCCGCCTATCCAACAAGTTAGCGGGGGAGGGGGTGTTCGAAAGCTGGTATGATAGTGGTGGTGGCAGTGGAGTTGGTCTGGTTGTGGTGCTTGGTGCTTGCTTGTTCCTCAAACCCAAAACCAAACCAAAATATACTTATAATTTAATAAATTTCTCACACGATCTTGTTTGTCTTTTATACGCATGACAACAAATCGACTTTTATTGTATGCTCTATTTGAGATTATGAATGACAAAATTGTTTTTAATTTAAAAATAATAATAATAATTTTATAAACTTCTAACTAACTTTATGATAAGGAAAAACCCAGACCGATGCTAAAGATGACATCCACATTATTGGGTTCTTATACTGGCTTAAAACAAGGGTTTAGCTGAAGTGGATAGCATTTGGAGTCAAAATGTCAAGAAAAACAAGGTGGCAGGGGAGAGGACTTAAAGGTCCACTAGGTAGTAACTAATAAGTGAAAAATCCACCCAACAAAACAAAACAGAAATTAGAAAATGTGACATTATAAAATGTATCTTCAAAACATGATTTAAAGATCCAAAGCAAGATTAGTTTATTCTGCCATGATCCTTCTTTTTTTTCTTAACTACCATTATTTTGAAAGTAAATATAGATATGAAAAAGACTTTACACATACACTGCCAAAATTACAACATGCACATATATAAGTGGGTAGTTTAGTTAGATTATTCTACAAAATGAACATAAATAAAGGTCCTTATGATATTAATTAGGTTGGATTAGTTTATGGTAGAAGGATGAGGAGCTGCTAAAGGAGTCAGGCGTTGGGAAAGAGAGTAGGTGGGTGAAGAAGCAAGTGAATGTGCAGGTGGCTAGGAAGGTTTTCTCCACTTGCAAATATGAGAATCATGGCGGGTTTGAAATCTCTAAGAAATAAGTGGCAATTGAGACTGCTAGCTCTATTGTTTAATGAGGAGCATTGACAATTTGCCAAATTGAAATTGAATAACAAAAGTAGCCTAATGCTTATGCTCACTTAGCTAGGCTCTCATTATAGATTTGTTAATGCTTGGTAAGGTTATTCTTAATCCAACCTTTTTAGCTAGGCTCTCATTATAGATTTGTTAATGCTTGGTAAGGTTATTCTTTGTTTTCTAAGTGTTCATGCAATCATGTACTTAAATACCATTTACTTGTGCCTTCATCATTTGCCTAGCTAAGTGAGCATGTTCTTAAAATTATAATTTGTAGGTTTGACTGGATCATCAAATATATTGAAATTTTACAGAGATGATCTATATATATAAATCTATATATTAGACAGTGATGATTTGATTTAGTGATAAAAAAGTTGATGTAATCCTTGATCCCTCATATATGTTAAAAATAGATCCCTCATTAGAAGGGAGCTGTATATATATCCCTCATCGCAAGCGGCTCACCTTGAAATTGGAGAGTGGTGGTATTGACCGGAGTGAACGACAACGGTTAATTAGCGGCGGTTGACCAGCAATGGGCAACCACGGACAAAGGGTCAAGGTGAGCAGCGGTTGAGTGATGAGGGATCGGTTAAACTTGTGCAGTTGAAATTGAGCGTTGAACTTAACCGGGTTGATGCTGACGGAGTGCTCGATTGTGGTTAAGTCTATGTGGTTATCTCTGATGCGGGTGAGCTTTTATGCGGGTAGCTCCGGATGTGGGTTGCTTGGAGTTGATAGCGGATGTCGAGGAGGAACGGGTTACTCGGAGTGCGGGTTTCTTGGAGAGAAGTGGTTGGGGATGTGGTTGGTTGGCAGCGGGTTGGCCTGCAGGCATCTCAGCAGCCACAGGCATCCTAGTAGCAGCGGTTCATTGTCACTTGGATGTCTAGATTAAATTGTTACGCCCCAGCCCAAGTTCACCTCCCTAAATTCAGGATAGGACGTGTGGGACCCATTTCGAGAGAGATTTACTCGTAATCCCCTTTGAGAAGGGGGTGTTACAAACTACCCCCTTACAAAAATTTCATCCTTGAAATTTCCATTACAAAACATAAAACTAATCGTCATTCCCAATGACACCATTCAGTTAAAGATGATCCACATTACAAGACTTTATTTGTCCAGCCGTTAAGGAATGTCGTCAAGTTCCACTGGACCGAACTTCAAGCAAACAAGAGTCACAAGTTATACGTACCAATTCTTTTAGAAACTAAAGTCTCTTCGTAGTTACAATACGAGATACACAACAACGCCCGCTTTGAAACACTTTATCGGGCACGACACCCTAGTCTCATCACTTTCGTCGTAAATCGACTCCACAAGGCTTGCCTCTTAACTCTTCTCAAGTTAATTCCCGAAATGGCCATTAAGACAAGCTGGTAGCTTTCTGAGACATAAACGTAGACTAACTCGTATTCAATACATATGCTCCACTTTTACAACTGCCACACTTGACACTTAACGCCAATGTCTTCCTCGTGGAAGGATGGAACTGCTACAGTCCATCACCTTAGGGGAAACTCACACGTCTCTCGCACCTTTCGAGACAACAGAAACGCTCACTTTCTACACTAGGCCTTGAAACCATGGAGGTATTATCTCCTGCATCCTTCAATTAAAAATTCTCATTTCTCGTTCCTTGTACCCTAACTTTCGATCACGGGGCTCAAACGAATGCGCATACCATAATGCGATCTTGAAACTGCTCACTCGTGCTGATGAATCCGCTAAGAAACTTCGCGCGAACATGGATGTCATCTTCACATATTCAGTCACAATGAATTTCCTTATCCTACTCCATTCTCTCAGAAAAAGAGTCTATAGTAAGGCATTTCACAACAATAAGAGATAACAAGCTCACACACTAACTCCTGTGTGCTCAAGTCCTGCCTAAAGGACAAGAGTTCAACTCAAAATCTCCTTCCTCATTAGTGGGTTTTCCTCTAAGAGATACCCTGTTCTCTTTTACCAAAATTAATACCACTCATGCCCACGATCATAAGCAAACCAAACCGTCTCCAACAATACCCTTAGAAACTCGGAGTACCTCACTCCTACATCTTATATATCATCCATAACCAGCGTGGACATGTCAGCCTCCCAAGCTAGGGCTCGAATTTCTCAGACGCGGAAAGCTTTAGAGTGAGTGGACCAAAAATCAATGCCAATAGTAATGGTTCAAAAACCATAAATTCAAATTTCATTTTTTCCCGAAAACAATCCAGGTCTTATGCCAAAAATAAATAATTTCCCGACCCACGGCCACATTAATCCAATCCCGTCATGCATCCAATATAAAACAAATTGTGGCCTATAGCTAAATATAAATCAACTCGTGGCCTGCAGCCAAATATAAATCAATTCGTGGCCTGTAGCCGAATAAAACAAATCATGGCCTACAGCCATATAAAATCAAATCATGGCATGTAGCTGTATAAAATCAAATCGGGAAAAACATTTCGCAAATGATCGATCACACATAACAGGGTCAGAGTAAAGAGCTTTAGCGTACCTCTCAGTGAGGACGCAATCCTGTGCTAACACTACCATCTCCCCTAATGGAAGAGGAGCTCTCCATTGGCGCGCTTCCACTCCGCCGATCGAGGAGCACCGCCTGTTAGCTAATAACAAACAATACATCTGACGAACCTTCATGACAGTGAGCCTCACAAGCTAAGGTCAGAGCTAAGAGCTCTAGCGTCTCATCCACTGTCTACTGAGAACAAAAATCTCGCATAACATCCACTCTCTGTAAGAACACATATCCAGCGCTTCGACTCCGCCGAACGAAAAACTCCGGGTAGGCGTGCTTCTACTCGGCCGAACGAGGAGCACCGTCTGCTAACTATAATCATTCGACGACCCTTTATGGTGAAATTAAAACAAATTCCCGATATTTTCATAAATCCAGGCCCGAAGCCCATTTATAAAATCTAGGTCCGAAGCCTATTTATAAAATCCAAACAATTATCAAAAATTTAACCTAATCCCAGCAACATGCCAAAAACAATTCAAACTCGGCAATGCCAAACATAGAAATAACAGTAAAACATCGGGTCTGATTCCCATATGTACGCCGAGACTCTCCCGTCAAAAACCACTCAAAACCCAAGTTAAAATAAGCGAGCTGAAATCCATAAATCAAATGGAAATAAAAGAATAAAAACCCTCCAGTGAGGTGCTCGTAAAACCAAAGGAATCGAAAATGTACAGAAACCCGAAAAATCATTCGTTCTGGGAACATTTTAAAACCATTTAATTATTAAACCATGACATGTATTTCTTTAAAACAAATCAAAGGTCCACTCATCATACTGGCCATGCATCTCCTGCTCCAGGTACGGTACTCGTCCTCATATTCGGTGACGTCTCTCTTGCTCGAAAGCCGTTCCCTAACCGTCGTAAAATATTCCTCCTCGAGCTTTATGGATCCACCACGCATTCGCTGCGCCACTATGATATTTTACATAATCTGTCTCTCTTGACCTTATCCAACACCTCAATCACCGGATCATCCCTGATCCTCCTCGAATATAAATACGCAACTTTAATGTGTTGACATAAGTGATCATACCTACTCTGTTAACCCATCAATCAAATGTAGGACGAGAAACGACTATCGAATAGTCTAACAGTCAAATTTTTCCTAGTTTGTCCAGGAAAATAAATGATTGACTATAGGGTTGACCAAGTCTTTCTTGGGTTGACCAGAAAATTGACCAAAACCTTCTGACTAATCGACAAGGATCAAACCCAAATAAACTCTCAAATTATCGATTTATAAATTCGAATAATATTAGACACACTTTTAAGCCAATTTGCGCCAAATATTGAAATTCAAATTTACCTTTTTTCCAAATCTGGCTCGTTACTAAACTTACGAACCTCTCGATTTTTCGATCCAACGAAAAGTCTATATCGACTTCTAAAAGCAATTGATGTCGCAAACTTTACTGTTACGTTTAACTTCACTAATTTCAACTCCAGGTGGCCACCTTTGCCACCACACATACTAACAAATAACGACTTATTCCACTTGGAAAGTCGATAAAACATTTAAACATTTCCAAGGACTATAACTACCCAAACCATTGGTCCGAGCTTTGAACCTAAGCTCTGATATGAATTTTCATGCCCCGGCCTGAGTTTACCTCCCTTAACCCGGGTTAGGACGTGCGAGACTCATCCTAAGAGAGATTTACTCGTAATCCCCCTTGAGAAAGGATAACCCTTTTTCCCAAACCATTTTCAAACAGTCCAAACGATACCAGAATAGACCTCACAGCCGGAGGTTATCCCGATTTTCGCATTTGGATCTCAAACCAATCATTTTAGAGGACCTAGGGTTCTAATATTATTTGTGACTGTACCCAAATCCTGATCAGGCTACATATGTATCCTGTACTCAAGGATCAATCCACACGTAGCTCTTATATAATTAACTCCCTAATCAGGCAAAATCCCGTTTTTCTAATTATCGGGCGATCTAATATTATGGATAGCTTACGTCTATCGCAACCGTAGTTCAACCTCTACACTGAAGTATCCACTAATCATCTATCTATCGAGATTAATCCTAACATTCAACCATTCTGATGCACGATATCCAAACATACAAACACATAAATATAATATAAAGACATGCATGTAAAAATATATAAATCCCCCAAGGCCACATAAGTAAAACCACCCAATGGGCACCCATGTGGTTAACGTGAACTGTTAGGGGCATTTAAAAATTTTTGACTTTAGCGGCAGCCTTGTAAATAAACAAAACCATCAAGGGTGTTTCTGAGATTTCACCCTCAGTGCAATTTACTCACCTCGAAATCCGGCTGCGTCAACTACCGCCACACGGTAACTCCTCAACACTTGGTCGATCAATATACACATACAAATATATAATCGACCTTAGTTACCACACGAAGGTAATAATAACTCGATTCGACTGAACGTCACATTAAACGGTAACTGAAACCGACAAATTATATATCCACACGCTCGTATTGACAAGTACATAAACCTGGGACAACTCACTTCCCTTGAGGGTATCAGACGCGCAGCCACAAGCGGCTGCCCGTGGGCCCCATGCGCCACCACCCTCAAACCTGTCAACTTCACCAAAAAACTACGTACATGCAACCACAACAACCCTAGGAAGCCTATATGAGCAACCAGAACTCTCAAAACTGCCTGGCGTGCCTATACGCGCAGCCACAGCCAGCGGCGCGTGGGTGTTACGCTTCTCTACTAAAAACACAGAATTTCCACAAACTCAAAACAAAAAAGTTGAAGATCAAAGCAAGAGGAACAACTTTAATACATGGAGTTTTGATCAACTCGGCTAGGAAGTGACCCAAACCTGGCCCAAAAAGGATGCCTACATCTCAGCCGCTCCTGCCGCCGTGTTGAGCTTCAAAACCACCGGAGGTCGGCCCAGAACGCATTGGCCGTCCTTTCTAGGCTGGTTTCATTCCTTGTCGCCGCCCCACGCTGGAGAACTAGTCGGGTCAGGAATCGGGTTTCGACACTGTACTGTTCAAACCCAGATGCGCCGTTCCAGACCGAGCTGGACCACGCGACCACTACAAGGAGGCTCTCACGGAGGAGAGGAAGAGATCCCGACCGGCGTCGACGTCTTCGGTGACCAGACATAAAAGTCAGGTCAGGTCGGCCGGGTCAGTTTGAATTTTCAGATAGTGAAAGAACGCGCGCGCGTGTGGAAGGGGAGAAGAAAATGGATTATTTCCATTTTTGGAAACTCATTCCTTCTATTTATATACTTTCTAAAAATAGAAACTCAACTTCGGTTGACTATTACTTCTCCACAGTGTATCCGATTCACACATGTCGTGTGTCCACGGACTCGTATCATCGAGCATTACAACTCTCGTGAAGGAAGTTTTTCGAGAAAGTCGACGTAGCAAAAAGTCAACCTTTGACCCCTTTTATTAAGTTGTTTCTGAGCGTCTCTCGATTCCGAACACTTTGACACTATTCTCGAAGGTACGAATACACCAATACTACAAAAAAATTTCCAGGTTATTTCACTCGTTATTAATTCGGTAGAACTAACAGCTCAGTTACAACCATCTGTAACATGCCTGGTCCCATTAAAAGGGTAAATTTTTGAGACGAGGTGTTACAATTATTATGGATACCCAATGCATCACATTAACCAATTTAATTACCAAGAGTTGATAAATCGATAAGTGAATCACCTATTTTTACTTCAAATGGTCAAATTGACATTTCCAGAATTCTAGAATGACCGTGGGCCTTGGTCTGATATGATGGCCTAAACCGGTTCGTTATTTTGAAGTGGTCTGCCGAACTTTGAGCATGTTGGCTTCTCGCTGAAGCTGTGATGATCAAACTGAGAATCATGGTATTTAAGAAAGCATGGTCAATGGTTATACTAATTGAATATTTTTTATTTTTGTCAAAAAATCAGTGTTTGTGCATAAGGTATCGTTGGGATAATCTTATGTATTAACGGGATGTTGCTGATGATTAGTAGCAAAACACAAGGTTTATAGTGGTTCGTCTTGTCATCGGTGAGAAAGACTACGTTCACTTAATATGTACTAGAGAGGTGAAAGTCTTGAATGGACCCCGACAAGTGTTACAAGTTGTGTGTTGTCTATATGTGATGTGTCCATGTGTGAGTGGGGAGGAGTCCCTTTTATAGGGAAATGAGACTCCTCTCTTTACAATGTCTTCAATGTGGAACTAAAGGTCATATTCTAATTTTCAAGTGTTGCATGAACACGTGTTGGTGAGGTCAGGAGAGTGACTTGCCGGTAGACTCTTGGTGACTTTTTGGTACCGACGCGTAGCTTGCATGTTGGGTTTCATGATTCACGTTATGGTCGGGTTTCACCATGATTCATGGGCTCATAAAAAGAGTCTCAATTATGCTTGGTAGTGTAGGCATATTAGCCATAATAATGGCAACACATACAATTGGTGTCTTATGGATGTGATGTGCCGCGAATGACATGTGGCGATTTGGGCTCTCCCTCTGAGGTTGGTGCACTCGTTTGATCGGCGCCGGACAGGTGGGGTTGTGACTGCGGGAGTGCGCTTACCCGGGTCCTGTCCGACATTGGCATGGCTGGCAGTGCAGAGATTTAGCTCAAAGGGTAGTAATGATGCGATTGACTGGGTTCGAAGTCGATGATTATGGCTTTCCTCCTCTAGTGATTTTGTTGTATGGCCCATTTGTTATTAATATTGCCTTTCACAATCCTTTCTAGGTTCCTCCGGTTGTGACTTGTGGCGCAAGTGTGAGTTTCGGCGATGACAACATTGGCGGCAACGTCGAGATACTGCAAGATTAGGTAGATGCTAACATCTGTGGGTGACGAGTAAATCTATCTCGGACTTTGTTTGGGCCTGAATTTAAAGACCAGTTTTGGATATTTTTTCATAATGGGGGATTCAGCCGGGGGTCCCTTTTTTGGGGAAAACATGTCCGAAGTTAGCTCCCAGTTGTGTCTTTGAATTTTCATCAGATTTGCTAAGGCTACTCTGGACGGGCTTAATAGCTAGTAAGAATGTTTGTAGTTAGGCAATGATTCTTTGGTGAGCCTCATTGTGGACTGAAGTTTTACCCGGCCCTTTATTAAGGCGGGTCAATCCAAGCCCTTCTTAAGTAGGATAGGGTAGGGTAAGGGTTGAGTAAATGAAACCCGACTCTACTTACGACCCTACCCTAATAAGCCATTTAGGGCCGAACCCGGCCCAACTCTAAAAGCCCGCCGTTTAGGTCCTAATAAATTCTTATTTTTATATTGTTTTAATATGTTTTTTATTTTTTTTAGATACAATACAACTAATCTTCTCTTTTATAGTTGATTTGCTAACTTTGTTCATTTGATTTCCTTTTGTTTTGTTAATTAACTATTGTATTTTGATGATTTAGAGCATTAGTTCGTGAGATATATGAGTATAACCACTTAGTTTATAAATAAATGTCTTAAATTAAGTATAATGTGTATGCATGCATGTTAAATATAACATAAAAAATAAGGTTCATTACATATAATTCTAAAGCTAAATTGTGAGAAAAAAAAATAACAAGCTCATCTTAGCCCTGTTTAGCCCTATTTAAAGGGTCGGCCCTGCCCAACCCTATTTGTCCTAACAAAATGGGCCGCTAGGGCTTACATATTCAAGCTTTGGCCCTACCCTACCCGGCCCTAAATTTTGTTGACATTGACCGAGCTCTACCCTACCCTAAACCCTAAAATTTAGGGTCGGGCCGGCCCTAACCTGGCCCATGATGAGGCCTAGGTTGACACAAAGGTATGTAAAATCACAAAATATACGCTTCGCAAAAACTGGAGTCAAGCATAATGAAACCTGAGGTTACCTTAGGGTTTCAGAAGCAGGGAGACAGTGGTGGGTACATTTCTCCACTGGTTTCTGGGTATTTTCTAGTGTTATCTCGTACGGGTATTGGCGACGTTTGGATCTGTGTTCGAGTTAGGCTCAGTTTTGCTAGTAATTTGTCACCCATGATCAAAGATAAGAGAAACAGGAACATTTGACTCTGATTACCACTTGATGCAATAGAAAGTATGAAGAGCTAACTAGTGTTACATCGTAGTAGATGAAGAGCTCTCAAACGAAGAACTTTATATGATAGTTCTGGTGAAAACTAGAGAATACTAAATAACTCTTACGGTTATTGATTTAATTGATAAACTGATTGTCTGCTACCCATTTGGGTGCTTAAAACTAGAAACTAAATCCTAAGGCAACTAACATCGAAGTCTAAAAGCCCAAGGATAAATTAAAAATAAATCTAAAAATAACTAGAAAATATAAAATACTGAAAACTAGTAAATCGTTGTTTTGAGGCCCAAGACAAACCCGGATGGCCAAAAAAGCCCACATGTCGTAGCGAACCAACGAGTTTGACACGTTTTGCCTTTTTCCGCTTCTAGTAGGGTATAATAATAGTCATTCGGACATCAAACACCAAATCTGCAGCAAACCAGGTTTAGACCCTCAACGATCGATCTTCTCTTCAATGTCATATGTCATCCACCCTACGTCAGCACCAGGCACAACCTAGCTTTGGTGCTCACCAAATTGCAACTTAAGGTATTAGGGCTATAGTGTTGTCAAAGGGTGGAGTTGGATGATGCATGAGAGTGATTTGCATGCCGACTAAGAAACAGGGACGATCATGTGGGAAACTGAACAATCGTAAATTAGGTCGTCACCTTTTGTGTCACATTCCGATCCTAGAATTATTTTGCGGTTGGTTACTTTGGTCTTTAATCATTTAAAGTAACTGTTTGACCGTAAAGTTGACCTTTCGTAAAGTTAAGAATTTGGAAAAACCTTCTTCATGAAAGTTGTAGAGGATCTCGATACGAGTTCGTGGGCATGTAGCACGCTTGAATCGGAGTTCATATGAAGAAGTTATAAGTGTACGAAGTTAGGGACATATGGGTAATTTTGCAAAAAAGGGCGATAAATAGCCTGAAAATTTTAGAAATCGGGCAGAAAATCTGCCGGAGCTTCTCGGCGTTGCTGCCGCCGATCCAGGCCACTTCAGGCCGCCGCATCTGTCCTAAAAGGAGCGCCTCTGAGTCTACTTCAATTCTAAGTAAGCTTTTCGACCTATCTCTTATTAGTTTAGGAGAAATTTCAATTTGATTACCGAGTGTACAGTAGGAGATCTAGATCGCATTTCTCCCTCCTCAAGCCACTAATTTGTAAGTTATATATATGGTTAGAATGGGTTTAGGAGTACTACTCACCCCTAAAGTTTGGTGAATTGATTTGAAGTGTGGAGACATAATCGAATTTTTGAAGTTTTTAAAAATATTTGGTTTTTACTTTTTCCTTCGATTGACCTAGCTAGAGGCCGAATTGGTCTTCGAGTTGAACTAGGAAGTTGTTCCAAATGATAAGGTGAAACTACTGTTAAAATTTGGTACGATCGGAGGCTGCCAGAATTTTGGCCGATGGCCGTCACTTTTTGGGCAGATTGTCATGCCCATAAAATAGTATAAAATGAGAGGAGTCTATGGTTTAAATTTGGTAATTTTTGGAGGAGTTTTGGTTAGGTTTTGGAATTTTTCAAGTTTAATATTATCGGCGGATAATAAAATGTTATTCCGACCATCGATTATTGCCGATTAAGGTTTGAGAAATATTTTAAGGACTCCTAAGCTATTGTTGAAGGTTGGGGATTTTTGTTGATTAAATTTGAGAGTTTTGGCAGAGGGTAACGTTATTGCCAATTTTAAATAATTATTCTTTTGGCAATTGAGATTTATTATTATTCGTTGAACAGGAGAAAAAGAGTTCTTGCTTGAGAAGCGATCCGGATTTCGTCAGGCTAAGACCTATGTCTGTGAGTAGACTTTTTTATTTTAAACCGTGCATGCTCAAATATTTTTTTTAAATATTTAGAAACAACATGATTTTGTTGATTTAATGAGCCTGTGAGACCAGGAAGGTGGGTTGTTCCCCTCCCGGACGCTCCTTGTACTGTTGGCTGAAATTTTTGTTATGTTGATTATATTTGGAAATGCATTGTTTTTAGGGTGGTCGGGGAACCGTGCTTCATACATGACATTTTTGTATTTGTTTTCTTCGCCAAGAAAGGTCGTTGTATATATTATCATTGCTAGCTACCCACACGGGCCTCCTACTTTAGATGTGAAGCGGGGCAATAGTAGCCTTATTTGACTCCGACCCTAGCTTGAGAGACTCATTGTCATGGTGAAATCTCTCCGACATGAAGGGTTGTTCATTACTTAGTAGCCTCCGGAACGCTCCGACCCTAGTCTAGGAGACTCTCCGTCATGGTGAAACCTCTTCTCCTATTTTTAACATTGATTTTTAAGCCAATGAGATTGGCAAGCGATGTTTAGTTTTTTCTGAAAGGATTATTTGAAATTTCTTTCCCGACGTGGTGTGCACATAGATTTTATGAAAAATCAAAGGGAGAGTATAAATCGATTATTTTCTCGCGCTCGGATATTCTTTTGTCCACTCACTCTAACATCCTGATTTTAAATGTTTTCCCCTGGACCCTTCGTTTTCAAATGCACGTGTTGCAGGGATACTGAAAGGAGGTCGTGCGTACAAAAGACAAGATATAGCCAACTAATCTGCTGAAGCTAGATATTTTACTTAGGTATCTCATCTATATAGATCTGCTCTGATTACCCCAACTTAGTTTAGTTTACTTTTTTGTGAAGCGTAGTTGTGGTTTGGGGAGCAGGATAACTCCAAGAGTTGGGGGTTGATTTAAATTATCATGGAAGCGCTGAGTTTGTTTGTAGGAAAGATTGTCCATTTCAAGGGGATTTCAGTAAGAAGTTTCCTTGAGATGGTATTCGCAGGATTTATTTCGGATTAAACGGGTTTAACTTGGGTGGGTCCTGACATTTTGTGTCAGCTTCTATGGTTTCAGTGCTCGTAGATTCTTAATAAGAGCGTTGTATGTAACGAGACATCCTATGAAAAAGTATGATAATTCTTCATTAATAAAAATTACATTGTTAGAAATAAATACACTTTTTATTTTATTTAGTAACTGAAGTTTACTTGATGAAAACTCGTTGATTCAGAGTAAAAAAACAGTTGTATGTAATGAGACATCTGATGTAAAAGTATAACAATCTTTTATTAATAAAAAGTAGACTGTTAGAAAATAAATACTCTTTTTATTTTATTTGGTAAGTGAAGATTACTGGATAAAAATTTATATGAAGCATTAATGAGATTTGCAAACGACGTCTTGTGTTTTTTATATCGACATTGGACACGTACCTCTCTCTCCTATTAATACTAAGATTGTCAAAATGATCAAAAGTCGAGAAAAGGACGTCTAATTGGTCCAGCCTTTGTAAATAACTAAAAGTCCCACATACTAAATGTTTTAGCAACCACCCCACCTCACCCAATTTAATAAACTAAATTCCTAAATAATTTCCTTTTTCTTTTATTGTTATTTTTAAATAAAATAAAAATAAAAGTCGATCTCTAAATAGCTGAGCTGCCTACGGAGGAACCTGGAGTTGACAAACAGACACGACCAATGAATTACGCCACTCCACTTGTGCTTCTCATCACTCCAATCCAACGGTGATCCTGGCACACATTTCCACACTTCCAGCGTTTTCGCCCCGGCCTGTGCATGCCAACGCCTCCCCCCGCGCGTGAGGCAGCCTCCTCCTCCACGAACCCAATTCAATCACGTCTTTCCCTCCTCCGGTCCCACCTTGCCGTCCACCATTCCAATTGGCGCGTGGCCCACGCGCATCCGTTGAAAGTAATAATCAAACTCACCCACGAGTTTACTTAAATCCCTGAACCTTAGTCAACGCTTGGGCATAAATATAAAAAAAACACAACCGCATTTTCAATATCTAAAAAATAAGAAAATAAAAAAGCCATTCGTTTCAAAACCTGAGCTTGAAAGTCAACGCCTTTCCATTCAGAGCTTCGTTTTGTTCTGCTGTCTCTTTCTCTCTCAGACTCCTGTCTCTGTCTCCCCCTTCCAGACTCGGCCATGAATTGAGTTAATGTACTCACACAACGTATCAGAAACGCCCTGATTCTTTCATTCAAATTCAAATTCTTTTTTGGTTCCGATCAGATGGGCAACAGCTTCGGAAAAGTAAGCGTCTGCTTCACCGGCGCTAAAGGAGTCCGTCGCCGGAACCAAGACGTCCCGATTTTATTATCCGAACCTTACGACGAGGGCCTCGGCCACTCCTTCTGCTACGTCCGACCCGACCCGACCTGGCTCGTCCGCTCGGAAAAAGCCACCACTTTCAAAACTATCTCCGGCGCTTCCGTCAGCGCCAACACCTCAACCCCTCTCTCCACCGCCCTCGTCGATCTCTACTCTTACAACAGCATCGATCGCGCCGCCGCCTTCGAGTCCTCCACCTCCTTCGCCTCGATTCCGCTGCAGCCAATCCCGCGGAATCTGATCAACTCGGGTCCGATTAACTTCGGGTCCGGAGTTCCCGGTTCGGGTCCGTTAGAGCGCGGATTCTTATCCGGCCCAATCGAGCGGGCGTTCATGTCCGGCCCGCTGGACCGCGGGATGTTCTCCGGGCCGATGGAGAAAGGCTACTCGTCGGAGCAGTTTCAGCGGAGCTTCTCCCACGGCGGCGGGTTCGCGTTTAAGCCGAGATCAGGAAGGCGGAAGATCATTCGTGTTCTTCAGAGAGCCATATCCAAAACTATATATCGCGGACAGAACTCGATTTTAGCGCCGGTTAAGAACCGCGTCGTTTCGGTGAAGGACCAGGACTGGATCGTCGGCGGTGATCATAAGCTCCAACACCATAACGAGAATTTGACTGTGAATTTCAGCAGCGAGGGGAGCTTGGAAGACGACGAGTCGTTGTCGAGTCAGAATCTACAGTGGGCGCAAGGGAAAGCAGGGGAGGATCGTGTGCACGTTGTTGTTTCAGAGGAGGACGGATGGGTTTTCGTCGGAATCTACGATGGATTCAACGGCCCGGATGCGCCGGATTATCTTGTGTCGAATTTGTACACTGCTGTCCATCAGGAGCTGAAAGGTGTGATTTGGGATGAATCAGCTGCGCCTGCGGATAGTGAGTTGGGAAGGAATCAGTTTGTTGAGGAAGAGAATTATCAGAGGAGGAAATGGGAGGATAATCAGAGGAGGTGGAGGTGTGAATGGGATAGGGAGAGAGTTGAGCTTGATCGGGGATTGAAGGAACAGTTGAATAGGTCTAGCTCAGATGGGTCATCCGCTAATAATCACCCTGATGTTTTGAAGGCTTTGTCTCAAGCTTTGAGGAGAACAGAGGAGGCGTATTTGGAAGTTGCTGATACGATGCTCTTGGAAAATCCTGAGTTGGCCTTGATGGGGTCTTGTGTTCTTGTCATGTTGATGAAGGGGGAAGATGTTTATGTGATGAATGTGGGTGATAGTAGGGTTGTTTTGGCGCAGAATGCGGAGCCAGATTATTGGCTTGGGAAGATTAGGCAGGATTTGGAGAGGATCAATGAGGAGACATTGCATGATCTCGAGGATGGCGAAAGACAGAATGCAATCCCCAATTTGAGTGCTGTTCAGCTGACAATGGATCACAGTACTAGTGAGCAAGAGGTGAAGCATAAGTCACTTTTTGTGGGTTCTGTTAGTTTGTGGATCAAACTAGTTTTGATGAGGTTAATATAAATCTCATCTTTTTTATGCTGCATTATTTTTTCAGGAAGTTCATAGAATCCAAAATGAACACCCAGAGGATGCTTGTGCTGTCATGAATGATCGCGTTAAAGGTTCATTGAAGGTCACCAGAGCTTTTGGTGCCGGTTTTCTCAAACAGGTGTTAATACATTTTGCAATTGCTTCTCCTCAGCTTTATTTCTTGCACGACTTAATTTTGAATTCATTTCATCTCATGTAATTATGTTGAATATCAACAGATCAACATTCATATATTTCCACTTAGATGATTCAAAAAATCTAATGACATGAATGAAACTTTATTTACCCTGAATCATACATTTTAATGCTTTGGGGAATGGGGAGGTGAAGCTAGGCTTATGTGTCCCTAAACTCCAGCTAGTAGTTTGGGCCTTCATTTACACTGTCAATTCCTATCTAATCCTGGAAAACAGATAACTTGAACTCGGCTATGATTAAAATGAAAATATGTTCGCAGACAAGCACAAACATATAATCATGATTAAAATGAAAATATGTTCGCAGACAAGCACAAACATATAATCTTTCACTCATTCAAAGTTCTTTGCTTTTACATTAACGATGCTTTTAATGCAAAATTGTTTGCTTATTTGTATGTGCCTTTTCTGTCAATCTTTGCAGCCTAAATGGAACAATGCACTTCTAGAGGCATTCCAAATTGATTATATAGGGACTTCCCCATACATCACTTGCTTCCCATATCTCCACCATCACATATTAGGCCCTAAAGACAGGTTCTTGATATTATCCTCTGATGGATTGTATCAATACTTCACAAACGAAGAAGCTGTTTCTGAAGTTGAACTTTTCATCACATTACAACCTGAAGGAGATCCTGCACAGCATCTTGTGGAGGAAGTACTGTTCCGTGCTGCCAAAAAAGCTGGTACTCACATGACATAGAAAATTAATTGTTCTTAGAATAGAAGTGTTATTCATTGCAGAACACTAACATATGAACTTGGTTTTGGTGAATCACAGGTATGGACTTCCATGAATTGCTTCAAATACCACAAGGGGAGCGGAGGCGGTACCACGATGATGTTTCCATAATCGTTATTTCTTTAGAGGGAAGAATATGGAGATCTTGTGTATAAGTAGAGAAAATATCATAAATTAAAAGATACAATGATATAGAGACATCCCGGACAAAAGTCAGGCATTTTCCTCCTTTTGTTTGACGTTTTTTTATTTTCTTTTCTTTTTTCTCCTAATCACCTTTGTAAAGTACCAATTAAGCTTCAGCAAATGCCTGAGGGGACTTGGTTGTCCAGTTTTCTGGGTGGTGAGGACTGTAAAGATGTAAAATCTGGCTCTAGTCGATTATAAACTGTCATAGAAAAATTGTAATTTTCCAATAAATGGCATTCCTTTTGAACAAGGGTTTTGTTTGACATTCTCCACCATTAGCTAAAGAATGCAGTAGACTGAATTTTTTTTCTTCTTAGAGCTAATCATCTAGATTCACATTACCTTGGTCCAAATTCAAACCAGTTTATTGTCTTCGGTCAAAGTTAAGAAAAAAATCAAACTAGTTCAAAATGGGAATGAAATGCATGAGCAAAAACCCAAGTAGAAGAAACCCTTGGCAGGCATTCAACAATATTCAAACTTTTGTACGTCTTCTGCTAGCGACTTAGGCGAATATTGAACTTGAATTTGGTGTTTTGATTACAGTTTCTCTCTGAGATGATAGTAAATGCAAAATTATAGTTGGAAATTGGAAGAAGTTGGGCGATATCAGACTCATGAATGATGGAAATCTGTCATGCTTGTCAATGTCATCATCAAGATTTTGCGAACTGCAAGCTTCATTTGCTGCGAGTTACATCAGCTATTCAGCTTGCTGCAGTTAAGTGCCTCCTAACCTATCCCAGTTTATTCCTTCGTTGAGAGGGAAAAGGTACAGAATTATTCGGCTGCCAACTGAAGAATACTATGTTTCTTTTATTTTCAGTAACCTAACTGAAATAGTGCCTGCACTCGCGTCAACTCTTTTGGAATATCTCCTTTATCAAAAAAAACTCTTTTGGAAATCCGTTTTGGATTGAGAACTCAATAAGGATATGAGAATATTAACAGGAGAACCAATCAAATTTGTAAATATAAAAACTTAATTTTCATAATTTATTATACAAATTATGAAAATTAGCTCAAACCCAAAACTTATTACATCAGACCTGATTCAAATTTATTATTAATTGATTATAATGCCCTCACTTTCCTAACTCTCATCTCTCCCATCGTCTTTTTCATTCTTCTTCTCACTCCATTCTTTTTTTCGTCTGATTCATTCTTATCTCTCTCTCTACTCCTTCCATGGCAGTTTTCACATCCCGATCATAACGCAGATCCACTAAAGGTAGACTCAGTCATCGATCTACCATGTCCAACCGCTTCTGCTGTAAATGAATGTATCGAGGCTCGTGTTCAAACAGTAACGCCGATCTGATTTGCCGACAAGCAACTTATCAAAGAAAGGCTAGTCTAGAGAAGTCAAATTCAGATTGATAGTGTAGATATCAACTTTACAAGTTGGTCAATATCCTTTGGGAAGCATGAGATATGTGGGTTTTGGAACTGGGAGAATCGAATTAGCTAATCATATGGTCTTTGAATTGAGGTAAGGTGATTAAATATTTTGGTAACGAGGTTTGATGATCAACCGGTCTGTTTTCAATTGTTGTTGACAAAATTCTTGACGACACCAGTGGTCATTTAATATCCTAGAGGCTTTAGATCTAGATGAGTATGTGATGCTACTGTACTAGTAGTAGCAATAACTATACAATTGTCAGTAGCAGAAGGTTCCTAATCTTGACAGTAGCAGCTTTGTGAAGGTTTCTAATCTTGACAATAACAGCTTTGTTTGTTTCAGAGAATTATAAAAAAAAATTGCAATAGCACTGGCAATTGTACCTTTCAACTTCTATCAAGTGCTATGTGCTACTCGGCAGCAATCTGCTACTATGATACTCAGCATCAATGTGCTACTGTGTTACTGAGCAACAGAGTGTTATTGCGCTACTCGGCAATGACAAATTTTTCATCGACAAATTTCTCATCCACACTAGCACCTTTCTACTTCTATCTAGGGCTGGCATGGTATGGTAATTTACCGCGATTACCGCAAAACCAACCGAGCTAATAAAGTTGGTAACTGACATAGTCGGTTACCGACTTCTACGGTACGGTTACCGTACCAACTTCATTCTGGCGGTACGGTACGGTACGATAACAGATTTTAATTACCGTAATAATTACCGTACCGACTGTTATTTATATATAATTAAAATTATATTAAATCTTTTAATCCTAGCTGTCTATCCTATACTAACCTAATGCGCTGTCTGACTGCCTCATTTCTCATTTTCTCAACCTCTCGAGCTCTCTCTGTCTCTCTCAGTCCCTGAAGTAGTGAAGCCGCCGCTCCTCCCCTCGACGCGATCTCCCCTCCTCGACAGCTCTCCGACCTCCTCCCCTGAGGTTTGTTTTCCAGTTGTTTATGGTTGTTTTTCTGTTATTTATGGTTGTGCTGCTTGTGGATCCAGTCAATCTGAGTTGTGCTGCTGGGTGTATTAAAAGCTTCAACTTGACACCACTTTCGGCTTTTAGCGGCTGCAAATGATTTGTTTTTCTTATTTGTTTTGTTGTAAATTTGTAATCTGATCGAATATATAGTTTAGGAAAATAGAAGATCCAACAAAACTTACCCTTTTAACACTGTTGATGGTGTCAACCTGACATTTCAACCAACTAGCCGCTAACTGTTCCTTAATCGTCCGCTAACTGTTCCTTAATCGTCCGCTAACAACCCACTTATTTCCGTCTCCTGCCAATAAAGTTTGATAATAACGGATAACCCACAAACCTAACGAGTTCAACTCTGAACGGTCCATTCATTTTTTCTTTTTTTTTTGTGCATTTGGAAAGATATGTTGGGCTTCCAGATGATATAGCTTTACTAGAAAAACTACATGTTGAACTTATCCGGACTATCTTAAAATTTAAAATTAAAATAAAGAGTCTCTTTCAAATCTTGGAGAACAACTTTTGAAATCTTGGTTTGTTTCTCATGCTATGTGTTTTGATTTGACTAAACCCTAAACCGAAACCTCCGTAGTCATTGCCTCAAGAAGGGTTGTAATCATGATAGGTGGCGGGGTCTAATAGGTGCAGTCTCTTTGGTGATTAACGAGTTGTAGGTCTCGTTTCACTCTTATTGTTTATTGTTTGATAGTGTTGGCTTAATCAAGTCAAAACCACAGTCCAGCAACGAATCCCCTATCTTGGCAGATAATTCCTATTTCTAGTTAGCTCGTGGAAAAAAAGGACCTCAAACCCTCACGCCCTACCATTCTTAAAACGCGCTTCATAATCTTTGGCATCCCACTGATTATGCACACGCCTCCTGTCGACAGCTGCCACCTTATCCTTGGCTGCACAAGCTTTTTCCATTGCTTTACTCTCTTCTCCTGAGCAAGAGCTAAGCACATTTCGGTCTGACTCATTGCATGTCACATGACACAGAAGCTCTTACTTACGTTCCAAAATTCCCACACTACGAGCCCGCATTAACATCAAAAGTTGACGATACTAAACCAGCCAGGGGAGGTCTTGGAGGCTTGCATGAGTTCACTCTCCTATACACCAAGGGGAGACTCCAAACCCCTTAATCATGCCAAAGTTTGTCATTCCTTCATCTCCAAACAGACAAACGAAAACCATAAATCTACTGATCTTAGATTGAAAGTTACACTATGTAAACTTCAAAGCTTCAAACCATGAGAGATATAAAAGCTGGTCTCACTAGGAGAAAAGAAAACAAATAACCAAGTGCAATACTGAAGAGAGGTTGAAATGTTATCACGTATGTACCAATAGATTGAAGTAAACCAGAACAGAGGAAGCCTACCAACCAGGGAGCCTTACCCTAAGTTTAGATAAACTTAATAGGCATATAAGAAATATACATATACAAAGAATTGAAAGAAAAAAAGAGACATTATAAAGAAAATCAGAGCCCACAAAAAATTACAAAAACAAAAGTTTACTAAATCATCAGAGAGCCCTCAGATTTAAATGGCATTTTTGTTTTCAATGAGCAAAGGTGGGATAACCAAAAATTTATAAATTGCAGAGAGCTTTGTCTTAGCATTGTGCTAATAATACTATTCAACGATTAATGCAGAAGAAAAACAACTAAAAAGAGTTATAACTCTCTGTTGCAACCTCCACGTCTCGAAGTTGATTGAAATGATAACACTGGACACAGAAGTTTCTAGAGAAGCAAAGGTAGAGTGATAAACTTGCAAGCTGCAATTGCTAGCTATACTTTAAACTAGACCTCGAACTCTCACCGCACCATCCAGCAGCACTAGAAACACTTCCTGTGTACAATTGATGGACCAGATTCATCATACTCTGCCTTTGCAATCCACATCTGTGTTCCATATAAAAATAACCCGCCGTTAGTATTGCTAAAAGTTTAGTCATACGAAAATATGGTATTTGTAATATGCAAATTCAGTTGAGACTCATGTACACTGAAATGACATACCTGCTGGAATGTGCTTAAAGATGCAAGGATGGATCCACCAATCCAGACACTGTACTTCCTCTCAGGTGGAGCAACAACCTTGATTTTCATGCTGCTTGGTGCTAAAGCCGTGATTTCCTTGCTCATTCTGTCGGCAATGCCAGGGAACATGGTAGACCCACCACTGAGCACAATGTTTCCATACAAATCCTTCCTGATATCGACATCACACTTCATGATAGAGTTGTATGTAGTCTCGTGTATGCCTGAAGCTTCCATTCCAATCATGGATGGTTGGAAAAGTACTTCTGGGCAACGGAAGCGCTCAGCACCGATGGTGATCACCTGTCCATCAGGCAATTCGTAGCTTTTCTCAACAGAAGAATTTGTCTTAGAAGTTTCAAGCTCCTGCTCATAGTCGAGAGCAAGATATGCAAGCTTCTCCTTCACGTCCCTGACTATTTCTCGCTCAGCAGTGGTGGTGAAGGAATAGCCACGCTCAGTTAAGATTTTCATAAGAGCATCAGTGAGGTCACGACCTGCTAAGTCAAGACGGAGAATGGCATGTGGAAGAGCATACCCCTCATAAATGGGAACAGTGTGACTGACACCATCTCCAGAGTCCAGGACAATACCTTTCCACAAGTAACATTGACATTAAACAGTTAATACATAGAAGCCAAAGCAAAAAGTATTATAATGGAAGACAGGGACCATAAACACATTAAGTGCACCCAGGAAATAAGAAAACAGCCAAAGAAACCAGTAAGTAGATGGCATTTCCTTGCTCCACTAAGAAACTTCTGTACCCTGAATATGCATATCGATCTATTCCAAAGGCAAACTAAGAGCATCTCCAAAATACTGCGCGACAATATTAGTATGCAAAATTCACTCAACATGGACTAACCCTATTAAATTTGCAACGCGCTACATTACTTAGATTGCTTACCAGTTGTGCGACCACTGGCATAGAGGGAAAGAACAGCTTGGATGGCAACATACATGGCAGGAGTGTTGAATGTCTCAAACATGATCTGGGTCATTTTCTCACGATTGGCCTTTGGGTTAAGAGGTGCTTCTGTGAGTAGAACTGGATGTTCTTCTGGGGCAACACGAAGTTCATTGTAGAAAGTGTGATGCCAAATCTTCTCCATATCATCCCAGTTGCTCACAATACCATGTTCAATAGGGTATTTCAGTGTCAAGATACCACGCTTAGACTGAGCTTCATCTCCAACATATGCATCCTTTTGACCCATGCCAACCATCACACCAGTGTGACGTGGGCGGCCAACAATGCTAGGAAACACAGCCCTTGGAGCATCATCTCCAGCAAATCCAGCCTAAAATTTGGCAATGCATCACAATCATAATATACTATGCATCAGAAAAGGCTGTATCCCAGTGTCTTACCTTAACCATTCCTGTCCCATTGTCACAGACGAGTGGTTGAATATCCTCAGCCTCAGCCATTTTGTATTACTAGTTGTAGAGATGTATCAACTGCACCACAGTAGGAAAAATGATGATTAACGGAGACATATGAATACTATGACATAGATCCAAAATGAATACCATAAAACGTTACCCGTTGAATTGTCATTGGGATAATTGAGATACAACAAATAAACCGTTACCCAAATGCAGCAACAAAATTCAAATGGATACAAATTTCTTAGTCATTAAATTCTGAATAAAGACCCAAATCATTACATTTAATCACATAACTGAACAAAAAAACTATCCTCAACAATATATGAATCCATAAACGAATCAGTTTCATCTCATAAATCCAAAGAAAGTGAATCACATTCTCACAAATGATCGACGATGAACAATGCAACAGATCTGAAATCAAATATCAGACCTTGAGATTTGAGGGGTGGAGGAAGAAGGAATGAAGAAGAAGAAGAAGATGCACTCCGATCTCGCGCCCTTATGTTCAAATTAGACTCTCTCCTGAAAACCCCACCTCAAATTCTGCTTTTAAATCCCACCACTCTCTCAGCGGGGAAAATCGTGACCGTGCATTTGTTGGGACGAGATCTGAGTTGGTGGCGACGCGTGCCTTCCTGATCTGTGTTACCGAAACAACAGGCTGGTTAGCAGAGCTTACTTTTTCCACGGCCCTTTTATTTCTCTGGGCCCCCAATTTTGGGCCGAGCCTTGGTCTTAAAATAGAGCCTCCAGAATGGCAGTAGCTGACGTTTGTGCGTCTCATTCTTAGCCCGGCTGAGGTAGTTTTTGTATACATGATTTACCTGTATTCAAAAAATACCTCTCAACTGTTAATCGGGTTGAGAACGAAGATTAGTTTTTGTATCATGTAATCTATTCTTCGCCATTCATATAGGTATATGTGAATACACACCGTTTACGGAAGTTGTTCTAAATTCAGCAATTTATCATGAAATATCATGGGAGACCAATCCATAATCGAACTTTCGTGTTCAGTGTGCAATATAACTCTAGAGAAAATGCTCATTTAGTACTAATTTAGTCCCCTCTTACCCTATTTAAATGACTTTAAAAAAGTGTCTATTCAAATATAAGGTACATTTACTTATGCTTAAATAAACAAATCTTTACTAAAATTCTAAAGAAATTATATTATTTTAAGACTAATTTGTTATCACCCTTTAAACATGTGCATGAGCTCATCGGACTCTGGACGCCGGAATCCGGTCATCGGTTGTCAGAATATTGTCACCGATGACTGGAATCTCGCCAGTCACCTGAATCTCACCTGAAACTTCTTCTGAGATTTTACCGCGGGCAATAAATTTCTATTGAGGTCAATAAAAAAGAATTTATTAGACTATCTCTAACAGCTTCCTCATTTTCTCGATTTTCTCTATTTTGGGTGTTTTGCTCCAACAAATTCTCTAAATCTTTCTCTAAAATTCTTCAAAATGAGAAAAGTGAAGAGAGAAACTCAAATTTCCCATATTTGTAGCAAATTCCATGATTTTATAAAAGGATTTGTTAAATGATAATAAAATCTTTAAAATAGAGAATCTGTTAGAGTTGAAAAAGTAAAATTATTTAAAGCATTGACTTTTGTTTCTCTAATATAGAGAAATTATAGAGAAGCTGTTGAAGATTGTCTTAGCCTAATAAACTTGTTATTGACACTTAGTATTGAACTTATTAGGGATAGTAAATTTTAAGAAAGAATTTACTACCCCATCAATTAATTGTTGACCTTAGTATTGAATTTATTAGGGATAGTAGATTTTAGGAAAGAATTTACTACCCTAATAAACTTGTTATTGACCCTAGTATTAAATTTACCAGAGTATACAAGGCAGAAGAAACAATCCGACGAAAAAAAACAGGAAGAAAGATCAATTTGGCTACTGCATCAAGATCTATTATTTGAACCATAACTAAGCTACTGCATATCATGGTTTTACCACACCTGCACATCACCAGGTTTTCGACTGAGGCGTCAGTGAGCAACGGGTTCAAACTCTCCAGCTGCTGCGATTTGAAATTGAAACCGTTGGCGAGGGCGACGATGATGATTTGACGAGTGAAGACGACGACTGCTCCTTGCCTAACATCCCTCACCTTTCACCGTCTTCAGAGGCGCCATTTGGCAAGTTGAAGGAGGGGGCGGACCTCGCTAGGCTAGAATCAGGTGAGGCAACAAATGAATTCTGATCCAGTATGGAGTCGATGGCGATATTGGTGATGACGACGACGAGGGAGGCCGAAGCGAACTCCGCGGAGGTGACGAGTTAGGCGCGAGATATAGATATGTGATCGGAGACATGAGAGACTCTAATGACGGAGGTATGACAAGCAGAGCTTCTGGCTCGTTGTTTCCATATATATATATATATATATATATATATATATATATATATATACAGTGCGGATCAGGAGCGGAGGTCCGTTCCTAAGCTTAGGAACGGATTTCATCATTTGACCCACTTCCCGATCGAATTTCCTCAAACTTCCTTCTAGACATATCTATATCATCTTGTGTAGATCATCTCTACAAAATTTCAGCCAATTTGGTGATCATAAAGGCCTTCAAACTTGCGTTACAAAACTGACGGACAGAATTTTGTCCAGTTTGTCCATCTTTTTTGTAACATAAGTTTGAAGGTCTTCCTGATCACCAAATTGGCTGAAATTTTGCAGAGATGATCTACACAAGATGATATAGATATGTCTAGAAGGAAGTTTGAGGAAATTCGATCGAGAAGTGGGTCAAAATGATGAAATCCGTTCCTAAGCTTAGGAACGGACCTTCGCTCCTGATCCGGACTGTATATATATATATATGAGGAGACAATGTGATAGATATATACCATGAAGCAAACAATGTTGCACATAGATTGACACATTTTGCGAGTTTCAATCATTTTATTGATTAGAGTGTAGAGGAGGCCTTCTGGCTTTCTTCACGATGTACTCTATGAGGGCCTTTGTATGATATATAGTACTGATCGAGGTTTAGGTAATATGTCCCCCTTAGTTCAACATAATTCTATTTTAATAAATAACGGGATAGAGACTGAGTCTCTTCAGTAGGCTAAGTTTCCTTACCAATTTCAAAAAAAAAAGAATGAAAAAGAACTAATCAAATTGCCAGACTGCAAACGTCCAGAAGAGATGTATCGCATCAACAACCCAAGATACTGCAAGTACCACGGTGTTATCGGTCATCTAGTGAAGAAGTGTTTCGCCTTGAAATATCTCATCATGAAGCTCACACAATAAGGAAAAATATGTTTAGAAGATGAAGACCATGTGGCTCAGTCACATCATGCTACCATCATCTATGAACAACCTGAAGCGGTGTCATCAAAGCCTTTGCTGGGGGCATGAAAACTCATCTAGACCACTCAAGAGTCATCACGCTCCTTGTTCGCACGAGCTTAAACTGTGAATGATAAGAAAAAAAGACAAAACAAAAACTTACCGCACCTTGTCCGAACAAGCATAAAGTGCGAATTACAAAAAAAATCACAACGCTGCTTGTCCGCACGAGCCGAAACTGCAAATGACATAAATAAAAATTACCACTCATTGTCCGCACGAGCATAAACTGCGAACGACAAAAAAAATCACAACACTCCTTGTCCTTACGAGCATAAACTGTGAATGACAAAAAAAATCACAACGCTCCTTGTCCGCAAGAGCCGAAACTGTGAATGATACAAATAAAAATGATCGCTCCTTCTCCGCACGAGCATAAACTGTGAATGACAAAAAAAATCAAAATGCTCCTTATCAGCACGAGCTTAAATTGTGAATGACACAAATACATAAGAAAATGGCTCTTAGCCTGCATGAGCATAAACTGCACAAGTCATCCAAGAAAAGCTTCTTACCCATACGAGCTTAAACTGTGTATGGTACCCAAAAAAATACTTGAATTACGTCATGACTTGATCTCTTTCTCATAAGAGTATGTAGGTAGCTTGGAATATTTTCTAAGTGTTTTCATAACAAATCAAAAAATATGTTTGCTTGGGAATTGTTCTGAGTATGATCATAACAAATAAAAAAACATGTTTGTTCAGAAATTGTTCTGTGTATGATCATAACAAATCAAGAAGGTGAGTTTGCTCGAGGTGTCTCCCAATTTAAAGACAAGATGTACAAGACTTAAAAGAGGATGACTCTGCGCACTCTGGATTTCTACTCTTCCTTTCGCGGTCGGAGAATACGTGAAGCCCAAATACCTTAAACGATTCATTCTACTTGCAAAAGTGAAACGAATCAAACATTTAGGTTGTCTGCATTCTTCAAATCACCAAATGAGTCATCCAACGGAGGGTAATCTTTGATCATCGACACTAAAACATGTGGGTTGGTGTGCGTCACTAAGGCTCACAGAGAGTAATATGTGATTACCGGTGGAATGAAACATGTGGCTTAGTAAGCGTTTGCTAAGGCTCACAGAGAAGAAATATGGTGTCTGAAAGGAGTTTTGATCATGGTGGTCAGACTTCAACAACAACTTTCGCTTCGCGCTATATTTGGAAGGTCAAAACGCGGTTTGTTGACAAGTCGTTGCATGTGTTCGTTGAAGGATGTGACATAATCCCGTGTAGAAAATTTTCTCGATGGCATGGTCCTGGTTAGTGAAGGATAAGCATACAAGGTGGTGTCATCACTTTAAACATCCTCGAAAACATCAAGGATAATAATAGTGCCCTTTTTTAAACTCTTGAAAACTGTCATCTGGAGCGGTATACGCCTACGCAAAGCCTAAACACTTTGAGCGGTTTGTCCCACGATCAAGACTTGAAAGGAACCAAACAGTTAGTTGATCACGTTCTTCAAATTACCTCTAAGGTACGCAAAGCCTAGACAGTTTGAGCTATTCATCCCACGTTCAAGACTTAAAAGAAATCTAGCGGTTAGGGATTCACATTCTTCAAGTCACCTCCATGGTACGCAAAGCCTAAAAATTTTTAGCTGTTTGTCCCATGATCAAGACGTGGAAGGAACCAAGCGGTTAGAGGATCACGTTCTTCAAATCACCTTCAAGGTATGCAAAGCTTAAACACTTTGAGTGATTTGTCCCACATTCAAGACGTGGAAGTGTGAGGGTTCTTTTTGAATTAAACATGATTAGGCCAAAATTAACCCAATAATCCGATTAATGGGAAACCTTGTATGTGATTCGAACAACAAAACGAGCTTATAGCGTGAAGCATGGTGTGGAAGCTAGAAACACACTGTAGTGAATGAGAATTGAGCTGCGGGGAATCTGGTTTCTGAAAAAAAAAGATGGGAGAACTGATATAAATAGGAAAAATAATTAAGAGAGCTTGAAAGATGAAGGGGTAGGAATTAGGAGCATGGTTGTTAGAGTCCGCTGCTTGGAGGGATGAAGACTTCTTGCTTGAAGGCATGAAAGCATGAGTGTTTATTAGGAGACTTCTGGTCGTTCCCCCTTCATTCTGCTACAGGGATCGCCCTTTATAGACTCAATTTGGGATATTGCAGTGATTGATAACACACAACTTTCTAGGTAACCCGGTTCCTTGTTGATCTACAAGAGTTATGCCCGAAAATCAGGAAATGTTGCTTTAGGTGTAAGAGAATTGATGTGGTGGGGATTGACAACTGCTGCAGGGATTGACAATTACTACAGGGCAGCAGACAAACGTGAAACTGTGCGATTCGAGAAAAAGATCTAGAGATTGAGACTTGCTGGCTCATGGTTTAAAGGAGAATAAGAGGTCTCTGGACTGGTCCTAAGAGATACTTCCATGAACTAGGTTTAAGACTGTTGGGTAAAGCTGCGGGAGATAATAAGATAGAATGAGATATGTCTGATGGTTGTTCTGTCGACATGGAAGAGTAAAGAAAAGGGATTTGACTTTTCTTAAGAGCCTAGGGCTAAGAAAAAGAAAGGGGCTTAGGCTTAGGCTTAGGCTTGGGCTTGGACTTGGACTTGTAAAAGAATAAGAAGTAATGAGCTTAGAGTTTGAAAGTCTTCTTTTGGGTTTGTGTTGTAGTCCAATTCTCTTTTTTACCAATTTCGTTACCGATTTAAGTCGTTGAGCTTGAGTTCCGGACTCAAGACCGGAACCTATTTAACGACGTTAGATCGGTAAACCAGCGTTATGTGTCTCCATAACCTACCACACCCACATCTATAAGCCGCAAAGGCATTTGTATGTGGCTTGGGCCCATATTAATGCATGTATATGCTTGTTCGGCATGTTAAACCCAAGATTTCATCTAAGATTGCATGAGTTACCGTGTGACGAATCATTAGTTAATTGCGTAATTTTTCAGGTATCAACATTAGCCCCTTGATTATGTAGGCTAGACAATGAATATGAAATAGACTACATAATCAATAAGAGTAATTGAAGATGTTCATGAAGGAAAAGCGTATAGAAGCATGAAATTTGAAAGAATTAGTCGCCTGACTAGTAAATGATATGTTTGTTTTGGTTAGCTATATGCATGTTTGATTATGCGTTCGGCGTGTATAGAATGATACTTTCGTTTAAATTGATTTAAGTTTACTTGACATGTGTTAAGCATGTGTATCGATGTTTTCAGCTTGAAGTTGCCTCAATTATTTGACGGACCAGGAGAGAGAATGTGCATGAAATTTTGAATTGGCATGATTAAGTGAATGAATTTCACATGACTCTTATATGGTCTCGAATAGATGTACGACTTTGACAAAGAGGAGTTTGGCATGAGCTTAGCGATTTTTCTTAGCATTAACTTGTATTGGGCTTGGCGTGCCTTTTTGGTCATGCATCCGCTTGGCATTGTGTTTGGATTGATGTGGATGTCAGAGTATGTATAGCTAGCTTGTCCTGTTTTATAATTTTGGAGTGTGGATTGATAATGGAAAATGGGTAATTAATTAAACCTATTGAATGATTTAGTGCATGGGCTTATTTTACTGGGCCTCGCAAGATGGCAGCCTGTTATGCTTTTTCTTGTTATTTCGAACTCTCCCACATCCACACACTTTGAACTTACACGCACCCATAGCCTGGTCTGACCAACTCTATTAAGGGCAGAAGCCTTTGTTCCGACCCAAACTGAGCCTCTTTGAATCTTCAATTCAGATCAGGTTAGGTATCTCGCGATCATGGGGTTTTTTAGGGTTTTAGCTTTGAAAAACTTTGGCATTTAATCCTGCTAAGCTCTCTCTTTGATCCATTCTCACTCTCCTTTTTTTGTTGCTTCTACTTCTTAATAAATTTCAAATTCAAGCATTGCTTGGTCTTGCATACATCATCAGATTCCTACTTTGTGGAATTGGAGCGTGGTCTGCCTACTTAATGGGTATCTTGTTTTGACATGATTTGCGGGCTTAACCTGATCGGCTCGCGACCTCAGGTGGTGGAGCTACAAGTGCAGTAGCGAGAAGTGGTAGAAGTTGGAGCAACGTTGGCGGGATTCCATCGGTGCCATTACGTGTGCCTCGTCATGATATCCAGGTGAGTGTCAAACTACCCATACAAGACTCTTCTCAGATATATGCTTCTATTATATGCTTGTGCTTGAATTTGGTTCTTAGAGCTACAAAGATTTATCTTCTGGTGTAAATACTTAATTATTGCTACTGGGATTTGTAATTGCTTAACTTTGTGTTTTATGCTTGCTGCTGGGACTTGAACATCTTATGCTTGCTGTTGGGATTTGAATTTCCTCAATAACCACAGTGCTTGATTGATGACATATGAATATGAATTCCTTCTAAATTATTGAGTTCAGCAGTGATAGAGCGTGAATTTGCGTGGCTTGTTTTGGTTTGACATGCTTTTAATTGGTGTTGTGGTTGCCTGCTGCTTCAACACGATATTGATGTGCTGCCATGTGATCCGAAAAATATATGTTCTGTTCCAATTACTGTTATGATTGCTTGCTACTTCCACAATATTCATTTGCTGCATTATTTAGAAAGATACACGTTTCTGCTTGTTTTAATTGTTGTATAACATAGCTTGTTTTAATACTGAGATTGATTGACTTGCATTGTCGTTGAAGCCTACAAAATTGAATGAAAGCATTGCTTGGCTTGGCATATGTAAATTTTAGTTTCTTAGCTTGGCTTGGACATGACTCTGATACTTATATCAGTCATCTTGCTTGGCTATGATTTATTTGCTTCATTTAGATTCGTATTGGTTTCTTGCTTGATAACTTTTGATAATATAAGACAAAAGTATATTTGCTTGGCTGGGCTTTGTTTGGATTGAGTGTGTGAAGGTTATGTTCGGACATGTTCTATGCATGAACTCATGATAGCTTGAGCTAGCAACTACTGGCTATTTCAGTTATATGGGAGAGCACATTAATATTGAAAAGAATGTATCTGGGTCTCAAATGATTGCTTGGCATAATAGATGAGCTTGAAAGAGAGAAGTTGTATCCTTTTCATGGTTCTCTTCGTTGTCATATTCTTGGTATATGTATGAGATATTTTGTGTAGTAGCTTGGTATGATGGTTGAGATAGGCATAACATAAGTTCATTGTGTGGGTAATGACTTGAGCAAGAACTGTTTAAGGGCCATGTGTTGCTTGATAAGAACTATGAAAGTGATTTCAGTCATAGTGTTTGATTTGGTCAATTAAAGAAGAATAAAATCTAGTAAACTTGAAGAAGAATAATAATTTGATTTGGCTGGCATGAAAGATGTTTGAGGTATTTGGCTTGTAGAAAGTATATGACATAATAGGAGGTGTAAATCTGGGGATGTTGATTTGAAACATATGTTGGTTGCTAAAATTTTTTAGTAACCCTACGGAAGGTCATCAATTAGCCCCAAAGTGTCTAGATGACCATTTGAAGGACTAACAATAATTACTGCTTGTTGCTCAGAGTTCATTCGACAAGTCTCATTTGCTTATAGCTTGATTGACTATTGTATGTCGTTTGATTGAGCATAGCATGTTGCTTGATTGAGTTTGGCTTGTCATTTGATTGAGCATAGCATGTTGCTTGATTGAGTTTTGCTTGTCGCTCGATTGAGCATAGCATGTTGCTTGATTGAGTTTTGCTTGTTGCTTGATTGATGATGAGATTCGAGTTCTACAGTAGATTAGTTTATGGTGACTGGGGCTGCGAGGAAAAATGAACAATTGTTTCTCTGTCTTGGAGAAAGATTTGTAATAGAAATGTCATGATGTCATTAAGACCACTTAGAAATAGCATAGGATATTGAACAAAAAATGTACGGCTAATTGGCTAATATAGCTTAGAATGGATACTAACTAGGTGATCGACATATCAAATGAGAGTGTTAACTTCAAGATGTGAGATTTGAGAGATACATGTATCAAATGGGATGATGGCATGAGTGTATTGCTCACTTACAATAGCTTCAAACTTAGTCATCTCCAAAGGGTCCTAGCATGCCTCTTACAGACTGATAACGAATAATGTATGTGACTAAACATGTTCGAGTTAGAATTGGTATTGATTGCATGTTCTAACGGTATTTGCTTCCTGAGCATTGCTTATTGCTTGATGATTAAGTGTTGTTTGTTGCTAGCGGTTTGGCTTGTGGAAACCTTGCATGTGCATATATTAGGCATGTGTTTTGATTGCTTTGATCTATGGCTGTCTTTTGAATAATAATAATAATAATAATAATAATAATATATGTGTTTGGCAATGAACATGTCATACTCTGGCTTAGCTTAGCTTGACATGATTTGCTTGGCATTGTTGCTTGTTATAATTCACATCCCGGCCTGACTTGGCTTAGTTTAGCTTGATTTGCTTGGCATTGATTCTGCTTGGAGTGAAAGATTGATAATAAATTCATTATGGTGTGGTGAGTTGTAGTATGACATGTCTCAGCTTGGCTTGGCTTGATTTTCTTGGCTTAATTATTTTTGGCTTCATTTGGTTGTTACTTGTTGCCTGATTGTGTTGAAATTGCTTGCTCTAAAGATTTGGCTTGTTACTTACTTAAGTATTACTTGTTGCATGAATGAGTATCGTTTGCATACCATAATGATTTTGCTTGAGTATTGTTTTATGACTATTGATATGTGTTGCTTATGCATAATGACTTTGAAAGGTAATTTAGCCATAGTGGCGTTAGGAGTGAGTAGATGCGGTGAAGGCTTGATATGCAATTATATACAATGATTTTGGCTTGCGCATATATACAATGATTTTGGCTTGCGCTTGTGGACAATGGAGTTATAGCTACAGAGTATGTGTCTCTGCCTTGCTGCGTGTCTTCAATTTTTTTTATATACATGCTCTCCATGTATTTATAGTTGAGATAATCAAGATATGAAATTGTTTGCTTTGCATGTTGTCTACGCATCTTATTGTGATCTTCTTCCTTGTATAGTTCGGATTAGTTGCATGTATTTTGAGTGAAACACATTCTTCAATTGATGATAGGATGGTTCCTGCAAAGTTTTTGATCATTGAAGAGTATGCTTGAGGCAAAATAATTAAGGTGTTTGGTCTTGTGTGGCATAGAAAGGAGCTTGAGGGAGTCAAGATTGAGGAGACTGGTTTTGAAAACTACTGCAGGGAGATTCACCGAAAAGATTTTGTTGCTCAGATATGAAGATGGCTTTCATGCCTTGAACCACAATGACGTGAAGACTTGATATTAGCTTGGATATCATGTTTTGTATATTAAAAGCTTATAACAATATTAGCTTCGGCCTTCGGTAGATGCTTGCAGTAGGAATTTTGATTGACCTCAACCAAACTTGGCCATTAAAACTGCATATGTATCAATATTTGGTCACTGTAGTGAAAACTTAAAGTACCTGAGAAAGTCTTGAAATAGTACATTAGATTTGATGCTAAGGTTATGTATTGAGCTTCAAACAATTCAGCTATTGAACTTGGATGTTGCAGTGAGAAATTTTGCTCTAATGGATGATGTGTTGGTTTAATTTTTGCCATCTGGTGTATTAGGTGCACAAATAAGGTCTTGCTTGTTGTATTTAGAGAAATTTGGATGTGGCATAGTCTCAAAGGGTATGGAGGTATGATAGGATTTTTGATAAGTAGGCTTGAGGTATTCTCATAAATATATGGGTGACATTTTCATCTTGGCATGAACATGTTATGGTGACTAAGACTTTCACCCAACAGCCCCCAAGTTTCCTCGCTTGAAGAAACTCAACTAAGCTTGAATAACACTGTCCCATAACAGTAAATTATATAAGCCTGTTCTACATGTAACACTTGTTAAAGAACATAACTGGTTATAATAGTAAAAGATCTGGGTAAGGAGGTGATGAAGAAGGCTTGTAGAAGGTGGTGGTCTTAATCATACTAAAGTATCATCACTGTGGTGAAAGATTCACCGATGCTTGAGTTTGACATTTTGTGTTAACTGTACAAAGTGGGATTAAACAGGAGTATGCATAGATGGCTAAATGACATAAAATATGGCTAAGTGTCTGCTGGTGTGAATATTCATATTGATATGAATATATACTGCAGACAATGAGATTTGAATTTTTGACATCAGCTTCCAAATTTATAACTTGGTAAAGACTGAATTTTTGTATCAATGCGAGTATGCTGTGAAGACTTCTGTTTTTATAGGGAAGCTTCAATTTTAGAAAATAGGCTTGCAACAAGAACACAACAACAAAACTGAATCATGCAAACAAATGTATCTCATTGTTAATACCATCTATAACAGTAGTGAATAATGAAAGGATGCCTGAACAGAAGGACTAGATCATGAACAAAGAGACTGAATCACAACCTAGTCCCTAGTGGTGTCGCTAAAATGTGAGTGTTCTTTTTGAATTAAGCATGACTATGCCAAAATTTACCTAATAATCTGGTTAATGAAAAACCTTGTATGTGATTCGAACAACAAAACGAGCTTGTAGCGTGAAGCATGGTGTGGGAGCTAGAAACACACTGCAGTGAATGAGAATTGAGCTGCGGGGAATCTGGTTTCTGGAAAAATATGGGAGAACTGATATAAATTGGAAAAATAATTAAGAGAGCTTGAAAGGTGGAGGGGTAGGAATTGGGAGCATGGTTGTTGCAGTTTGTTGCGTGGAGGGATGAAGGCTTCTTGCTTGAAGGCATGAAAGCATGAGTATTAATTGGGAGACTTTTGGGTTGTAGCATGATGGTCTTTCCTCCCCCTTCATTTTGCTACAGAGTCGCCTTTTATAGACTCAATTTGGGATATTGCAGTGATTGATAACACATAAATTTCAGGGTAACCCGATTCCTTATTGATCTACAAGAGTTATGCCTGAAAATCAGGAAATGATGCTTTAGGTATAAGAGAATTGATGTGGTGGGGATTGACAACTGCTGCATGGCAGCAGACAAACGTGAAGCTGTGCGATTCGAGAAAAAGATCTAGAGATTGAGACTTGCTGGCTCATGGTTTAAGGGAGAAGAAGAGGTCTCTAGACTGGTCCTAAGAGATATTTCCATGAACTGGGTATAAGACTGTTGGGTAAAGCTGCGGGAGATAAGAAGATAGAAGAAGATATGCCTGATGGTTGTTCTGCCGACATGGAAGAGTAAAGAAAAGGGATTTGACTTTTCTTAAGAGTCTAGGGATAAGAAAAAGAAAGGGGTTTGGGCATGGACTTGTAAAAGAATAAGAAGTAATAGGCTTGGAGTTTGAAAGTCTTCTTTTGGGTTTGTGTTGTAGTCCAATTCTCTTTTTCACCAATTTCGTTACCGATTTAAGTCGTTGAGCTTGAGTTCCGAACCCAAGACCGGAACTTATTTAATGACGTTAGACCGGTAAACGAGTGTTGTGTGCCTATGTGACCTTCCACGTCATACCCACGTCTACAAGCCCCAAAGGCACTTGTATGTGGCTTGGGTCCACATTAATGCATGTATATGCTTGTTCGACATGTTAAACCGAGGATTTTATCCAAGATTACATGAGTTACAGTGTGACGAACAATTAGTTAATTGTGTGATTTTTCGGGTATCAACAAAAAGAAACCTAGCAGGGGACTTCACATTCTTTAAGTCGCTTCCATTGTACGCAAAGCCTAAACACCTTAAGCGAGTGTCTCACGTTCAAAACATGGAAGAAACCTAGCGGTTAGAGTTCACGTTCTTCAAGTCACCTACACGGTACACAAAATCTGAGCACTTAGAGCAATTTATCCCACTCTCAAGACGTGAAAGAAATCAAGTGTTCACATTCGTCAAACCGTCTCCAAACTAGTTACGCAAAGACTAAATCCTTTGAATAATTAATCTCACGTCTCAAGACATAGAAGAAATCAAGCACTTAGAGATTCGTCTTCTTCAATTACCATTTACCATCATAACCTGGAGAAGTAAAAAATGAACAGTACATGCGATTAAGCATGTCACTGTTGGGGAAAAAAATATGGAGTACGGCGAACTAAAAAAATTAAGAACGAATCAAAGCCATGAACTGGGGGCAAAGTTGACCGAGTGCCACTTGATCTGCAATTGGAAACGAAGATAAGCAACTCAAGTCTCTAAATATCATGATCAAATTCAAGATACCCAAGTGAAGACCACTCACCTTAAAAACAAAGGTGAGCATGGCAGTTACTAACTCAAAGATCATACTTTGCGTTGGTCTGTTGAAAGAATATATTCTGTGTGTCTGCCTCCAATACTGGAGTTTGGAGAGCAAAAATCAAGAAGGTGAAAATGATGAGTGGGCTAAACAAGTTTGGGGAATTGATGAGGAGTAAAATCAAATTAATAACGAGAAAGAGACGTCTGAAAATTTTACAGACGGTAGAAACTGAGACCTTGCGGACAGCGACGAAAGACATTGAAGTGTGGAATGCTTCAAACGCAAGTACCCTTGAACACGAAAATCTTGAGTAAGAGGGTGAACCAAAAAACCTTCATAAAAAAGGGCAGAATTGAGAAGCTAGGAGTGCTGCAACGTAATTGCATGGAGCCATAACATACCTTCATCAAGCTCCACTCATGGCTCGGGCCTCTGCATCTTATGCGACATCCAAAAAAAGAAGTAGAGGTATGGACGACTAGCTAAGGAAGAGGACATGGTGATTAGGGCAAACCCTACTGTGCCATTTTATAAGGTGATTATTCATTCACTTTCCTATTTTGATCAAGAGACTATCAAGCCATTGCAATATTTCTTACATATAGAAGACACCATGAGTTTGGAATGTGGTAATCAATTATACCAATTAAGAGATTATCATCCACGCAACATTAATAGGAAAATGAAAAAGGTTTCATCTCTCATTCCCAACCTACCAATTCAAGATAGTTGCAATGTGGGGAAATTCAAAGCCACATATGGAAACTGTTCAAATGAAGATCAAATCCACTAAGCATGGAGATTGCTCATTATTATTCTAAACTTATGGAAAGGTAGCAATGCATGGATATTCTCAAGCGTTCGAAATCAAATTTCAAAGGTGACAAAAATGTCATCATGTGAGGAAGGAATGTATCGAAGGATATTTCCATATGCATGCACTCGGTGTTCAAAATCGTACAAAATTGAGAAATCTCTACAAAATTTGGGCATCCTATAAATGTAAGGGATTCCTACAAACATATGGCAGCCTTACAAATTAGGAATCCCTACAAATTCAGGAACCCCTACAAATTCGGGAACCCCTACAAACTTAAAAGAATTTCTACACAGATTTAAGCTTAAGAAGTTGGCTCAGAATCATCCACATCAAAAGCATGGACTTCAAGCTGCGCCTCCGGCAGATGACGACGACATGACTACGATGCACCTTGAAGTGGTGGCATTTTTAGACACACAAATTTAACGATAATTATAATCATTGAATTATTCATACCACATGTGAGCCCGATAAATTGCATGTGTGGCTTGTGAGTAGGCGAAGTTGAAAAGTCTTAGAAATGACACGTGACGACGTGTGAATGGTCGGTCAACAACAAGAATTGTCAATCCTGACTAAAATCAAATATTAAATGTGAATCGATAATCTTATATCAATCAAATTAAATTGATTATCCTGACATTTAATCAAATCTGTGAAATACCTTATCTGTAATAATTGAATCAATCAATAAATACTGATTGATTTGATAATGTTTATGATTATAATTAGATCAATCAATCAAAACTGATTGATTTAATTATACCGTTTAGGAAACATAATTGATTTGGTGTCTTTAAAACATTCCATAAACGGAGGAACGTCGACACTAGAAATACCCCTCTCATGACAAGAAGAGGAACTTTCGGCAAGAGAGAAAAAATCACTCTCGATAACTCAGAAGTCTTGAAAACACCTGTGAAGAATTATCAAGCTTGTAAATAGTCAATTCCTCACAAGCCTCAAGCCTAGAAGTCATCAAATCCCGACGAGTCATGAAGCTGTCAAATAGCCGATCTCTTCACCAGTATTTAAGCCTAGAAGTCATCAAATCATGAAGAGTCACCAAGCTGCCAAATAGCCGATCTCTTCACAAACTTCAAGACGAAAGACAAACCACCACGTGAAACCACTCGTGGATCAAACCCGATCAACATCAAGCCCCCATGACCCTTGATTGACCTTCTTCTTTAAGTCTTCCACAAATCAAAACTTCCACCAAGTTCTTCAACAAGCTCGTGGAGAATCAACAAGCACCGAACACACGTGCCGATTCATCAGCCATCAAAGCCGAAGAACGTTCACCACGTAACATCGTTCGTGGCCTAAATCCGATCAAGAACAAGCCTCTACGGCCCTTGGTAAATCATCAACACGACAAGAAGATCAAATTTAAACCATTCTATTCAAGATCAAGTTCTCGTCACCCTTGAATCAAACCAACGTCGGAAATCGAATCAGAGGAAATTCTTGTCAAAGAATGCCCACAAAGATTGTAACCCGCAAACTTATTAATACAAATATTTTATTTTGTACATGTGTCTTTATGTTATTCGTCACCAGAAATTTTCATATTTACAGAATCATCAACGTTATTGCATCACTAAGCAGGTTGATCACAACAAATTTTTCAGTGCAATGAACAAAAGATAGAACAAAAAACAGTGGCTGGAATAAATGAAGATACACGAAAAGGTAAAAGAGATTTGAAAAAAGGGTTGAAATTTTTGCGGGTGAGATGATTGTTAGAGATACCGAAATCACATGATGATCGGAGATGGGAAGCAAAATGATTAGGCATGAGCATCATAAGTAATTATGTGCCATGAGAGTGTGTGTAGTCCTTCCCTTTTGTTCTAGTGTAAGTAAGGTGACATATACCCCCACGTTATCATAACATGCCAAATTATTAATAGAGTACTAATCTCACACTAACTACCGTAGATGAGTCATACTCATTCTTAAAGTCATAAAAAAATTATATTTAAATCATTTCACTATAAATTATATTTTTATATATTTTTTATGGTTTGAGGGTGTGTGGCTCATTCACACTTATGATAAGTGTGATGCTAGCACTCCCCTCCTTAATATTAGTCGCCCAATAATGAATCCACAAACCAATAGTAAACCCCTAAGAAAAAGATGTCGCTTTACTTGTGGGCATATAAGTTTTTTTTTCACAAAGTGTGGGCATATAAGTTTAACGATCAATGTTTCGGGGACCATTTATTTTCACGTTACCATTGCTATGTGCATTGTGAAAGCTTTTTTTTGTTTAATCACTACTAGAAAAAACGCTATTAAGCGACGAAAATTTTTAAGGCAAGCCAAAGTCTGTCGTTTAAGTGTGTCTTAAGGACCAAAAACTCTACCGTCTCTTTGCCATCAAAGTTCGTTGCCTTAAAACATTCTATGCAACAAAAAAAACTTGTGGCCCTAATTCCGTCACCTTAATTCCGTCGCCCAAGATCCATTCTCCCGACGACAACAAACCAACGACTTTGAAAATTAAGGCGATGGAAGTGCCAGCTTATAATACGAACAATATCGATTGCTTTAGTCCTTGTGACGAAAATAATAACCTAAGCGACGGTTAGTTCCATCACTTAAGCTTAACTCCTATTCTCCCAACGATAACAAAACCGAAGTGTCTGTGGCATAAGTTGCAGCTTAAGCGACGAAAACTAAAGTTTATGTCGCTTAAGTCCCACTCAAAATTTCAATCGAAAATTTTATCATTCCTCAAACTCCCATCCTTCCCTATCCTTTGCCGCCCATTGCGTCTGCGCTGAAGCCGATGCCGATGCCGCAATCGACAAGCTCCTAGCAATTTTTGGCCCAGTCAATGGTGGAGTAGTCGTTGAACACCACCACCCGCTCCTTCTTCCTCAGCTCTCACCATCATCCTCCTGCTCTTCCTCGGCCCTCACCTCCTCTCCGTACCGAAACTGACGTCGCCGTATCTCCGTCGAGATTTCTCCTGTCTCCGACCACCATTTCCTGTGTGTAGTAAGATTCTTAGTCTCCTCAACGAGTTCTACAAGTATGTATGATTAGTTTCACTGATCAGTGATGTTTTAAAAATTCTGGGTTATGATAGATTTCCCATCGTCCGGCTACCGACTCTAGCAAGGACCTATAATGGAGTCTAGGCTTCGCACTGTTGGTTCAGGTGTGGGATGAGACTAAGGGTGGAGTTATTGAAAGAACAATGGATTAAGGTGGTGTTGATGATGAAGAAAAAAGAGTGGTCAGAGTTGGCCGAATTTTTTTTTTGTGTGAAAAGCTAAACACTTAAGCGACGGAACCCTTTGGTCGCTTAAGTCCATACGTTTGTCGCGTTAGTGTTTGGGCGGCGAACATATTCCGTCGCATAACAACATGATTTAAGCGATGAATTTTACCTTTTCTGTCACTTAAGCCTTAAGCGACGGGCCTTAGACGACGAAATTTTCACCAGTTAAACACTTAAGTGACGTAAAATTGATCTTAAGAGACGGTTTACTTCCGCCACTTAAGAGCTTTTTTCTACTAGTTAATATAAGAGCTAAAATGTCGCCCTCACACGTTACCATTAATAAAACCGTAGAATGCAAGAGAGGATATTAAACTATAACCTCATAGAGTAAGAAAACCTAATAACAATAGTATAGTACTCTTTGCTAATTGATGCTTGTTTGAGTACATTCAATCGTGTTACATGTCAACTGTTCTTTCTATTATGTCACCGTTATCTCAAAACAAAAAGAGTCATCATTGGAGTAGTACTCTTTGCTAGTAGATGTTTGTTTAAGTACATGTACTTTGTGGACATTCTCGATATTATTTCGGGACTTCATTATAATTAATTTAGGGTTCATGCTTCATGTCTCTCCCTTGTATTCGACAGTTTCATTAATGAAAACTTGAGAGCAACCGCAGTGACCCTTTATTATTATCATTATTATTATTTTAAAATAAGATCTAACAACAATATCAGGATATCCTACACAAGTAACACAACCTATATGCATTCAAGGAAGAATCGATTAGCAAAGAGTGTAAAATTGACTACTCTATTTATTTTGACTAAAACATGGCGAGATAACGAAAAACTAATGTCCTTGTAGAGCCATACAAAATTTTGTATATCTGATTTCCCATTACGCTAAGATTTCACCTTCCCGTAAGGAAGCCACGACCATTTAACTAAGCAAGAAACTCGCAACCTTAATAAAATAATCATAACACTCACAGGCCCGGTCTTGAGATTTTTAGACCTGAGTCGAACTTTTAAAAATGGGCCCTTAAACTATAGCATTCATTCAAATTTATTTTCTCTTTTCAAAAAATTCATGAACAAAAGCTATAAATTCAAAATCTAACGACATAATACATTAGAATTTATTTATACTTACTTACACTGCTCGTTTTTCTAAAATAGTAACTAATAATTGTAATATAATGCTTGTTTTTTACTAAATTAACTAAGGGGAATGACATTTAAGGAACCAACTAAATTTATAAACACAAAAACCCTTTTTTCCTAATTTGTATAACAAATTAGGACACTAACCCAAGCCCAAAACTAGGGCTGGGACTTCAAAACTGAAAACCAAAAAATAACCATACCGAAAAAAACCGAGAAAAAAAAACCACACCAAACTGCACCAAAAAAACTGAAAAACCGAAGTGTTTGGTTTGATTTTGGTTTCTGATGTTTGGAAACCAAAACCGAACCGAAAAACTGATATTATATATATATTAAATAAAAAATAGAAAATTACATATATAAATATTATTTTATAATATTAACCGATATTATATATATTTTAAAATAGAAAATAATATTTACATTATTATTTGAAGTCCCAGACTTGTTATATTTTGATGGTTCTCTCAGAAACTGTTATATAACGTAAGACTTTCTAATATACTTGATTTTTGTTATTTAATTTCAGGTTTTCTTGCAAGTTAATCGAAATAAAAAAATGAAAAAAAAACCAGAGATATAACCGAAACCGAAAAAACCGAACACAATCGGTTTTTCTTTTAAAAGTTTAAAAACCAAACCGAAAAAAAAATTGGTTTGGTGTCCATCATTCACACCGATTCCCACCCCTACCCAAAACTAATTACATCAAGCCCAATCCAAATTTCAACTATTAAATGACTATAATATCCTCCCTTCCTTAATTTTCTCTTCTCTCTCTCACCTCTGTCTTTTTCATTTTCTTCAGATCTCCTCTCTCACTGCCTCGTTCTCTCCAACCACAAAATATCATAGTCTGATTCAAGCATTTGCCTCCTTTAAATGAGTATCATTTGATCCTATAACTACTCGTAACGATTCGTCTATAGCTCGACCTCCATGGCCATTTGAGGCATCGATTTCAAGTGGTCAATACTACCTCTTTTCTTTGCTCCGGTTAGGTTAAACTGCGGCAGTTGATTTTGATTTCGTTTTGCTGCTACTGTACATTCAGCAGTAGAAGATCTACATTATGTTTCAACAGTAGCAAATCTGCAGTATATTTCAGCAGTAGCAGATTCACAATAGGTTTCAACTGTAACAGAACTACAGTAGGTTTCAACAGTAGCAGATCTGTAATAAGTTTCAGCAGATTAAGTCAACAATAGCAGTTTCGATGCCGGCAGTAGCACGGGTAGCAGCAGCGAGTTAGCATAAGACAACTTTAATAATAGCAGCTTGGTAGTAACAGCGTTTTAGCATCAAAATTGCAATAGTAGCGAGCTAGCATAAGACAATTGTCGAAAAAAATTGCAATAGCACCAACAGTAGTACTTTTCTATAGGTAGTAGCAGGTTTTTCGTCGACATTATCATCTTTCTATCAGGTACTACTGTGCTACTTACATTTCAGGTCGATAGTAGCATTGCTACTCAGCAGTAGTACACATTTCTGATCGATAGTAACAGGGTGCTACTATGCTACTCGGCAGTAGCACATATTTCTGGTCAACATTAGTAGTGAAGGGTAGTTTGGTGAAAATTATAGTGACATATGCCATGTGGATATTAGTTTGTCTAAATTTGTTAATATTTGTCCTTAAAAATGTAAGATAATGAGTAAATGATATATTTGTAAACTGAAATTTGGTCAGTAACTAAACTGTAGTTTGCTAAATTAACTAATGTGATCACACAATGAGAAAAAAATTTGGGTCCTTAAAGGTTCGGGACCCTGAGTCTATCGACTCTTGAGACTATTCAGGTACGGGTCTGAACATTGAGTTCGCTTGCCATGATCCCATAATAAAAGAGTTTATTGATGGCATAGAGTTTATTCCTTCGATAAAGATTTTTGTGTGTTGTATCTAAGTACCTAGTTCTCTCTTGCTTTGTGTCGTTTCTTCTAACCTAAAAACAAAAAAGGGTAATACAAAGAAACAAACAATGATATGAGATTTGCATAATTTAGTGTGCATCGTTTTGCAATGTTGATTATGTGTGAACTTACGAGTTTTCTTTCTCATTTTGAGTATACCATCCTCTCTTTTTTTACTCTTATAATACCTTGTGTTGTGATTCTTGTGACGATATATGGTGACATTATAATTGTAGAAAAGGTTTAGCTATATGGAAATTTTAAACATGAAATGTAATCATGTGTTCTCGGGATCACATCTGTGAATTAATGGTATAGGCATCCTGCAACTCGATAACACCTTCTTGACGAAGTCAACTTTTGAGCGGCTTATGTAGTTTAGCTCCAACTTTGCTTATTTCATACAATGTAATTTTCCTTGCTACTACCCTATTAACCATTGGACAGATTATTCAAAATAGAAAAATAACTTGTATCATTGTGTATCACTATATCTAAAAATGCAAAATCAGATTACTCTGTAAAACTGCAAATTAATCCCCATAAATTTCGTAGCACGGGCGTGGTCCGGAAATTGGATACCCTGTTTTACGGCGTTCGAGATACGGTGAATTCCAAGCAATCCAATTGGGTCCCAAACTTGGTGGACAAACCCCTTCATCATATCTCGTCAACTTATCGTCTCGATCTCTCTCACATGCATCTCTATGTCTCTTTAGGAGAATCACCTGCTAATTTCATTTTTTACTATTAAAATTAGACCATCTCTAACCATTTTTTCATAAATTCTTTAAAATTTTTACTATTAAAATTTTTAAAAATATTATCCTCAAACTCTAAAAGCTTTTTTATTTTAAAGATATTGACATTTATTCTAGATATAAAATATGAAAGAAAAATTTAAAATTTTTAAAAATATTATCCTCAAACTTTAAAAGCTTTTTTATTTTAAAGATATTGACATTTATTCTAACAATAAAATATGCTACATTATTATTAATTATAACAAAAAATATTTTTTTATTATTACAATACATTACTCAATTAAAAATATTATATATTTAATTTTTTCTAATTAGAACACGTAAACAATTTAATTTTAAAGAAGAAAAGCATTGGTGCAAATTTGGAAAAAGAATCCTTGTTTTTTTATCTCTTTTCCTATTTTAAAAAATGGGTTGTAAAAACTGTTAGACTGAAAAATAACTCAATAATCCTCAAAATTAAGAAAATCGAGTAAACGAGGAAGCTTTTGGATATGCTCGTGTTATAGATTTGAGAAATTTTGGAAAATGACCATATTTGGGTCTTCAAAATGATTTTTAACCTTGTTTTTAATTTTAGTTGAAAAATGACCACATAGAGGAATAAAATCTCATAACTACCCTCATCCTAAAATTAAACTTATATTATCTATCTTTTCTTTTATGCTTTTACTTCTTGATTATCTCCCTGTTTCGTTTCCTCTCCCACAGTGATCTCATTTTGTTTCTGAAGTGAGTTTCAGTAAATTTCTATCAATCATACATGTATATATGTTTCCAAGTTCTAACCATTTGATCTTGTATTGGATTTCATTTTCCTAATCCAAGATCTGGGATTGTCAATGCTCATGCTCTGAGTTTTCGACTTGCACATTTATGTAATATGGCCTCCTCTTCTGCTGCTGCTTCCACTGACATCCCCCTAAAAGAGAAGTATGATGTCTTTCTCAGCTTCAGAGGCCCCGATACCCGCGAGGCTTTTACCAACCATCTAAAGAAGGCCTTGGATGATAAGAAGATGGATACCTTCATGGATTACGATCTTAAGAGGGGAGAAGAAATCGCACCTGCCCTTCTAAAAGTAATCGAGAGATCAGTGATTTCCGTGGTTATTTTCTCAGAAAACTATGCTTCTTCGCGATGGTGCTTGGACGAACTTGTGCATATAGTGGAATGCTTGGAAAAATGCAATGGACGACATGTGATACCCATCTTTTACAGAACAGTTGTATCAGATATACGAAACCAGCGCGGGAGTTATGAACTTGAAGAACGTTTCAAGGACAGAACACAGACTGACCGTCTCAAGTGGAAGTATGCTTTGACCAAAGCAGCTAATCGTTCTGGGTTTGAATCAAAATCATTCAGGTACCTTTGCCTCTGTAGTATTTTCATATACACACAATAATATAAGTTTAATTTTAGGATGAGGGTAGTTATGAGATTTTATTCCTCTATGTGGTCATTTTTCAACTAAAATTAAAAACAAGGTTAAAAATCATTTTGAAGACCCAAATATGGTCATTTTCCAAAATTTCTCTATAGATTTTTACCAAATCGATCTGAAATGGAGGAATCCAAAGCCTGAAAAATAAGAAGAAAGAAGCAACATTCTCACGCATCATGTTTCATTCATTACCTGCAGCGCACTCTCCCACTATCCACATCGATCATAGAAGGAAATGCCTGCATTCGAGGACCCCATGTGGATGATGATATATATAATACAGCCAAGGCAGCCTTCTCTCTAATATGAAATAATGCGATGTTTCTCATGTCGATCTATGCTGCTGCAATAGGAATATGATATATATAGATGGTCAATGGATTGAATATAATCAAAGTAATATGACGATGAGGCTCACCGGCTTTGTTAATGTTTTCGTTTTGATATTAGTGTTCAATTCAACAGCACAACGTCGTATACTTGGAAAAAAATTATTACCCAAAGACGTACACAGCGAGAAAACAGAACTTGGACGACGAAAACAATGTGCCCTCACTAGTAATTTCGTCATCTAAATACAAAGACCACAAAAGTTAATTTGGTCACCCACGCGTTTCGTCACTTGATAATTAAGTGATGTCACCTGATTACTTAGACAATGAATTATAATATGTCGTCCCTTAAGTGATCACCAGTAAGATGACTAAGTTTTCTTGATCCCTAAAGGTACAAAAGATATGGATGCATACAATAAGTGTAATATGACGATGAGGCTCACCGGCCTTGTTAACGTTTACGTTCTGGATATGAGTGTTCAATTCAACAGGACGACGTACGTTTTCTTGAAAAAAAAATTACCCAATGGCACCCGAAGAAAAAAAACTTAAGCGACGAAAAAATACGTCTCATTAATGGCTTCATCATCTAAGTACAAAGGCGACGAAATTTTAGTCATTCATGTTTCGTCGCATAATTATTAATGAGTGATGTTGCAGTACTTACGATGATGAAATATAATATGTCATCCCTTAAGTGATCACCGGTAATTAAGTTTCTTTGTCACTGAAGTACCTAGGCGGCGAATATGCTACCTCTAATTAGGAGAGGAAGCAGTTCGTCATGTATGAATTTACGCCACGAAATTATCTTCGTTCCGATTGAAGAACCTAACTAGGCGACATTTATGGCCCGAATTGGAGAGATTCTAATATTTTCTTGTAACGTTCATCCGTCATGTGATGACTTTCGAATTCCCAAACATGAAAACCAAATTCCTTTACCTAATCTCAAGTTCCTATCTAGATTTCAAGTGGCAAAGTTGTTTGGGAACATGAACAACTAATGAAGGAACTGGTATAATTGAGGGATTGCATCATAAATTGGATATAACGTCATCGATCAAACTCGAACCAAATGCGAAACCAAAGTGATTCAGTAAAACACTACATAAAGATAATCTTGTTTAATTACATCCTATAACCTAGTTAATATTAGTCGTAGATAATAAACAACTTAATTAAGAGCTCAATTACATCTGCCCAAACAGAAAGCTTACATTGGTTGTTAGACACTTAGACCTTTAAACGTGCATGGTGGAGTAGTTTCAGCCGTGCATGGTGGAGCTGCATACAAACCCTAAATTATTCCCCCCTAAATAAAAACAATCAATAAATATTTTGTCCACAATCCTCACGAATTATACACTTCTGTAAACGTCCCGTTGTCCTTTTTGCGGCCGGTCATTTTAAAATCGACCCTCCCTAGCTCATAACCTCCACCAGAAAATCATCAAAATATTCCCAAGAACGTTGGGTTAAAAATGAAAAAAAAATCTGGGGAAGAAAGAGAAAGAAACACAGACTACTCGACACACATTCCTCCTCCTCCAAAATCTCGCGAGAAATTGGAAGCATGCAGCACGTTATAGAAAGGTGGACTTTTTCAGATGGATGATCATATGGCTAAACCGGAAACCACGTGTTTTTTGATCAAAGTAATCGTAGAATAACATCAATCAGATCAGGAAAAGGAATTTTGCTCAAAACGTGATTTTAATTCAGGTTAAAAATGGCCCTCTCATGGAGAAAGCGAAAGGCGATTGGGACGACTCTCTCTCTCTTTTAGTTAAAGACTTAGAGCAACAGTACACCGCTTTCTATTTCTATTGCATTGGATCCTTCGCCAAACTGCGAGTTTTAAAGTCTCTCCTTCTCTATCTCCCCCACATTTTTTCTCTCCCTCTGTCTGCTGCGTCTGTGTTCCTTTCCTGGTTTTGAAGGCTAAACTCCAAAGAAGTTGATAGCTGAGAAAGGAAACCCCAGTAAAGAAACCTGAAAAAGAATGGCGATTTGATACCCCAGATCGATAATATTTTCAGCTAGGCAGGATCTGAGGAGCACCATTTGTTTTGCTTCTATCCCTTTTCCTATATTCACTTCTTGATAGTCTCTATGTACACGGCGGAGTGCTACAAAGACTTCATGGATGGCTACTCGGACTCGAAAGCTGCTCAAATGTTGGTTTCCGATAAAGACGGTGGGGGTGCTCTAAATCTGAATCCCTTGGAATTCGAACTCTTTGTTCGGGAGTTTCATGATAGGCACGATTGTCAATATAAGCGCAGCCATTCAAATAGAGATGATATTAAAGAAGAAGATCGTGATGGTTCAGAGGTTCATCAACGAGAAGAGCAAGACCACGTAAAAAGTCAGGAAGAGAAGCAAGAAGACAACTTCGACATGTTTGTTTCGTCCTTGAAGGTCAAGATTCCATCCGCAGAAGAATCAAGAGTTCTCAAAGACGACGATGAAGAGATGAGGACTCCTACATCTTTGGATCAGAAAATCACTGTGATCCTAAAGTCTCCTCCAGGTGCACCAAGAAAACCAAAAGCAGTTAAAGCACTGACGCTAAAGAAGCGAAAAGCCAATCGCCACCCGAGACTTTTGCTTGATTTTTCTAGTGAGATTGAGTTGTTGTTTCCTCCGGTTGTCTGTGCTGATCTTGGTGGTTATAAGATTAAGAAGAAATCAAGACATGAAAGCTCGTAGTACTAATGAGTGTATGACCAGCTAGCTCATGTTTTTAAATATCGATTTTTCTGCATGTGAAGCCATTTATACCAATTAGTGTAATCTAGTTATTTCCTCTATATCTATGAATCTAAAATAGATTTTGTGATAATTCTGGTACTTCTCCTCCATTTTCATATTACTTGTCATCAATCCCTTCATGCATGTTCATTGGATTCATTTGGCGCGCACCTGGCCCAGATCTGAGAATGTGCAACTTCTGTAATTTGTATCAAGGAGAACTTGATCTCAAACGCATAGGATTCCAATGTTATCAATCAGTGTGCCATTGAAAATTTGTTGGTACCTAATGAAGATCATTGTAACTTTATATATGAAAGAATTTCAAAGAAAAAGTCTAATAAATTATCCATCCTTAAAGATATTTGACAACAAATCACAACTTGTTCCGTGCATACGATCGATATTGTGGTTTTCGATAAATAATGGAACGAGAAGAGGTTTCTTTCCACGATAAGGAGCCTATACGTACACTGTTCTGAAGAAGAGAGTAGCTCTCATTAGTGTGTTGAAAAGGTTGCAGGATTAATAGAGCTAACCTTAGCTCTTTCTGTTTGTTGGATTGAATGGCATTGACTTTGTTATTTAGCTTTGGAAAATATCGATGGAGTGTGGCCTGCATTGACTTGAATGTCCATGAACAGAAGCACCAATGCAGCAAAATCCCAGCTCGATCTGCATTGTTTTTACCAATAATTGGCCTGGGTGGCGAAACCGACGTGGTGTATATATCAATTAGTATCAGGCACACCCAGTTATCTCTAACTTCATTGAGGTATCTTTTGCCCCACATTTTCCTTTATGAAAATGAATAAGTTGGGGTCACTCTGCTAGCTTCTAGCAGCTCCCGGCCACCTTAAGTCTCTTTCGAGCTCTGATCACTCTGCGTCTCTGCCTATCGATATTAATAATGTTTTCAAATTCAATCACTGTTTCTCAACTGTCAATTATTCGATATCTACCTCTTGCATTTCAAAAAAAATACATTATCGATCTAACGAACTATTCAGCTCGCATTTTTTTTCCGGATTCAAAGCCCCAAATGGTGGATAATGGGTTGAAAGGTAGGTAAATAGCTAGGCAGATATAAGCAATAGGCAAATATGTCCGTTTTAAGTGGCTGGATCGGAGATTTTGTTTTGTTTTTGTTTGTACATTGACAGGGTTTTTTACTATGGATTTTCTACTTACTCTTGGATATTCTGTTGCGTACGTTTGGAGATTTGGATATTTCTTTTGAGTTGACAGGGCTTCATTGAGTTGATTCTTCTGAAAAGAGCCATTGGAATATTTATTTTAGTTGAACCTGATATTAGGTAAAAACAAATCTTCATGGAATCTTATTCACGCACACACCCCTCTTCTTCAACTTTGAAACCACTAATTTCATTCTTAATCGATTAGTTATAATTAAGCAAACAAGGCATTTAAAATTTTTCTAGTTGAATAATCAATAGTAGCTGGAATATTCATCATTTTTCGATACTAAATAGTTGGTGATCGATAGTTTGAAGTTGAACTAATGATTGTAGAGTGTAGACTAGTTTTTTTGTTTTTAAGAATTATTTGGGGTATATATCCTGAGAAATTTTACCAATGTATAAATAAAATACATGAGCACACCATTAATAAACATGTAGTTCTTGATTATATATGCATGCTAGGGCTAGGTTTTGTATGAACCAAACAAGACACTAGGATTGTTGATATTGTTCTTTCTAGCTCGCTGAGGGATGTTTCTCTCAACTATTTGAGACCTCTCTTGGGGCCCCACTTCGACCTTTGAGTTTCTTCTTTGTGATCGGTTTGTATATTCTATCCTTGTACGTGATCTTGATGGCTCTACTACCAAGTTTTTTAGTCGGATCGGTTGGTACGTGTTGGTGGAGTTGGCGATCGATATCCATCAGTTGTTGCATCCAGATATATAGGTCAATTCTAGCACATTTTAGTTTTAATAGCTTCTTGGCTTTGGTGGTCTATCTGAGCCTTAATTTGCGCGGGTTCTGGTGGCTTTGATAGTGCAGGATCTTGTTGGTGTTTTAGTGACGGTAAGCTTGCTGTAGGCGAACACATGCTCACTGGAGATCGAATTAGTGTAAGCTGGGGAGTGATAGATATATACTAAGAAACAACCCAGACAAGCATGATCTTCCATTGAGTACCGATCGAAGGAGCATGATTTACAAATAGAAAGTGTTATTGGATTTAGAGGATCTGTGTCGAAGCTGTCAATTAAGACATGTTTATATTCATGATTATAAGCTGTCAGAACTGTAGGAAGTTTCCCTCAAAGTGAATGATATTCACGTACGGGTAAACTGGCTAGACCTTTTTGTCTTCTTCTATTTATGAGACGATGCAACAGCTCTAACCGATTTACAGGGTCTGAAAGATACGACCTATAGAGTACGTACTGGTTTCTAATGTTCAAACGAAAAGCATAGAGAGGTAGAGCACCAACTTCATCGGCTACTAATTAAATTTGTCAAGCGCCAATTGTTTTTCTAATGTGAACTTTCAGTACCATATGTATCGATACACAATTCTGCTATGCACCACGGTATGACAATGGTAAAGTAAGAAATAAACTTCTCAATACCGAAAAGGACCCAAGAGCAAGTGAAAACTTCAAGACCAAGTTGACAGCAAAGCTGAAAAGTTGTTTGGTTTCTTCCTTGTGTCTGTTAGCTTCTTGTAAGTTGTTTCTTGTCTTGTAATGCATGACAAACACATGCAAACTAGTGTAGAGCACCGAAGAAAGAAAATGTTGTCCTCTTCTGCATGGCAATTTTGTCCAGTTTTTTGCATGTAGTAGCCACCAGTTTATAACACCTAACTGTAGATTAGACCTAGAATGGCTATAAGAAGCAGAATAAGAGAAGAAGGGAGGAACAGAGTATGTTGGAGAAGAAAAAATCTCAGTATATCCCTCTCTCAACTTGTAGTTTGAAACTTCAGTCTCCAGTATAAATTCATATGGAATTTCATAATTTAGAAATTAATATAATTAAACATAATTTCGATAGCATAGTAGATAAATTAATAGAAGACAATATTTAGAAAAATACAAAACTTATGAGCTAGGACTACATAGGTTAAATGATGATGAGATGAAGCAATTAATATTAAAAATAGGATTAGAAAATATTTTAGGAGAAAAAGAATATAACAATATGTTAACAGAAGTATAATGTATGCATGTAGAAAGAAAGTTCAACAACTTCAGGAATACACACTGAACCAAGATTAGGTAGAACTGATCAGCCAAACTTAAGACCAACTAGAGAGTCATATATAGAAAATACTAGCACTATAAATAATGAAATGACTAGACCTAAACGAAATAGAATACCTAATAAAAGATTAGAGCATGTAAACTTAGCAGGCAATATATTGAACATAGATCATGTAGACTCACAAGATTGGGAAAAAGGATGTGTGCATGCATCAATTATGTTAGAGTTTAATAACACAACTGATATGTTAGATTATTTTGAGCATACTTTAGATGGTATGGTATTTGATTTCTTTCAAGCATGGAAAGTAAAAAATCCAGAACATCAAGCAGCAAAAAAACTTTTAATATAGATACTTTTGTTAAACTTATCAAATATGAGTTTTTAGACCATAATATATTAGATGGTAAAAATGAACAAGAGCAAATTAAAGCAATAAGAAATTTGGAACAATTACAAATTTGTGATTTGCAATACATGGGAGAATATACTACAGATTTCTTTAAATATTTAGAAAGAACTGGTAGAATTAATGATGTAAATTTATTAAATACATACATGACTAAAATTATGGAAATAATAGCAAAATCATCCATGAAAAGATGATCACTACCAGAACAACCATTTTAGCCGACGAAATTTTTTCGTCGGCTAAACCCTAAATTTCGTCGGCTAAAGTCTTAGCCGACGACGTGTCGTCGGCTAAGAAGTCGTCGGGCAAAATCCGTCGGCCAACACTATAGCCGACGAAATTACTGTTCATCGTCGGCTAAAGTCATTTATTTAGCCGACGAATAAATTTTTCGTCGCTTAATTTCTGGACTTTAGCCGACGAAATTTATTAAAATTCGTCGGCTATAGCTATTATTTTTATTTATTTATTTAACTTTAGCCGACGAATTTTATTAAAATTCGTCGGCTAAAGTTATAATTTTATAATTTTATTTATGTAATTATTATTTTTAAAAAAAAAATTCTTTTTTTTTAATTTTAGCCGACGAATTTTATTAAAATTCGTCGGCTCAAGTTATAATTTTATAATTTTTTATGTAATTATTATTTTTTAAAAATTCGTCGGCTAAAGTTATAATTTTATATATTTTTTTTATGTAATTATTATTTTTTTAAATTTTTTTTCTTTTTTTTAATTTTAGCCGACGAATTTTAATAAATTTCGTCGGCTATAGTTTTTTTTTTAATTTTATTATTTTTTTTATGTAATTATTATTTTTTAAAAAACTTTAGCCGACGAATTTTAGGGTATTTCGTCGGCTATAGTTTTTTTTTTTTTTTTTAATTTTTTCATATTTTTTTTTCTTTTTTAATTTATTGTATTTTTGATTAAAATTTTTAATTCTTTTTCGTTTTTACACCGAAAAAGGAGTAAGGAGGAGGAGGAGAAGGTTAGGAGAGGGAGAGGAGGAGGAGAAGAGGAGAGGAAGGAGGAGGAGGAGGAGGAGGAGAGGAAGGAGGAGGAGAAGAGGAGAGGAAGGAGGAGGAGAAGGTTAGGAGAGGGAGGAGGAGGAAGGAAGATGAAGAGGAGGAGAAGGTTAGGAGAGGAAGGATGAAGAGGAGGAGGAGGAGGGAAGATGAAGAGGAGGAGGAGAAAAATGAAAGATATAGAAAATTTTAAACTTTAGCCGACGAAATTTCGTCGGCTAAAGTTTAAAATTTTAGTCGAAAAATTTTAAAATTTTGAAAATCCCCGCCAAAAAATTTGAATTTTTAATTAACTTTAGCCCACGAAATACCCTAATTTCGTCGGCTATAGTTATTTATTTTATTTATTTATTAATTTAACCTTAGCCGACGAATTACCCTTATTTCGTCGGCTATAGTTATTTATTTTATTTATTTATTTAACTTTAGCCGACGAATTACCCTAATTTCGTCGGCTAAAACCCTAAACCCTATACGTAGAAGCTTCAAACGAAAAAAAGTCGTGAAATAAGATATGACCGGAATGGTGAAATACGTCTATATTTGAAAAATCACGTAATTCCGGTAAAGTCTCGGTACCGATAATTGCGGTTAACTCAATTTTCCATTCTTTCTCCCTAGAGGTAGCCCTATCTCCGGTAGTTATTTTTCATAAAATTTTTATACCACTGGTTGCGTCTCATCGATTTGAAACTATTTTCAGTTGAAGGTCCGGGCAAAATACGTAATTTAGACGGTCAAATGACCGTTTCCGTGCATTAAGGGGTTTGACTTACGTGATTGACCGTAAGGATCGAGCCCTTAACGTTGTCAGATTAAGTTAAATTTTTTCCTATATACATATTTCAACATAATGATCATATCTGACGGTCGAAATTTTGTTTCTCAACTTTGATCATCGGAATCACAACATGCGTACTAATGTTGTATAACTTGTTTACTAAGCTTTAAGTAAATGTTTCGTTTCTAAAACAAACTGTACGTAGAAACTTCAAACGCAAAAAAGTCGTGAAATAAGATATGACCGGAATGGTGAAATACGCCTACGGTTGAAAAATCACGTAATTCCGGTAAAGTCTCGGTGCCGATAGTTGCAGTCAATACAATATAAAGGTTTGACTTACGAGATTGACCGTCTAGATGAAGTCCTTAAATTTATCAGATAAAGTTGAATTTTTTACTAGAGATATATTTCAACATATTGATGATATCTGACGGTCGTATTTTTCTTTGTGAATTTTGATGACCGGAATCACAACATGCCTACTATTTACCATTATTTATCTATACGGGGAGGCCTATCATGGAGGGGTAAATGTCTCAAAATTTTTAGATGGACAGTTGCGTCTCATTATGGTGAGTGTTTGTTGTGTTGAAGGTTCGGCCAAAATACCTTATATAGGCGTAGATATAGACATTTTCGTGTATTAAGCGTTTAGAAAAACTTCATTTTGAAGCTTTAAATGAACTCGGATGGCCAAAAAAGCCTGTATGTCATGGCAAAGCCATGAGTTTTACTCCTGGGCCCGTTTTGCTTCCAGATTGGTATCACAATAGTCAATCGGACACCGAAATATCCGTAGTACAATTTTATAACTAAAAGTTACTTTAGCCGACGAAATACCCTAATTTCGTCGGCTAAACTTTTCAAATTTCGTCGGCTAAAGTTCACATACTATAGCCGACGAAAAAAACACTTTAGCCCACAATTTTTTTTTGTCGGCTAAAATTTAACTATAGCCGACGAAAAAATTAGTTTAGCCGACGAATTTTTTTTTCGTCGGCTAAAATGCCATTTTAGCCGACGAAATTTTAACTTAGCCGACGAAAAAAAAATTCGTCGGCCTGTTTTTAGATATTTCGTCGGCTATAGTCTTTTTTCTGGTAGTGGATATAGCAATAGGACCTAGAACAAAACATGTGTGATATACTACATAAAGAATGTAGACAACTAAAAGCAAAGAAACAAATTAGAAAATAATTTTATATGAGCTGTAAAAATATAGATTTACCTAAGCAATATGGTTGCCATACAAAAGATAAATATAATAAGAAAATAAAACCTTTTTGGAAAAACTATATGAAAAAATATAGATCTTACAAGAAAGATAGAAAATTTGCCATAGAACCTTCAAAAACCTTTAGGAAAAGAACGTATATATCTAAACATTTTAGAAAAAGAACTAGCAAACATTGGATTAGAAAATATAAAGCACCAAAAGATAAAAACACTTGTAAATGTTATTTTGTGGTGTAGTATGACACATTAGACCTAAATGTCCTAAATTAGCAAAACAACCTAGAGAAAAAGTACAATTAATTGAGCAATTTAATTTAGAGGAAGATGAAGCCTTAGAGTCAATATACAACTTAGATAATTTAAGTGATAATGAAAACATTAATAGCATAAATAGCATTGATATATGTTTTTTGAATCTAAATCGAATTATTCGAGCAATTCAGATAGTGAGATATGCATGTTTGAAGAGTAAGAAGAATTTCAATATGTTAATTTAGATTGGCCTCAAGCATGGTAAATGTAAAAAAGTAGTAGCTGAAAAATATTTAACTAGAAATGTAATACTTTGTAAACCTTGTTACAATAATAGAATATTAGAGGTAAATTCTATAGAAGAAGAAATTAATACACAAAACACTGAAGTAGAAAATATGAAAACTAGTTCATTAATAACTATAAATTGTGAACTAGAATTGTCTAAAGAGCATAAGATTCAATTAATATCCATGGTAGATACAGGTAGTACAAAAAGTGTAATCAAAGAACACTTAGTACCAACACAATTTAGGCAAAAATTAGAAAAACCAGTTAGAGTTCTATAATTTGACACAAGAACCATTTACTTAACACAATGCATAACAAACATACCCATTACCATTAACATTTATATCACGTATAAGATCATATCCATTTATCTTAGGATTAAATTTTATAAAAAGTTTACAAGGAATTTTATACATACCACTTGATATTACTTTCTTTAGAAAATGTATAACTAATACTGACCAAAGCAATTTAATAGAAACATATAGTAGCATTAATCTTGAGGAATCAATAGCAAAACTCAGAGAAGAATATTTAGAAACTAGAATAGATAGACCTAAAACTTTAGAAGAATTATTACAGTTAGCAGAATAAACTAGAATTATAGGAGAAGATCCACAATTACATTGGAGCAAAAATAAGATTTTAGCCAAGTTAGACATAATTAATCCAGATTTAACTATGAAAACAGCTGATATGCCTAATAATTTATTAGATAAGCAAGAGCTTGAGCAAAAAAATTAAGGAATTATTAAACTTTAAAGTAAATAGACCTTCAAAATCTAGACATATATCAACAACATTTATAGTTAGGAAACATTCGAGCTTAAAAAGGCAAAGCAAGAGTAGTATATAATTATAGAAGATTAAATGATAATACTTATGAAGATAGTTATAAATTACCTAATAAATATGAACTAATTAATAAGATTCAAGAAAGTAAATATTTTAGCAAATTTGATTGTAAATCTGGTTTTGACAAATAAAATTAGACGAAGCATCAATAGAATGGACAACCTTCACTTGTCTAGAAGGACATTTTGAATGGCTTGTTATGTCGTTTGGTTTGAAAAATGCACCTTCAATTTTCAAAGAAAAATGGATCAAATATTTAAGAAGTATGATAGTTTTTGTAGTGTGTATGTAGATGATATAATTATACATAGCAAAAATATAAATGAGCATAGAAAACACCTAAAAATAATTTTGCAAGAATTAATAGATAATGGGATCATTATGAGCAAAAATAAAATAGACTTAGAAAAGCAAGATATATAATTTTTAGGCATTTATATTAAATCAGGAACGATTCAATTACAAAAGCATATAGATAAGAAAGTTATAGAATTTCCAAATAAATTAGAAGATAAGAAACAATTACAAGCATTTTTAGGATTACTAAATTATGCAAGAAATTGTATCCCTGATTTAGGAAGAAAAATAGCAGTTTTACATGGCATGACCAGTAAAACTGGTCAAAAATACTTTAATACTGAAGATATTTAATTAGTTCAGCAAATTAACAAGAGATTAGTCAACTTAAACCTTTAGCACTACCATTAGATACTAGCTACAAGATAGTTGAAACCGATGCATCAGAATTAGGTTGGGCATGAATTTGTATCAGAAAAAACACAGAATTACCAAGATCTGATGAGCAAATTTGTAGATATGCATCAGGTAAATTTAATGAAATACAATCCCGATTACCAGCAACAGATTTGGAAATATTAGACATAATTAACTCTCTAGAAACATTTTTTTGTTTTTACATAATGAAGCATTTGCAATTAGAACTGACTGTCAAAATGTTGTTTCTCATTATTTAATGAAATACAATCCCGATTACCAGCAACAGATTTGGAAATATTAGACATAATTAACTCTCTAGAAACATTTTTTTTGTTTTTACATATAATGAAGCATTTGCAATTAGAACTGACTGTCAAAATGTTGTTTCTCATTATATAAAATTACAACTAATAAACAAGCAGCCCGTAGATGGGTAAATTTTGTTGATTCTATTACAGGAAATGGCTTTAGACTGCAATTTGAGCATATTAAAGGAACTGATAACACTTTAGCAGATATCTTATCTAGACTTATTCCTTGCTATAAATATGTAGTTCATAAGAGTATCACCATCTTCTAGCAATAGAAGACCACCAACTTTTGTTCCATTCAATGCAACACCTTCATAAGCTTTCCAAGCAATGAGTATAGCAGCAAGGCCTCCACTAAGAGCAGTAATTCCCACTCATTTCTATGGTAATATACATAATCAGGAAGTAATGAATCCTGAATATAGGTATAATACCCTTGAGCAATTGTTGATTAGGTAGAAAGTGTTGTCAGATAATTTTTGGAGCCTTAGAAATCAGCCAAAGAATATGGTCATAGGACTAGAAAAGCTAGTCAGAGCATTAGAGCAAGAACTTTTAGACTTCAAAAGAACCATAGATCTTCTTAATTTCCAAATTGAAAGTTTAGGAGCTAATCAAGAGACTTTGTCCACAGAGCATAATTCTTTATTAGGAGCACATAAGGGACTGCTTGAGAAACATGAAAAATTACTTAGGCTTTATGGAATAACCACTTTTGGGAAGAGCAACTTGTTAGAGAAGAGCAACTTGTTAGAGAGCACTTAGACTATGAACAAACAAAGGTAGTAAAAAACACTAGAGTAGAAACAACTGAACCTGTTTTGGAGGATCACATGAAAGATTGCATAAACTGGCCACTTAATTTCAATGAGCAAGTGTGCATGTATACTCTGCAAATTTTAACTATAGATAATTTTAGGCAGTACCCATATGTGAAAACAATTTTTTGTCAACATGAGTAAAGAAAGCTTCATGATTTGCAGCAAGCCATACAACAATTTCTTTTTCACTTGTACAAAAATCCTATTCCAGGAATAGATATCTATAGTGAAGCATTGCAGACGTTAAAAAAGAGCATTAACTATATGATACTGGGAGCATGTATCAATATGATGGAGCATAGAACTATACATTTTGAGTATAATGGCCAAACTATCCAGTGAACACCCGGATTATTACTTGAGCATGGATTTTTGACCGTCTTAGGTTTCCAGCAAGATTATCACATTGATTCCTTTTCAAAAGAGCTGAAGAGCATCATTTTGCAAAGTTTTGAGAAATTAGGAGGTAATGGGAGCAATATCATTTTGGAAATACATAGCATTCCTCTAGCTTTGTTCTCTAGCAGTCTTTATCCTGATGAAGCTCGACATGATATCATAATCAGAAAAGAAACATACAAACTCCCAGCTACTAGACCGATATTAGAGAGCAGCCCTATAATTGAAGATATTAAAAAATATAGAGGAGCCCAGATAGTACACCACGAGATTTGGAATGGCAGCCATCTTAATCTCCTCTATCAAGATAAATACATCAGGTCCTATAGCAAGCATAGATTAAGCCATCCCAAACCTGATTCAAAAATCAAAAAATGCAAGACAACCAAAGTAGTTTATGAGCTATTTTATGTAGAAGGTTTGGAGGTAGTAGCAGAAATAGAAGCTCAAGGAATGGAAGATGACTATTGGGACAATTTAGACGAAGAAGAAGCTCACAATATACTGAACATGATGGAAGGTTAAGCCAGGTGAAGACAGAAGAACAGAGCAGATAAAACAGAAGAAATAGCTAGGAGCAAGCAGAAGATTACCATCACCAAATGAGTAGAGCATCAATTTGTAGTAGTAGTAGTAGTCACCAAAATTTGGAGGCCTTTTGAAGAATTGTTTTTAAGAAATTCGAGTAATTTAGTGGTTGAACTTGAATGTGCCTACATCAACTTGGGATATGAATTCATTTTAGAGGGCCTCCATTGAGTACGACAAAAGAATCTCGCCAGCAGTGCGTTAATAGAGCGGTTCATATCCTTTCAAGTTTTTAACTATGGTAATGTTGGATTAACTCTAACAGTTTTCCTATATTTTTTTTGTTTTCTCAAATACTGTTGTTTTACTCCAACATGTTTTCCGTATTTACGGTAAACTTAAATTCAAATTTAGGGAAGGAAAAATGATCATTTCCATAAAATCAAAAAAGGTCAGATCCTATTTCATTTTATACCCCCACATATCTCTCCCCTGGATTGCGAAGCAATCTGTGTTACGGCGATGTGGATGACGACCGCCGACGAGGAGGACGAAGACCACCGTAGATTGGTCCAGATCCATCGTCGATGAAGCCACAACATCGATGACGAAGCCACAACCTCGATGATGATGACGACACAACCTCGACGATGATGCCACCGCCTCGGCGACAGAGAACGAAAACCACCTTGGACTACTCCAGATCCGCCGTCGACAAAGCCATAACCTCGACAACGAAGCCACTGCCTCGACGACAGAAGACGACAACCACCGTGGACTACTCCAGATCCGTCGTTGACGATGACGCCACCGCCTCGAAAGCGGGAAACGAGTCGCCGGTGAGCTCTGCTGGACCTCGTAGAGAGTGGAAGACCGATTGCACTTCGTTTAGCTCGTCGGTGTCCACCAGCTCCGGCGGAAAATTTGATATTTTACTGGGGTAATACTTAATAGGTCTATTAATTAATGTGGTAATAAATTTATTACACTAAATAATAAGTTTATTAGTAGGGATAATAACTTAATAAGGTTAATTACATGTTTAGTACCTTTAATAAAATATTTTTTAACGTTAAAGCTCTTCAGAAAGGTTACTACTCTCATATGAAATTATTGTCCTTAATAAAGTTCTCATATAAAGTTTATTCTGTCAAGATTCTAGCGATTGATGACCGGAGTCGGTGAGGTTCTGTCTTAATCTTTTCTCTCTTCCAGTTTTTCTCTCTATGCATCAAAGTATAAAAGTTAATGGGGGTAGTAATTTTGTATAAAATGTGATTTTTCCGTTCTGCACCCAACTATGAATGTTATTAGGGGTAATAATTTTCCACACTGATTTTCTGTTTTTCACCCAAGTATGAAATTTACTAGGGGTTGTAATTTTCATTTTCAGATTCTGGCGACCGGTGATCGATGACAAAGTCTGATGACCGGAGTTCGGAGTCTAGCGAATGGTGACCGGAGTCCATAACACTAGTAGATTATGGCTCTTAACCGACGAAAAAATTTCGTCTTCTTAGATTTTATTTTCGATTTCCGTCGGCTAAGACATGTCGGTGAAGACCCTAGCCGACGGAATAAATTTTTCCGTAGACCAAGAAACAATCTAGTCGACGGAATTCTGTCGACTAAGGTCTGTCTGCTAAGAACTTAGCCGATAGAAGTAAAAATTTAATTTTTTGAACCAACTGGTGGTTTTTTTTTCAATTATCCGGCCAACAACGGTACCACTTTTTTTCTTCTGGGTTTCCAATTCACCGTACAGCCAACACCACCGCCACCTCCTTGGGTGGCCGAACCTCCCGACGGTTCCTCTGCCAAGCTCAAGGAGCTCCACCGTACCACGTCCTCAACTGCCTGAGACCAACGCAGCTCTAGCCAACCTCCAATTTGCACCCACACCTCATTTTGACAAAGCCTTTAATAAGAGGAGAAAAGAAAGTCATTGATCATTGTCCCCGAGCTAAAACTCTTCTTAAGACCCATCCAGCTGAGCCCGACGTACCCTAAAAAGACCATAGGCCGACGCTGGCAATGAGGCAAAGCAGGACAGACACGATTTAACCCTCTGCGGTGTCTCCCCCTAACCTCGAGATGAAGTGGTCCGTTGAGGACTGCCACCACATGATCCGGAGCGTTGATGCCATTGCCGCCCGTCAATTCATGAAACACAGCTTGCAAAAAAAGGAGAGATGAGGGCCAGATAGAAGAAGAGATCGATGAGGTAGAGATTGAGGAGATGTATATATATAAAATTGGAATCGACCAAAAAAAATTTGAATTTTGTTTCTTCAAATTTTGTGAAATTTTTAGCAGGAAAACAAATTCAAAATTTTTATCTTAGGCGACGAAAAATTATATTTCTGTCGCTTAAGTGATTAAAAAATTCAATTTTTTTCTTCAACTTTGTGACTTTTTTGGCGGGAATTTTGTTTTATTTTTCAAAATTTGTAGCTTAGGTGACGAAAAAATTATATTTCCGTCGCTTAAATTATTAAAAAAACCTTTTTTTTTGAAAATCAATTCCGTCAACTAAGAATTTTCTTAGGAGACGGAATTAATATTCCTTCTCCTAAGTGGTTACTTTATTTTCGATGTTTGGTATTGAATTTATTCTGTCGGCTAAGTATGAATTTTTTTTGTCGGCTAAGTAATACTTAGGCTACGGAATTAGATTCAGTCGCCTAAGTGGAGGCTTACACTACGGAAATGTCTTCCGTCACCTAATTAAGTGTTACTTAGCCGATAAAATATGAACAATTCCGTCGGCTAAGTGGTTTTTTCCACTAGTATGAGTTTCCGGTCAAGTCTTTTCTCTCTTCCACTTTCTCTCTCTATACATGTTTAAGGAATAAAAGGTAAAATGATATTAAAATAAGGGAGATGTTATATTAAAGACCTTCTTATTGAGGACTAGTTGAAGACTTTTTCGTCTCACCATATTTTCAATTGCATATTCACATCTCGACCGTCGAGTTTGTATATATATATATATATATATATATATATATACAAACTCGACGGTCGAGATGTGAATATGCAATTGAAAATATGGTGAGACGAAAAAGTCTTCAACTTGAATTCATAAATTTTCATACAAATTGAAAATCGTTAATGAATTCATAAATGTGATTCACCAATTATAAACTTGAACGGTTCTTGTTTGACATATTTGGATCATCCATTGATTTGATCTATTTCGATACTTTAACGATCACCAATTTGATTAAAAAGTTGATGTAATAAACCATTAAGAAAAAAGTCATAAACTAATCTTGAACAAGAAGGTCATCAATGAATTCCCTCTCATTAATATAATATAGCTTTTTTAGAGTTTTAATAAATATTTGTTTATTTGGATACAAATTATAAATGTACTTTATATTGGAATGGGTTCTAAAAAAATTATCATTGAAATAGGTAATGAAGGGTTGAAATTAGTACTACATGGACATTTATTGTTTAGAGAATGATTATGAAATCTCTAAATTAGGGATGGAATTGAAGTTGGAGTATTGAAATTTTTTGCATACAACGATAAATGGATATATATATACTGCAATTGTGACTTGTGAGTGCCAAGTTTACTACTAATCGTCAGGCGCGCATATCTGTACGTAGTTACTAATTATAATCCAACTAATGTAATCCACAATTCGTAAGTATAATCGATAATTTATGAGTATGATACACTCGGCTCACTAGCTTGTAAAGTAGCTACATTTCACATAATAGAATTACTATTTGAAAACAATGATGTATTCAGTTGTTAAATACATATGAATATACATTTTTGTTAATGTGTGTGTGATTTTTCAAGTATACATTGGTTCATTTGCTCTTTACCATAGATCTGGAAGTTTTTCGATGAAGACCATAGATCTGGAAGTTGATATTACCAAACTGGGACAGATGAAATAGACTAGTCAATTTTGCTTTTGCATTTTTTACGTAAACCAGTAGCAACTTCGGGCCATCATAGCCCAAAGAGCTTAGTTTCTCTAAGCCTACCTAAACTTGACACAACAATGCAGTTTCAGCCTTCAGATCTCTTCATATAGTGTATCATTCTGTCTAATTGGAAATTGGTTGATGCCATTTTAAGAAAGGTGATATGCATCAAAGGTATCTAGACTTTTAAGAAACTGTCAAAATGATACATGAACTTGTAAAGTTAATAAGGTAATACATACACTCTTAATTTGTTATCAATAAGATACATGTAAGAAATATTCTTTTAAGAATATTCTTTATTTTTTAAAAAAAAATTACCATTTTAACCTCTATTTTGTGTGTTCTATTGTTTCTTTTAAAATTTGACGGAGCATGGTGGGCCTAAGTCTATGAATTTATTTATCTAGCATACTGCAAATATAAACTCATCCTCTCACTCAAAGGTAAACAGTTATTTTTCATCATCAAATAGCAAATTTAATAGCTACCTGACTTGATTTATTAGTTTATACTAAAATTTCTCGCAAAGAATTGCAAGACAAAAAAAGAAAACTAAGAAGATTGATAAAATATAGAGATAATCTTCCTAGAAAAACAAAAAATTACTGGGATATTATCCTCAGAGTTCAGCAAACAATCAAACAAACTGAAGAACAAATTAAAGTTCTACAAGAAGTTTTTGATTACGATCAGACTCCGCTGAATGTTTTAAGTCTCGGTTAGATCCGCCATAGTTGGTATCAGAGCCTTCTTGGCTCAAAAACAGGTTATCTAGGCTTACGCCACAAAGTTGGCTTCTCTTGACTAATAAAAGAGATTCTAAACTAAAAAATTACCAGTCATTCTATATTACAAAAGGTACTGATAAGTGGCAAAATTGTTTTCATTCAAGGCATATTCAAGAAGATCAATACTCGATAGAGTACATCTGTAGAGTATTAAACACACTTTACGACGATCTTGTCTACCTCTAGAAAGAAGTCGGGGTTAAAGAGTTTGATCCTTCCAGAACAAACTTAATTGAATACATAGATCATCTATCTAGGAACACGACTTCAGAACAAGCTTAATTGAATACATAGATCATCTATCTAGGAACACGACTTCAGAACAAGATTTTGTTCTATGTGTGGTATCTAGACTTTTAAGGAACTGTCAAAATGATACATGAACTTGTAAAGTTAATAAGGTAATACATAAACTCTTAATTTGTTATCAATAAAATACCTATAAGGAATATTCTTTTAAGAGAAATCAATCCCATCAACAAGCCCAATGAAAGAGAAATCAATCATTTCATTAAACTGTCAGGCAAAACTTCAGACAGTAAAGAACAAGTAAAGCAGGTCCAGACAAGCAGATTCAACAATTACATCACTATTGGATTGAAATTTCCTAGATATAGGAAATACCATCTGCATGCCTTTGTAGATAGTGGATCAGGGTATACCCTTGCCAAAAGATATGTCATACCTGAAGAATATTGGGAAAAGGCTCCAAGATCAGTTACTGGAATAGCCATGAGAGAAAATGAAATAATCATGGATACAATGGCTCGTGACATTAAAGTTTCCTTGGGAGGATGAACTTTTGTCATAAAAATCATTTGGCAATGTAAAAGTCAAGGAGCAGACGTATTAATTAGAAATGACTTTCTTCTTCAACAAACGATAGTTCAAAATTCACAAATGATTGGTTTTGAAAAGAATAACAAATTCTTTTGGGAATCTCGTCTTATCAACGCTGTAAGCGTTACAAGTCTGGGATTTACAGACCAATATCAGAGATCGTCTGAGAAGAGTGGTGATTATAGGTCAGTTTTAAAACTAGTGCTGCTGCTGAAAGACCATTTGAAATGTCACAGTGAAATATTGGTAAACAAAGAGATGAATTCAGAAGATAATAAATCAGAAGAAGAGTATGAATCCCTTTTAGATGAGTCTGATTCAGATTCATTAGAACTAGAAAGCTCAGACGGAGAAGAAGAATTCATCAGAGAGCATAACCTAAAAGTGTATGCTAACAAAATCGAGCAGAAAAGAGTGCCAACTATTGCAGAAACAGAAAACTTGTTGAAACTAGTAATCTCTGAAGATCCTTAGTTGTACTGGGAAAGAGATACAGTATACTGTCAGCTCAAAATGCATGATCTAAATACTATTTGCCATGTTAAAGCAATCCTTCATTACAGAGAAGATGACAGAAAAGAGATGGAAATTCAAGAGTTGCTCGAAAAGAAGTTGATTAGACCTTCCAATAGTCCTCATCATGCTCCAGCATTTTTGGTAAGAAATCATACTGAGCATGTAAGACGAAAGGCTAGAATGGTAATTGATTATAGAGATGTAAACAAAAAGACAATCAAAGACGGTTACCAGATAGCCCAGGTAAGAGTACTTATCAATCGACTCAAAAGATCCCAAATCTTCTCTAAATTTGATGCAAAATCAGGATTCTGGCAAGTCAAGATGCATCCAGACTCCATTGCTTTAACAACATTTGGAACACCACAAGGGCACTATGAATGGATGGTCATGCCATTTGGCCTTATGCACGTCTGTTTTCCAAAGGAAAATGGATAATATTTTCAAACCTTACTCAGTTTTCTGTATAATTTATATAGATGACATTTTTGTTTTCTCACGAACTATAAACGAACATCTGAAGCTAGGGCTGTTTTTTTGGACTGAAACCCGGAAACCCAGACCGGTGCGGCCTGAACCTGGACCGATCGGGTTGGGTTTTGAAAGAAAATTTTTTGGGTCGGGCTAAACCCGGACCGAATTAAAAACTACCAGGCCGGGTCGGGTTTCATATCTTAAAACCTGGACCGGCCCGAAAACCTGAAATGTAGGTATTGCTAGCTTAGGTGTTGTATTCTTATTGGGTTACCACTAGCTAATAAATAGCAAAAAAACCCTACTCCTTCACTCTTCAGTCTCTAATCTTAAATTGGGAATGAATCAAATCAGAAAAAGAGGAATTGGTTGACTTACAACATTATCGAGAGCGACGACGTTGAGGAAAGTAAAGGCGCGGTGAGTGGAAGGAGAGATGGAGATGTCGTTAAATTAAACATCCAACTCATGCTCACTTCTTCACCATAAAAACATCTAATTAAACCCGTTTTATAATATAAAAACGTGTTTCGCAAACCTTATTCATTAGTAAACTTGGATTTGAACTTTGAATTTTTTTGACTCGAAAACCCGCGGGTTTCGCTTGAAAAAAAACCTGACCTAGACCGACCTGAAAATTTCAGGTTCGGGTTCAGGTTTCATTTTTTCTAACCCTGCCCGGCCCGAAAACAGCCCTATCTGAAGCATCTTGAACATGTATGCAAGTTGATTGTCCAGAAGGGAATCATCCTTGGATAAAAAAGATTCACCTCATAAAAGGAGAGAACGAACTATGAATTTCTTAGGCATTCATGTTAAATATGGAGAGATTCGTCTCCAAGATCATATTGTCAAAAATATCAATCAGTTCCCAGATCATATTCCTGATGCAAAGTCCTTGCAAAGATTTTTAGGAGTTGTTAACTTTGCAAGAGATTTTATTCCCCAAGTTAGTGGTCTTACTGCTCCACTCTCTCAAAAGACAAGTTTCAAAAAGAAATGGTCTTTCATAAAGGACGACAGTAATACTGTCAGAAAAATCAAAGAGATAACCAAGAATCTGCCTCCTTTACAGTTACCCGAAAAAGGAGATTCGATCATTTGACAGACTGATGCAAATGTTTATTACTGGGCAAGAGTTGTCTTGGCTATTGCTCCAGATACAAATCATGAAAAGATTTGTAAATTTCTATCGGGAAAGTTTAACGCAACAGAGTTAAACTATTCTACTGGGGACGTTCTTGCTCTTATTAAGAGTATAAAGGGAGCTGGGCCTTTTTAGGAAACAAATTTGTAGTTAGAACTGATAACAAAAGAGTAAAAAACTTTAAAAACTACAAATTAACTGATGTTGCAGATAGAGGAAGAGTGCTGAGATGACAGATGTTTTTATTTCAGTATGAATATGATGTTGAAATGGTTGCAGGTAACAAGAATTTCCTACCAGACGCCCTAACAAGAGAGATGCCAATGTTTCAAAGGGATGACAGGGATGAAAGACACAACCCAAGAAACAAAAAAACCAGAACCAAGTAAGAAAAATCTTTGGGAAAGATACAAGAGCAGTGATAAGACTGTAGGTCCTCTCCATGACGGACCAGGTTATCAATTCATCGTATCTTATGGAGCAGCTGAAACAAGTTAAGCAACAGGGCATGGCAAGATAAATCCAGCTGATTGGGATAAAAGTTCTGAACTCTCCTTGAAAGATGAAAGTCAGTCTGGAAAATCTGGTGAAAAAGAAGAAAAACTCACTCAGGAGTATTTATTGTATCCAAAAGATACAACCACAACTAACCGGTCTCAGGGTAAAAGACCGGCTAGCCCGTCTCAACGGCAGACGGTAAAGACATAGCAAGTCCGTTAAAGGCTGCTTCTTTGCTAAAAAGCAGAATTGCCCCTTTTAAGGGAAATAGATCGCACATGGTAACTGGAAAGAAAACCGTTCATGGTCAGTCTTTGAAGATTTTTAAAGAACCAGTGTTCCAGACGAAAAGATTGTTAGCATTCAAGCAAAAGATTATCATAGACAATATTCTTTATGCATTCCACGAAGAAAATGAAGATCATCTTCTTGGAACCCTTGAAGCACTTACAGAAGAATTGCATGGAATCCATGCAAAATAAAAGGAAAAATCTAGGGTAGTATACCTAGAAAATCCAGAAAGTGCTAAGATCCCTATGACAACAATGAAACGATCTGAATGGTTCAAATTCCATGAGCACTTGAGAAAAGGACAATCGCTTCCACTAACTTTGTCTGTTGTTCCTGGCCCATATTATGGAAGATATTTGGTTAATGTCCAAGCTGAACACCCTCAGAAACAAAAACTATGGCTACAGGAGAATGATTTTGTGCATAATCTTTGGACAAAGTCTAATGAAGATTTAGAGGGATTCCCTGAACTGATAGTTCAAGGTTTCAAGAATATTAGACCAGACGGATGTATTCTGAGATTAAAGTTCATATCAACTCCACCGGAATAGATAATGCTGAAAGAGCAAATGAACTATATTTCTCCTTATCATTATATTAGGATAATTTAATGTCCAATTAAAGGAACGAGCAGAATGAGCGGAAATGGTAGTCCTAATCAGAGCATTCCATGGATGAAGACCATGACAATCATGTGTATCAAAAACATGGTGCAAAGAGATTATGAGTCAAGCCTTCTGGCAAGTGGAGAAAAAATAATGGTTTCCTACTATAATCATCCTCCACATGTGAATTGTGACTTCTTCTCAGCCATTATGAGTGAAGTAGACTGCACCCTAGCCTACGTTGCACGGAAACGGAAGCGGAAACGGGGAAGTGAAGCGTTCGGAAGCGCGGAAGCGTTTTTTTTCAAAATTCAATGGAAGCGAAGCGTTTGGAAGCGTGAGAATATAATAATTATTTATATATATTATATATAGCTCTTTTATATATAATAAGTAATTTTCTAAATAATAATTTCTAACATCCTAATGTATTTTAAATACCAAAACTACCATCACTATAATTATTATTTAGAAAATTATGATTATTATTGATAACTCCTTGATTATTGTGCTAACAAAGGATAATGTTGTGATCAACACTACACATATCGATACCACTAATCTACCACCAACATTTTCCCATCCTCCATCCACTCCCTTCGTCACCGACCCAGAAGTAATTGAGGTTCCCACTTCTTCTCTGCTTCAACTTTTCTGCTTTGTCAAAATCCACATTCTCAATCCAACTATAAACCCAGAGCTCTGATCAATCTCTCATCATGGACAACCCCCAATCCAAATACATGGAAGAAGACGAAGATGAAGAAGAAGCCAGACAATCCAATTACATGCTAATCAAAAACTGATCCAAGATTAAGGCAAATGCATTAATCTCTATTTACAGAATCTGGTTTTAAAGGAGATGAGAAAATCTCGCTAACAGAATCATAGATCCTCTATATAAATTTACCTAGTTACCACACCTGGGTTCTGTGGCTCACCTCAGCCATCTCTGCTTCTCTGATCCTCCTTCTCTGCTTTGCTACAATCTAATTCAGGAAATGACACTTCCGCCTGAGGGTGACCACATTCCACCTTCACCAAAGCCAATCAGTCACAGACAATGGCTCATGAGCAGGTACTACTTCTTTGTCTTCTCCCTCGTTTTTCTTTGGCTTTTCCTTCCTGGGTTCAACCTCAAACTAGTTTTTCCTGCTTAGTTTCAATTATGTGTCTGTTTTTTCCTATGATTTCTCTGCTTTGTGGGTCAAAGACTCTGGCTTTTCCACATCACATTGTTCAGTCCTGTGATCCCTCAAAGTGCACATGTTAGTGTCTAGTGCATAGTAAAGCCAACTTGAGTCTGATCTTGCATGACTGGTATGATCTACGTCGCACGGACGCGAACACGGCGACACGGCAAAACCTAAAAACTACATATTCGACACGGTAAATAGAATAATATATTTATATATTTTTAATATATCAAAATATACTAAAATATAAAATAAATCACTTATATTATCAAAATAATGTTCTGAATCCATTGCATTGCATAATCCTAACAAATAACATCAAAGAGAATAAACAAATGTGCCTAAAGTTTGGCAGAAACTAGTTTATTTAAGTCCAAATGTGCATAACATACACTTCAACAAAATCATGACTTCACAGTTCACACAATCAAACATTCCTCACAGATTCTAGATTCTAGAACAATAATTATGAAAGAAGATAAGATGAAGTGAATCAAGTGATGAACTTACGGGAAGAGTTTTCACAGTTCAAAGAAGTTTTTAGGGACAGAGCTCAGAGGTTGGAGTTTGGCCGCCAGAGCTGGGCGTCGGAGTGCGGAGGTCAAAGCTAGGCGTCGGAACTCGCCTCCCTCTTTGTGTTTCTCTATTTGAGTTTTAGGTGAGGTGTGCGCGTAGTGACTTACTGTTGAAGGTCTTGTTTGGCCGTCCCAACTCGAAGGTTGGTCGTCGGAGCTGGGCGTCAGAGCGCGGAGGTCGAAGTTTGGCGTCGGAACTCGTCTCTCTCTCTGTGTTTCTCTATTTGTGTTTTAGGTGAGATGCGGCTTAGTAGCTTACTGCCCTTTGCGATTTAGGTTTTACTTTCTTTTTTTTGAAAATTCTCAAATCGATGACGTGGCGTGTCGGAGACGTGTCGATAATGACATGGTGTGTCGTCAACGTGTCCGAGAAGTGTCGAAAAAGTTAAATTTTCCGGACGTGTCACGTGACCTGTCGGACACTGTGTCGAATCGTGTCGACGTGTCGGGGAGTGTCTGACACTCCAACACTTCTTCAATAGAAGTGTCCATGCTTCAGAGGGTATAATTGATTGTAGGAGGAAGGCTGGCCTCTGGGTTTGCAGCCAATGCATGTAAAAGTTGGGCTGGCTGCTCGAGACCGTGAAGTTTCTGGATAGGTGTTATTCAATACTTTACTCTCTGCCTCTCCGACCTCCTCACAGACTTGTCTTCCGATCTAGATACAGAGGTCAGTGATGTAAGCTACAGAGGTTAAAGTTTAAGCTTTTTCAGATGCTATTCTTGCCTTTGATGTCTCAGTATATGCTTCAGTATACAATATTATATACATGGTTGGTTTGGTATACAGTTTTTTACTGCCTTTTAAAAAATAAAATTCCACCGTGAGTTGATGCATAATAATGATAGCATGCATCAACTTTATCGTCAAGTTGTAAAATGTGGTAATATTAGTTTTAAAATTTGTAATACGAGTACTTAAAGTTGTAAATTTTTAGTTACAACATTAGACCTCACGTGTTTTTAAAGTTGTAATTTAGTCGTTAAAGTTGAAATTTTGTTCTTTTATCATTTTGAGGATTCATTTATCACTTTAAGCACATATTTTACCATTTTAACAATAAATGCGATCTCATGTTGTAATTAAATTTTTTACAACTTTAAAAACTCGTATTACAACTTTGAGAATCAATATTATTACTTTTTTTTACAATTTGACGACAAAGTTGATGCATATTATGCATTAACTTACCATAGCCTTATTTGTTCTTGAAAAGTATGCTTTGGAATGAAATCTGTGAAGATGAAGAAGCTAAACAATTCTAGGTGATTTAAAAAAAATTAAGGACTTCGTGGATCAACCCTCCAATTCTAGTCTTATTCATTAGGAATTAACTAAACGCACAAACAATTCTAGGTGATTTTAAAAAAAATCTAGGTGATTTTAAAAAATTCTAAATGAAAAAGATAAACAATTCTAGGTGATTTTAAAAAATTAAGGACTTCATGGATCAAGCCTTCATTAGTGTTGTAAGTTGTTTCATGTCCTCCGGCTTTACTCCTCCTTTGCATATGCGTGTCTGTTGATATAATTCCTTATCCCGTCTTCGATCCATACATCTTCGCTGGTCTTATATTTTCAGGGAGGGTAATACAGTTGTTGATGATCTCGCTAACTTGGGTTTGACTTGTTCAACTCTTACTTGGTTCATTCAGCTCTCAAGAGAGATTCATCTATTATTGTCGCGTGACTCCTCAGGTGCTTCATATGTTCGTCACAATTACGAGGGTCATGGTACTTGCTGTTGTAAAGGTTGTTGCTTTGGGTTTTGGATGTTGGTGGAAATTTCTCTTTTGGGCACAATGGATTATGAGTTTTCTTTTTCTTTTTTTCCTTTTTCTACTAGTTTTGTATTTGAGTATAAGGTTTTTTCGTGCTCTCTGTTTTTTTTCGTGCTCTCTGTTTTTTTCTTTGTCTCTTGTAAGATCTTGTATGTTTTTTTTATTTTTATAGCTAGGCTAGGTTCCAAACCCCGTTGTAAAAAAATTAACTAAACGCACAAACCCATCTGTTCTATACTCATATTAGACAAGACTACTCCCTTATTCATGTTGTACATAGAGAGCATCTGCAGCACATGACTCCACTTCCGGTGAGGTATATGTGCAATGTACCTGTGATGACATATGTTGGAACCACATCAGGAATTCTTGGATTTAGTCTTTGGCCTGTGAGTGGTTTTGGACTTGATAATTAGAGGTTCCTACAGTTTCTTCAAGTGGAACTGCAAGTTTTTGACCCCTGCATGGTACTAGTAACATTTTTCCAAAAATGGCTTTGTACATAACATAGTGGGTAAGCTTAGATACAGGCACTAGTACATATATTATATATGGAATGCTTTACTTTATAAGAACAATGTGGACCTGTAAATTGAAAAATCTTGAATGGCCAGCTCAGATTAGAAAAGGTAGTAACCACAGCAAGTTCAATGGAAATAGTGGGTTCCACCTTGGATATCTTTGTTTTGGCTTACCATAAGGCCATATCTTGAATTCTAAAGTTCGAATGTTAGAGAACACACTCTGATTTCACTGAATTCACAAATATGGTCAGGGGAGAGCTGCAGTGCTCTCTCGGCCAGACGACGGGTCCCGGTTAGGATTAGTCCTTGGGCCTAGGAAGCATTTGGGATATCCGGCTGAACAATCCAACGAATTCCTCGAATGGTGTCAAAAAAAAGACTAGAAAACCTACAATAACATTGTTGCTAACAGTAGACAGGGCTGTGCTGGTTTTCTCTATCTCTCTTTCTCTAAAAACCCTAGCGGACGCCGTCGTTGTCTAGGGCAGGACCTGTTCGACCTCGTCTCGGCGTTAATGATGGCCTATGGCCTAACCGATGCACGAATGGTGCGGTCGGACGGGTAGTCTGTGGTGGCTAGGCTCGGTAGGCGTGTGGCCTTTTCTCTCTCGGCTGGTGGGTGTGTCTGCGTCACGAGGGCGGTGTCGGTGTGAGACTAAAGCACGAGTGGTTTCTTGAGGGGTTGGAGTGGCGGTGACTTTTGATGGTTAGAGGTTGACAAGCCAGATTTGGTGGCTGGTCGGAGGGACTCGAAGACTGGGTGGCCAGATCAAGGCTGTTGATACCCTAGTCGGTGTGCTTGGATCTGTTCAGCTTTTCGGTGTAGGGTTGTCCAAGACGGTACAGATCGGTCATCCAAGGTCAGACGACGATGGTGCCATGGTGGGAGTTTGACATCAGTGGAAGAGTGACGGGTTCGACGGTGGAGCGGCGCAGATGAGGATTTGGGTTAGGAGGACAAGAAATGGGCCACTTGCTGGTTTGGCCTATTGGGCCTGTAGGCTGTGTGCGGGCCCTTTATGGGCATTAGGTGTGGTTTGGGCCCAATTATTGGGTCAGGTATTACCTATGTTATTTTCAGTTGTTATGTTGTTTTGTTATTTAGCTATGTCACGCTTTAAGCATGCAATAAGTTCTTGCATTTGTTGTGCAAGACGAGTTGGGCTATGTGTCTGCGTGTGCACTTTTTGTGCCTTGTCTGCTCTAGGTAGGCGGCGAGTTCCTTGCTTCGTCAAATGGTCGTTGTCGCCTAATGACAGGGTGAAACTGAGTGTCGTTGGATTAATTTTCCGACGGCAACATAGCTGGGAAGCTGTTGTACAATTACATATTAGGATGTGTAAGAGTGTTGCATATCTACTGTGCTTTCCAGGATGTCACCGTTATATCAAAGCAAATGGAGTCGCTATTAGGGTAGTGCTCTTTGCTAATTGGTGCATGTTTGAGTACATAAGTATTATAGAGATCTATGATATTATTTCAGGTCTTTTGTATTCAGGGGTTTAGACTCAATGTCTCATCCTTGTATTCAACAGTTTCATTAATAGATACTTAAGGACAACCGCACCAGCCCTTACTTTTAACTATCTTTTTGGTTTTAATGAACGTTATATCTATCTTAAAATCTTAATTGATCTGTGTGATCGGAGAATTTAAAGGCTTGCATCATAGAAAGATCATATGCTGCTGGTATCTATCTTGAAATGAAAGATTATTGCATTTGTAATCTTGGAGAATCTTAGAGTTCTTTGGAACATGTTTTATAACTCATAAGTCGCTAACCCAAAATGTCTTTGGTTAACTCGGTGCAGTCGACATGGTTTTTCTTCCGTAGAAGCATCACACTTGGGAACCTTATAGGAATCAATAGCATTCTAGAGCTATCAAGAAGATCAATAAGAGGAAGGAAAGACTGATCAGATATGTAAGAGCAACAACAACAAGTTCAGATTGTGTTTTTTCTCTCTATGCTCGATCAAGGGATAGTACAGATGGTGAGAATGCCAATAGTGCTAAAATTCCTCCATCCCTTGGTTATTTCCTTGCAGAAGAGAGAAGATCTGCCATTGATGAATACAGAAGAAACCCTCAAATTTATGGACCAGATGATGAGTTTGCCATGGCTCAGCAGGCTGCTACAGAACCCAACTCCCTCTTTGTCGATGGCCAAGTGGCTCCTCCTCCACAATCTAGTCCATGGTTTGATTCAGAAGTTGACAGAAGAAAACCATTGCTATTTCATGCATGTGTTGATTGACTTCTCTATGCTTGTCTAGATGTCTTAGCTTTTGTGCATCAATCAGAATTTGTTATTGAGCGAAATAATATGGTTAAAATTGTTCTGTTTTACTTCAATGTACCACATTTAGCTTAGTTTACAGCATTTTGCATTGAGTTCTTTTGGATCCAAAAACAAAGGCCAGGCTCCTAGGTTCTATCTCCTACCTAAGAAGAAATAGACAACTTCTCTATCCTGAGTACCTTAAATTTCATTCTTTTAGGGGAGCGGGAAATGATTTGCAAAAAAAATCTGAAGGGGAAAAGGAATACTTGGTGACTGGTGAGAACTATTCAAAATTCAAACCTTCTCTAATTTTACCACCATACACAGTAGTTGATAGTTTCCATCCATTGCGAGTACACTGAGCTTCTATAGTCCTCAAGCAGGGGTTCTGTTCTCCATTTTGGGTACTCAAGGAATGCCTTTCTAATTAGGAATAATTAGTAACCCAAATTCGGAATACATAGATAAATAATGCTCCACCGACAAAATATACCCATACTGACTCTCCCAACAAGTCAATAATGTGGCTCCATTGATTAAACTGAGATATTTATACAGTCCGACTCCATCCTCTCATGCATGATTAGGATTTGGGAACATCATGATCTGACATAAATGGAGAAAAAGACCACCCAAAACGGGCCATACCCGCTTGGTACTTGTCCAAGACACTGAAAAGAAATGGCCCGGCCAACTGAACCCGGGTCCCCTACAGTTGAGTGGGTCTTCCCAAATGGCTTTTCAGGTAACGTTTCAGTCCGACCCACCCGTCTGTCCTTGTGGACGATCCACCTGACTTGTCCTGACCCGGCATTTGGATTTTGGGGTCATATGATCATACAAAGACAAGTGACATGAACTCCATTGGTGACAAACTGTCATTCTGACAATGAACTTTTCATTTGGTTGGTTTTTCTTATCCCATTCAAAGCAAAAGTTACCGAACAAATCAATGAAAAATTGCCTAGCCAAAAAATAGTAAACATTATATTACATCTGCACACAGAAAGAGAAGACCTTGGTAGGTATCAAAAGCTCAATCCTTCCAAGTCTTTATAAGGGTTTTGCCACTCACTCTGTCTAGATACAGAGACAGCAGAAGCCATTCAAGAAGGTTGAATTTTACTTTGAACAAGAAAAAGTTTTTTTTTCTTTTTTCTTTTCCTTCCCAATTCAGAAATATAACACTCAAATCACCAAAGAATGAGATCATTGATCTCAAGTAAACAAATATAACAGCAAACCAGCACACCTAAACCCAACCCCTGCAACTGACTTTTTTGCTTATTTCCAAAACCTACATGGATTTTTTTTTCTTTTTTTTTTCTGTACATACCAAATGGGTGAAACCACCAACAGCAGCCTTAAATTTGCTACTCTCTCTGTTACATATGGGAATCTTTAAACATTATGGGAATCTTTTGATTGCCAAATGCCACTAAGCATCAAGGTTTGTCAGCCCACTCATTCTCTGCAACAATCCTTCCTGAGCCACGACCACCCATTTTACCGAAAGAATTCATTGCCGATAAGCTCTTGAAGCTGCTGCTACCCTCGCTGAAGTTTCGGGACTTTCTTGCTTTTCTCAACTTGGAACCGTTGTCACCAGTGTCAAGATCAGCATCATCGTCACTTTTGATCTTTGCCACTACCAGACGGTTTATGGTGCTTCGGCAGAAGGGGCAAACTGGAGGGGTTAGGCATAGCGTACTAGGGTTAGGCTTGTTGTGGCAGTAGAGGGCTAGGGTGCATTGTGCACACATTTGGTGGCCACAATTCTGGACCTCAATTGTGCACACCTGCTCAAAGCATATGCAGCACAAATCCGAATCGCTTGCCTGCAATTAACAAATGTCACCATGAATACTCGTCCCATGCATTAAACAATAGGCTCAATGTGTTTATACGATTCACATTTCTTCTGAATACCTAATTTTATTATGAATTCTCCAGTCCAGAAAATTATAAGCAAAGCTATTGAGGGACAGCCTGGTATTAAGAGTAGCACTACTGTACTAAGATATTCAAGAACAGAACTGAGAAATAGAAAATTACCTCAGAAATATTGTCATATATCCCTATATCAGAAGGCACATCAGAATGTGATGGAGATGCTAGAGAGTAACCACTTCCCTTCAAGATGTTTGTCTCCCTCTCCCTGTTTGCCTCCATTAAAGCCTGTTCTAACAAAGCTTTTGCCTCCTCATTAAGCTCACTAATAAACTTCAACGGTGATGGCCACACCAGAGGCTCAGCTGATGACGGATTTAGCATAGCTGCACAAGCTCCATGTTTGTGTTTCAAAGCAATCATATATGGCATTCTCCTGCATATTTACAGAGAAAAGATAAAATAAATAAAGATCAAACTTTAAAATACAGTGTCTAAAATCAAGATGAGAGATATGATCATTGGTTCGGGTTTTCTTATATTAAAGAAACAAAAAATCTAAAAACAGAGTTGGATCCCAAATAAGGCCTTAATGTTACACTTGTCCTTGGTGTTTGTCACTAACTCGAATAGATTCAATTCGTGCTATGTCCATTAAGAAAGAAAATTTTTTCACAAAACTATGGTTTGGATAGATGAAACAAAAAGAATAGTACATACATCAATTAAAAAATAAACAACCCAAGGGGTGAAGGAGTTCGCGTGTGTTACAGAAATTGATATTTGAATATAGAAAGGAAATGGAATCATACCCGGACGCATCTCTTTGAGCACGATCTGCACCCCATGCCAACAATCCTCGTATACAATCCAGAGATCCCCCTCTAGCAGCCAAATGCAGCGAAGTGCTTCCAGGGCAGCTGCAAACACCAATTTTTTTAGTTTAAAGATCATTGATGATTAAGAACTTGAGTTTAAATCTTACCCATATCCGCCGGTTGAAGCACAGACAAGGGCTCCGTTGTCTAATAATATATGTACACATTCAGGCCTACTTCGCCCGGCAGCTAAATGCAAAGGGGTCGCTCTCCTACCATCTCTAATATTCACAAATCGCGCAAATCCCCTGGATTCAGTTCAACATATTTTGTCATCATCTATCAAACTAGTAACATCAACTAAAGAAGGACCGGATCATTTCAGAGGGCATACTGACCATGAAACAGCTACATGACTAGATTTTGCAGCAGAAACAATGGCCTGGAGACAATCGGCATGGCCATAGTAAGCAGCATAATGCAAGCAAGTTCTTCCGCGAAGGGAATCAAACATCAATACCTGACACAATAGCCCACATTAGCCTCACACTCCGTACAACGAAAACAAAATTTAGAAATCCGAAACCAAATCAAAGCTGTGATTTTTCACATACATTTGCTCCTGCTTCAAGAAGCTTTTTCACGCAAGAGATCTTGCCATGCATTGCAGCTAACATAAGCGGAGTCTGAAAACCATTCAAAACCATGAGAAATTCACATCCAGCAGAAACTAAACCACAGAGATCAAACATTTCCAAAGCAATAAACTTTCACATTCACATCCATAACTAAACCAAATCACCTGCTTGTGACGATTCAACGAATCAGGATTCACAGATCGTTCCAACAGCAGAGAAAGAATCTGCAAATCAAACCCAAAAACAGAGCCAAAATGATCAGACCAAAAAAACAAAAAGAACACAGCTTTCCCAGCAAGAATAAAAAAAAACCAGAAAGCCCCATTTCTCCAAAACCTCAACAATCTATAAGAAATCACCAGAAAACATTACGTTCCAGAGAAGCAAAGAACCCACCTCGATCTGGCCATTAGCAGCAGCAATATGAAGAGCAGAGTGACGATCATACACAGTGGTGTGACGCAAGATAGACGAGTCTCTCTCTACCAAAGCCTCCACCGTCTCTAAGTCTCCAAATTGCACAGCACTGAAGAGCCCATGTTCGTCGCTCTCCCGGCAACTCAGTCCCTGACCCATCACTCAGACTCTGTGAACTCACTGAGTCACTGTTACACAGGCAAATGGGTTCGGCCACCTTAACAACACGGAGGAGAAGAAGGTTGGTGGCTCCTCCATGTCGCTCTGAGAGCGAAAAGGTTCGACATTTATGAGAGAAGAGAGAGTTCCAAAGTCTAGAAGAAGAGAGCCATTGGAGTTTGAAGCTGACCGAGTCAGTGTTACGGGCAGTTGTCAGATATTTATGGGCCAACCTCAGCCGTCGGATATAGTAATAAGTTCAAGCCTGCGTCGTTTTGGTTGTGCTGTAAAATTTAGACAAGGGAGGAAGGTCTGGTGTCTCCTCATGGCTCAACTGTATGATCTTTGTGGACCATTGACCGTAATTTATCCAGTTAGAATTGCCCATAAAAAATATTATATATACATATTCTATGGAAGATATTTCCATTTTGTGTTGCATCAATATGACTAGATGAGTCTCATAAGGACAATGCAACACCTGGTGTTATAATTGTTCATGCGTGATTACGCCCTGTATAATTGTATAATTCCAGGAGAGTTTGTAATTCAATCTCTTCATAGGCAACTCTCAACGTTCAGACCTGACGGGGTCCACATTCTTCTAAGTTTCTCGCAGATCTCGTTTTTTATATGTTGTTGAGTACGAGTTTGTTTCTGAATATGAACTCTCACATCCAATAGGATACTAACAGGTGTCAAACTCGAACCTCCCTAACTGAAAATCATGACTCCGCCACTGAACGTAGATGATATATAACAAATCGGAGAGGACATCTGTAATAATAACATGAGGCTTAAATATATTATTTTATTCTAACATGTCTCAGTTAACAAAAAATCAACAGTTGATTGCTCTATTTGTTTTGAAATGACAGTGATACAATGAAAATATAACTGAAATCATAAAATGCATGGATCGATTTACTTTTATTAACCTAAAGGTATTTCATTTTTGTTTTGGACAAAATTTTGCTAGCTTTGTTGAAAGAAAAATACTTTCGTCTGATCTAGATCGGACAAAGTACTTCGTTCGATCTCTTATTTAGGTCATGTGTACAATATCAATCGTAATCTTAACCGTTTAATAGTTGAATTAACCAATGAAGAACATCTATATAAAAAATCAATTAATGTAAAAAAAAGATTATTTGTTCACCCGAATGCATAGAACAAAATAAACGGATTATCGTAAAAGCTTAGGAACTGTTCATTTTGTTCGATGCATTCAGGTGAGCAAACAATTTTTTTACATTGATTTTTTGTATAGATGATTTTTATTGGTTAATTCAACTATTGAACGATGAACATTACGATTAATATTGTATGCATGACCTAAATAAGAGATCGAATGAAGTACTAACACTACCAGAACAACCACTTTAGCCGACGAAATATTTTCGTCGGCTAAACCCTAAATTTCGTCCTCTAAAGTCTTAGCCGACGACACGTCGTCGGCTAAGAAGCCGTCGGGCAAAATCCGTCGGCCAACACTATAGCCGACGAAATTACTGTTCATCGTTGGCTAAAGTCATTTATTTAGCCGACGAAGAAATTTTTCGTCGCTTAATTTCTGGACTTTAGCCGATGAAATTTTATTAAAATTCGTCGGCTATAGCTATTATTTTTATTTATTTATTTAACTTTAGCCGACGAATTTTAGGGTTATTCGTCGGCTATAGTTATTATTAATTTTTTTTAATTTTAGCCGACGAATTTTATTAAATTTCGTCGGCTATAGCTATTATTTTTATTTATTTAACTTTAGCCGACGAATTTTAGGGTAATTCGTCGGCTAAAGTTATTATTTTTTATGTAATTATTATTTTTTTAACTTTAGCCGACGAATTTAGGGTAATTCGTCGGCTATAGTTTTTTTTCTTTTTTTTAATTTTAGCTGACGAATTTTATTAAAATTTCGTCAGCTATAGCTATTTTAATTTTTCATAATTTTTTCTTTTTTAATTTATTGTATTTTTGATTACATTTTTTACATCTTTTTCATTTTTACACCGAAAGATGAGGAGAAGAGGAGAGGAGGAGGAGGAGAAGGTTAGGAGAGGGAGAGGAGGAGGAGGGGGAGGAAGGAGGAGGAGGAGAAGAATTTAGAGAAGGCGGAGGAGGAGGAAGGAGAATGATTTGAAGGAGGAGGAGGAGGAGGAGAAGGTTAGGAGAGGGAGAGGAGGAGGAGGAGGAGGAGGAGGATAGATGAAGAGGAGGAGGGAAGATGAAGAGGAGGAGAAAAGTGAAAGATATAGAAAATTTTGAACTTTAGCCGACGAAATTTCGTCGGCTAAAGTTTAAAATTTTAGTCGAAAAATTTCAAAATTTTAAAAATTCCAGCCAAAAATTTTGAATTTTTAATTAACTTTAGTTGACGAATTTTAATAAATTTCGCCGGCTATAGTTATTTATTTATTTATTTAACTTTAGCCGACGAAATTAGGGTAATTCGTCGGCTATAGTTATTTATTTTTTTATTTATTAATTTAACCTTAGCCGACGAAATACCCTAATTTCATCGGCTATAGTTATTTATTTTATTTATTTAACTTTAGCCGAAAAATTACTCTAATTTCGTCGGCTAAAACCCTAAACCCTATACGTAGAAGCTTCAAACGAAAAAAAGTCGTGAAATAAGATATGACCGGAATGGTGAAATACGTCTATGGTTGAAAAATCACGTAATTCCGGTAAAGTCTCGGTACCGATAATTGCGGTTAACTCAATTTTCCATTGTTTCTCCCTAGAGGTAGCCCTATCTCCGGTAGTTATTTTTCATAAAATTTTAATACCACTGGTTGCGTCTCATCGATTTGAAACTATTTTCAGTTGAAGATCTGGGTAAAATAGGTAATTTAGATGGTCAAATGACCGTTTCCGTGCGTTAAGGGGTTTGACTTACGTGATTGACCGTAAGGATCGAGCCATTAACTTTGTCAGATTAAGTTAAATTTTTTCCTATATACATATTTCAACATAATGATCATATCAGATGGTCGAAATTTTGTTTCTCAACTTTGATCATCGGAATCACAACATGCATACTAATGTTGTATAACTTGTTTACTAAACTTTAATTAAATGTTTCGTTTCTAAAACAAACTGTACGTAGAAACTTCAAACGCAAAAAAGTAGTGAAATAAGATATGACCGGAATGGTGAAATACGCCTACGGTTGAAAAATCACGTAATCCCGGTAAAGTCTCGGTGCCGATAGTTGCAGTCAATACAATATAGAGGTTTGACTTACGAGATTGACCGTCTAGATGAAGTCCTTAAATTTATCGGATAAAGTTGAATTTTTTACCAGAGATATATTTCAACATATTAATGATATTTGATGGTCGTATTTATGTTTGTGAATTTTGATGACCGGAATCACAACATGCCTACTATTTACCATTATTTATCTATATGGGGAGGCCTATCATGGAGGGGTAAATGTCTCAAAATTTTTAGATGGACAGTTGCGCCTCATTATGGTGAGTGTTTGTTGTGTTGAAGGTTCGGCCAAAATACCTCATATAAGTGTAGATATGGACATTTTCGTCTGTTAAGCGTTTAGAAAAACTTCATTTTGAAGCCTTAAACGAACTCGGATGGCCAAAAAAACCTATGTATCATGGCATTAGCCATGAGTTTTACTCGTACGGCCGTTCTGCTTCCAGATTGGTATCACAATAGTCAATCGGACACCGAAATATCCGTAGTGCAATTTTATAACTAAAAGTTACTTTAGCCGACGAAATACCCTAATTTCGTCAGCTAAACTTTTCAAATTTCGTCGGCTAAAGTTCACATACTATAGCCGACGAAAAAAGCACTTTAGCCGACAAAAATTGTTTTTGTCTGCTAAAATTTAACTATAGCCGACTAAAAAATTAGTTTAGCCGACGAAATTTTAACTTAGCCGACGAAAAAAAAAATTGTCGGCTAAAGTCCACTTTAGCCGAAGAAAAAAAATTTTGTCGGCCTGTTTTTAGATATTTCATCGGCTATAGTCTTTTTTCTGATAGTGTAAGTATTGTTCTTGTTGAAAAACATGTTCCATCTTCCCTTATGCTCCAAGCTTGCAATCACTATGATGGCATAGCACCATACTTTAAATGATTAGATTAATATGGGAAGAAAAGTAAAACATTGCATTTTTGATCCGAGCAGAAAGTTCCAGAAACCCTACATCAACTTTGAAAGCTTATATCTGGAGATCCAGGAGGAATCTGAGGACGGGCCATACACCGTTGGAAAGCTGTGCGTGTCTAGTTTTCAGATCAGCTAGAATCGTATCAATTGAAGTTCATATGAGGGAGTTATGATCAAAACAATGGACGGAGGTCAAGCTGCAAAACTGGGCAGTTTCTGCCAGTCTGTCCTTGCCAAGTTCTTGCATGGATTTTCGCTGCTTAGAGAGCCCAAGAACTTGTGTATGAGGCCTACATGGATCCAATAACATGTAGATGAGTCTAAGAAATCAGAAATCCAAGGTCCAAATCGGATTCCTTGTCCAAAGATGAAAGGAGAAAACCAAGTCCAAAAAGGAGACCAAGTTCAACAAGGAGCATCCTACCTTTGCCGATTTCCCTAGGGTTTTTTTCTTGTTGTTCTGTATAAATAGACATGTATAACTCTTAGTTGAGGGTCTTCAACCTTTGTAATTTTTAGAGAGCCAAGCTCTACTCAAAAACCCTAAACACTTAGAGATACAAAAAGCTGCCGCATCCATTGTTCACCGGAGAGTTCAGCCATTCTTTCGCCAATTTCACCCTACCTTTGCCGATTGTCTCTAGGAGGTCTTAGGTATGGATCAATGTAAGCTTTTGTATACTCTATTGTTTTTATCGAATTTCATAAATATATATATTGTTTTTGTGGTTTTATGTTTCAAGCATGATCATGTGATTCTTCTTTGTGATTTCTTATATGTGATTGTTTGAACATAACGATTAGATTGCATGTGTAGGGTTTGAATAAAATACTTAACTTGCTGTGTTTATATGATTAGAGAACTTGAATTAATTAATCATCACCTGAGCACATAATCAAACCCTAGGTTAATTTGAATGGTACCCAAGTTAGCTATTAGGGGGAGTTTAATCTGCCGTGGTAATCTAGAATCAAGTTAGGCATATTTGATGGCTTGGTTCTAGTTGCTGCATAGGATGGTAGGGTGAGGGATTTGCATGCTATTAGGATGAGTGACGCCATACCTATGACCATGTCTTCAACCGACTCGTGAACGGTAAGTGTATCTTGTTTAGATTAGGCATATTTGATGGTTTAAACAAGGTGACACATATATGTTTTAGGTTCAGACATATTTGAAGTTCCTAAAAACACATGAGAAGTCATTAAAGGTTGAAATTAATTGAAGTGTTCGAAATTATAAATGTTGCTTGTTAATCCGATTCATAACCTTGCATGTTAACTAATCGGTGCTTTGTGCTGTTCTAAATGTTGAAAGGATTGAATGATCACTTGTATATATGTTTGTTTATTTCTTTTTATTGTTTCGAACCATTTCAAAAATCCCATTCGATTTCGTATATATGTATAATGTACTAACATTTGTTTTGCAGAATAATAATCCTTCCCTAGTGTCCCCGGTTAGAACGATACCCTACTTACTAATGCTACAATGATAGGGTTTTAAATTGCAGGTCAATTCTTGACAGGTCAAATTGTCACGCGGGGAGATCATGAAACACATGAAAATCATATGGTTAGTTAAACTTGCGATAAAAAAGTAGTAAAATGTTGAAAAACATAAACCATAGGAAGGATTCAAAGAGAAACTAGGAATACAACATGTTTTTTGTAAGAAAAAGTGATTCTCATGCGCTTTGCAGTCATTGGGAGGACCGGTTCACCCAATTTCACTCCGGTTCTAGTGCTGCCCTTCTGACTGAAGAATCTTGACATCCTTTTGCATAACCTCTCCAAATTTCATGGAAATCGGACTACGGCAAGTGTCCGAACCGGTTGCTTGAACAGTTCGGCCGGTCTGGTGATTCTGGCGGCCGGTTTGGTGCCTTCCCGGCCGGTTCTTGGAGTGAGGCCGGTGGAGTTGGATTCATGAGAACAATATCTTCAAGTTCTCTTTTGGTGCGGAAAACCAATTCGGATTTTATTCTGTCGATATTGGCTTGTGAACCTTGAGACAGATTTTAGGGTTTCTTGGTGCGCAGGTGTACAAGGGGTGCGCGGCGGTGCCCAGGGGTGCGCGGTGGTGCACAGGGGTGTCCAGCGGTGCCCAGGAGGTGCGCAGCAGTTGTGCGCGGTGGTGCACTGTGGTGCCCAGTGGTGCGTGCGGCAGTGCATAGGCGTGCGTATGACAGAATTTTGTTCTTTTTTTTTGTTTCGGCAGTGGCCTACTTGCTCTTTTTGGGATTTAGAGCTAAGTGTCTGATAACGTGTTGTAGAATAATATTGAGGGAATGAATTCTCCTTATCTTATTGATAGAATGATGTCCCTTTATTATATAGGGAAATACATGTGCCTCTTAGGCTATTACATGGGTCAATAGGTCTATTACATGGATATGTGTAAAACTCTATTACAACATGGATTACAACATAAAGCTCATATACAAAGTATGGACTAAAACACACATGTATATCAAATATTCTATAACATCCATGTTATTTTAGGACAAGTTCTTCAAACTATTGCTCGAAAAGACTCATTTTGAAGCTAAACTTTTTTCCGATCAAATAGGATATAAAATTTGATTAGAACAACAAACTGCCTTCCTGAATTATTCGATTTCGCTAGTCAGAAAATTAAAGAAACACCATGAGTTATGCTGATATTACACAGCATAAATGTCTGGATCAAAGATCAAATTAAGGCCTAAAGTAACCATTGCCCTGAATTAATCCTTTGAGTTTGATTGAGTACTTCCCATTTCCTAAGTTCCCACTCCTCATCAAGCAAAGGTAAATCTGGTTTTGCTTTGTATAATACAAGGATTCCTACTTCGATGTTCTTTCCCAAATCATGTCGGCAACAGTATTCTATTATTCAGTTCAGGACTTCAGGTGCGATTTATTTCTCAAATGTAATCACACATGGTGACCATACCACTGATTTTGATACGACCACAAAAAATACCACTGATTTTGATATTTTATATGGTTAGCTGTAATGAAGCAAGGCATTTTTTTGTCAAAATCAAGCTACTTATTATATGATTCGATATGAGTTTTGGTGTGTCCTCTTTCAATAAAAAAAAGTTTTGGCGTGTCCTCTCTCTTTCTGGTTGCTCCATTCTATTTGACGTTGAAATTGATGAGAATATTAGCTTAAGGTGGACCGTACAAGTGGTCGTCTTGCTCATAGGAGGCAAGATATCTGCCTCTTCTATTTTATAAAGCTGAATCATAACCCATAATGGATCATTTTCATGTGATGAACAAGTTTATTGGGCACCAATGTGCAGAGGAACCTAAAAGAGCACAATTATCTAACAATGTCACATGGTTAGGGACTTAATGTTATGGTTTAATTAGTAGTATAGGGGATTTGTAGGGGACAATTAGACAATCTCATGGCAAGGTTTATCAAAATCCAAGACTAAATCCAATTTGAGGACACTATTATATAGATACAGGGATGACATTTGATCACTGAAATTTTAGTGGGTTTTATCTTGGTATCCTATAACGATGCCGGATAGAATATAATCAAAATTAACAATGTCATGGTAATGGTCTCAATTGCTCATGTTTATATAACTGAATCAAAATTAATAAAAAAAGGTAGAAGAAGAGACCAAAAAATAGACATGAGCAAATTGAGACACTGAGTACCATACATGTTTGGTTATATGAGAACCTCGCCTCATTTGAAAGGTAACTGGATTCTCTATTTATAATCCAACAAAAAAAATTTATGGATAGTGGGTGACATCAACTGTTATTAGATAACCCATACTTAATATGCAAAATTGAAACAAACTTCTTATACCGTCGAGGGTATCATCGATACGAAACTCGTAAATAAGTAACTCGATCTCTGATATATGTTGCTAATCAATGTCTTTGTATCCAATCCACTATTACAAAAATGATGCCTCTTTAATTCGACACCCTATTCTCATTCTCCAACAACAGATATACCCACAAGCAAAGAAAATCCTCTCAATAGTTAGTGGTTAGAAGCATGTTAGTCCCCTCCTCCCCATCTTTGAGCTCCTAGTTGATTGTTAAAGCCGCCATCACTAGTTAGTTAAGCATCCAAATTATGCCTCGCAACACCTAGTCCTAGTGGAGCTCGATCTCATATTATTGGAGACTAAAGCATAACTTGCCCCTCAATGACCAAGATAACACATACTTTTACAAAAGAAACCAAAATCAAGATTATCTCTATCTCTCCTATTATTGGTTGCTCGTTTCTAATTTTCAAGGCTCTCAATTTCGAAAACGACTCGCAAATCAAAGAGATTAGTGGGAGCACATTTTTACATCAAAACAAATAAAACCTCCGTCTCTTGCTTCTTCCTCACTAGCCGGCCCAGCATGCAAATAGGTAGCTCTCATATTGTCAAGTTTATGCTCTCATATTTAGCAAAGTTTTAAGCATGGTTAAACCCGTTTTAAGCATAATTGTCATCCCCTCCAAACTTTAATATATTGTTTTATGCGCTAGTAACTAATTGCATATTACAGCATCACATAGGAATTCGGTGAGCCGTGCTCTGGTAATTTCTTTTTATTATTAATGAAATATCTGATAAGAGACGGGCGGTGAGTTCTCAGATGTAATGGTCTCTTTCGAGATAGTGTGTGATCTATCATCCAACAGACTGTTACATGATCTTACTCACCCATATTCTTTATGCAAATGACTTGTTTATCTTTTGTCGAGGTGATGCTCGTTCTCTTAATCATTTACAATTCTTTCTTGACACATACGGTATAGCTTCAAGGCAATTGGTGAATAAGAAAAAAAGTACTTTTTATTTGGGGAGTTCTTATTCTCACAGGCGCAAGCAAGTGAAGCGTATATTGGGATTTAAATTTGGTACTGCTCCTTTCACATATTTGAGAGTGCCTATTTTCAAAGAAAAACCAAGAAGTATCCATTTTCAGGCCATTACAGATAGAGCCAAGAGTCGGTTAACAGGATGGAAAGAGAAATTACTGTCTATGGCGGGTCGAGTTCAACTAGTCCATGATGTCTTGCATAGTTTTTCTATTTATCTGTGGCCTTCTTCACTCTTAAGGCAGTTGACAGCTTGTGCTCGAAACTTTATTTGGTCCAGTGATATTACGATTAAGAAACTGGTGACTGTATCATGACGCTAGGTGTGTTCCCCGAAGGAAGAATCAGGCCTTGGATTACGTGACATCAGATCTCTTAACATGGCTACTCTCTTAAGTTTGGGTTGGTGTACCGTCACGTCAAACTCATTATGGGGTTCTTATGCATACGCTCGGTTTTCTATTTCTTGTCATATGCGGATTTGATATTTTGGTTCTTCTATTTGGCATGGTTTGAAGGTAGCCCTCCCTTTTATTTTTGAACGCTCAAGATGGCTCATCGGGGATGGGAAGTCAGTTAAGTTTTGGTCAGATAGATGGCTTGGTGATCGTTTAATTGACATGGTGCGTGCTAGTCTTTTCCCAATGTCTTTGTTGACCACAGTTGCATCTTTTATTTCAGATCAACAATGGGTGCTTTCACATAATTTCTCTATCTTATTCCCTGCACTGGCTACTGAAAGTCGTAACTTACCTTTACCGGTTGAGCCTGATAGTGATGTTTTAATATGGGAGGGCTCAAGTTCTGGGGAATTTTCCTTTTCAGAGACATATAATCAGGTTCGCATCCGCTTCCACTCAAGGGCCTGTATGACAAAACTTTGGCAGCATTTTATTCCTCCAAGGTTTTCTATGCTTGTTTGGTGAATCCTACATGGCAAGTTACCAACTGATGATCAGCTTCAAAACCGTGGTATTCCATTTGTATCGGTATGTCAACTTTGCTCTTTTAGCTTTGTTGAAGACCTACATCATTTATTTGTTTCTTGTTCCTTCACCCAACATGTCTGGCAATGGCTCTCTTGTTGTTTTGGAACATCTTTTCCATCTCAGAGATGTATTGGTGATTTATGGAACTCAATTACATGCAAACGTTTCTCTTCCCAACTCTAGAATATGTGGATGGCGAGTTGCTTGTATAGTTTTATGGTGATATGGAAGACTCGTAATAAGTTGCGTTTTAACAACAAACCTCCTTCTCTTATGCGGGTTTTCCGCTCCATTAAAGCTTGGATTCTGTTCATAGCTCCCCATATGCCTGGTCATACTAATGGTATATTAGACGCTCAATTGCTGATGGGGTTGGGGGTTCAACCAGCTTCTAGAGTTCTTCCCATACCACGTTTGGTATTTTGGAATCCCCCACTTACTCCATGGGTCAAGCTTAATACAAATGGTCTAGCTAAAGGTAATCCTGGCCTGCTGCTTGTGGAGGTGTCTATAGAGATGCAAATGGACATTATTTAGGTGGTTTTTACCAAGGCTTAGGCCATCAAAGTTCTTTTTTTACTGAGCTGATGGGCATCATCATTGAGATTGAGTTTGCTTTTCAGGTTGGTTGACATTATCTCTGGTTGGAAAGTGACTCTGTAAGTGCTATCACATGTTTCTTCTCATCTTCCTTCCTTCCTTCGTTCGTGGCCATTACAAATAGCTTGGTCAAGGTGCTTGAGTCGTATTCGGTCAATGCATTTTCGTTGCTCTCATATTCTTAGAGAAGGCAATTCAGTTGCAGATAGTTTGACAAACTTGGGCTTGGCTTCAACATCCTAGTTTGGCATCAAACTCCTCCCACCCCGATCACTCCATATCTAAATACGGACGGGTTTGGTTTCCCTTACCTTCGTACTCATTGATTTTGTTGTTTATTACTATTGTTTGGATGGGGTTGATACATAGACATCTCTTGGTTGTTATTCCTCGTACAACATATGTTGTTGGTAGGTTGAGATGGGTAGTTTTTTATCTTCTTTTTTCAATACTTTTATTTTATCAGCTTCTTGTTCTTTGTATTATTTTTCAGGGTATGGTTTTCTATAGCTCCCCTTCTTATTGTATTTTTTCTTTATTTCAATAAATTTTTGAGTAAGGGCGATGAGTTAGTCCTTATCTCGTTCACCAAAAAAATCCAACACACTGTTACATAGAAGCTGATATAACATAATCCTTGTCAGAACACTTGCACCAAAAAAACAAAATCATCTTCCTAAATAGCTTCTCTAGTAAACCATGAAACGGCTTGTGGGATGATCTTACAACAAATGGTTGACCCGACATCATAGTCATGTTTCCTTTGGTTTTTGAGCTCCTTGGCTGCAACTTCATCAATAACTTCATTGTCCTTGGAGACTTGAGGTGGACTAAAGAAATTGAAGAAACTTTTACAATTTTCAATTTCAGTTAGAGGCTTAGAATTCTTTGATCCCTTCTTACACTTCTTAAGAATCTTCTGTGTCAGGCATTTTGCCGGATACCATTCAATCTCCATCCCTGCTGCGCTGTTTGGTTCATCCTCATCAATCATGTCATATGTCTTTGTCAAGACAGATTTTCTGAAAAATGGATTGGTGTCAAAGTAGAACTCTCAAGTACGAACCCTCTGGAATCATGTATCTTAAACCACTTGATATCTCTAAGATATCTAAGAGCTCCTTCATCACACTCAGTAATCTTCTTGGCTAGCACTTCGTTGTTCTTCAATGCATTGAGCCAGAAATCAGGTACATCTCTCTCTTTCACAGTGCTGTCCTCTTGATCTGCTGCTGCTTCAGTGGCAACTCCTTCAGCTTCAACAGCACCATTCACAATTAAGTATCGCTTGCTGTAGAGAGTTTGATATAATTTCTGATACTTTGCTTCAAGTTCAGCTCTCTCCTTCAAAAACATGGCCTCTAGTTCATCACGTTAACTCTCAATTTCTCTCATCATCTTAACCCGGTTTCTGATATTATGAGGTAGACTCTCAGGGAAGTCTATGGTTTGCTGTCCAGCTAAATTAATGTTATCCAAGTCGTTGCTCATCCTGGTTAGTGAGTTACCATTTAAAGGACGACGAAAAAGTAGAAGAAAAGGCAATGCGACAAGTTTAAAGTAAAATGCAACATCAAATTACATTAATGAAAAGAGCAAAGTCCAGCAAATTAATAACAACATCGAATTACATTACATTAATGCAACATCAAACACGTATGAACTGTGAACAAAGTCCTGCAACCTCAAAACACAAGACTATCCCCACACAGATAACAAAATAAAACAAGAGAGACTGATAAATTAGTATGAGATTCAACTCCAAAACTAATTGGTAATAGAGAGAGTAGCTCAAACTCTTATAAGCCTATATGCTAGGTCTCATATTTTCGATGTGGGATAGACATCTCAACACGTCCCGACACGTGTGGCGAATCTTCAAGCCTAACACGTGGATAACATTAGGGATGATGTGGAGTGCGTATGACCGGTAACGCTAACACACGTGGACGTGGGTAACCCATTCTGATATCATGATAAAGTAGTCTGAGATTAAACTCTAAAACAAATTGGCAATGCAGAGAGTAACCTAAACCGTTATAAGCCTACACAAAGTCTCATATTCCTGATGTGGGATAAACATCTCAAATAGAATAACACATGCATTTATTTACCAAGGACAAAAAATAAAGAATATTATGCAAGCTAAGATAAAGTATATATTTTATCAAAATTTAGAAGCATCCCTTTTTTAAATTCTGAATATTAATGTGTAGTGTATATTATTTTTTTGTAGTTTATATATTTAGGCTAATGGAATAATATTCAATCAGATGGCATTTCCGGTTTGTTTTATCTTTTCATAGAGTTGATTTTCAAAAGAAAGAATGGGAAATTATAGATACTAATGGGAACCTAGTATGTGTTATAAGATTGATAGAGCAAATTCCCATAAATAGTGCAACAAAAAAGTTTTAATGCAATAAGAATTATAGCTGCAATTGGCTAGTGTGTCCTCATAAATATAGTTCATGGAAAAAGAAAAAGAAAAAGAAAAAAGGCAAAGCAGTTTAGAGACTAATGAAGTTTATTATACCTCAAATGTCGTAGATGATTGACTTGGAATTGCTTCCGGCTCTGGAAGTCAGAAATAGAGGTTGTAAAATTGGGGCAGTCCTGCACATGCAAGTGTTCCAATGAAGGTCACTCATTGGTAGCAATTTCAGTACTGCAGAACCCTTCGAGCTGCGGAAGATACAACAAAGCTAATTTTTTTCAGTTCTGGAAAAATTATCTTGTTCACTGCTTCTTTGCTTGTTTCAATTACCCTGTCCAAACTAGAACACTGAGACTGAAGGGACTTCCCAGTGCAGAAGATATTGTGCTATGTCGTATGTGAAGACACTTTTCAGTTTCGTGCACCCAGTGGCGGAGCCAGGATTTTCAGTTAGGGGGGTTCGAGTTTGACACCTGTTAGTATGCTTTTGGATGGGGGATTTATATTCAGAAACAATCTCGTACTCAGCAACTTTGCTCCTTGCAACATATAAAAAACGAGATCTGCCGGAAACTTAAGGAGGTCCGGACCCCATCAGGTCTGAACGTAGCTCCGCCCCTGCGTGCACCCATACACTGCCAAACTTTTAAGATTATGGAAGACTGCATTTGGAGCAGGACCATTCCATATGCCTATTAGTTTCTCTATATCCCACAATATCATGTCTCTCAAATTTATCAAGTTAATATCTTTTGGCTCCATCCCTTTGGATCCAAACACATGCTCCATTCCATTAATATCTTCACAAATTAGTTTTTTCCAGACTCTGTAGTCTCTGCCACAAATTTGATGGTAAGAGTGCATTTACCAAGTCATGGCAATATTCCACCTTGAGCAACTACGGGTAATTCACCAAGACATTATTCCTTCAGGCAACTCACGCCAAGGAGATGCAACTCTTCCAAGTTCTCAAACACAGGTTTATTTGGCACAGTTGTTACAGTTTCCATCATTGATCAACACTACCAAGTTCTCATGTGGACCAATTACAACAAGATTCTTCAGTTCATGTAGTCTGCCTCTGTTATATTCCACAACAAGGTTCTTTAATCCCCTGCACTTTAGGTACTGTAGCTTCTCTGCTTTCTCTGTCACTGTATTGATAAACCAGTCTTTTTTTGGCAACTAGTTGATAAACCAATCTGGTAAGCTGTTGATTGTTGTGTTAAGAGTCAGGGTCCTTCAATGATCATGTGATGAAAGTGGTTTTGAAGAGCAGTCTCTAGATGGAGATTCTCTGCTGATACATATATCAAAGTTAACCCAATTCAAATCGCAGACTACAGTTTTGGGCAAGCACTCTGTTAGGGTATGAAACCACTGCTGGATTTTGAGTGAGAATTGCAAAGAAAGGTAATTAAGACAACAATTTAAACAACTGATTTCCTTTCTTCATTCATACACAGCAGCTCGCCCTTATATGGGACTGGACGCTGTCATGAGTGACACATGTCTAACCAACACTGGTCAAGACAGCTCACAACAGTACAAGCTTACAGCACTAAAAGCTGCGTTTAGGACACGGTAAAAGAAAAAGAAAAGGGTTCTCCTAGCTGTAAGCCTGTAACAGGAAGCTAGAGTTAGTATCCTAACACACTGCATCAGATATGCAAAGCTTCGCAATGTTTAAATGCGTCAAGCCAATCAACTCGCTTGAACCAACATTAATTTCTTCTCCTCCTCCTTGAATTTCGCTTCCCCTGTCCCCAGAATTACATTGCATGTACAATTCTTTTAATTTACGCCATATTGACATCACATTATGTGGAAACATACCAATATTGCAACTCCCACTTAAGTCCAGCATCCTTAGATTGGTCAAATATCGCATCTCTTCTAGTAACTCGTCGAGAGGAAATTCTTTCATACTAAGAATTTCAAGTTTCTTCAATCTTCCGAATATTGATATGTCAAATATCGCATCTCTTCTAGTAACTCGTCGAGAGGAAATTCTTTCATACTAAGAATTTCAAGTTTCTTCAATTTTTCGAATATTGATATGTCAATCACTCAAATATAACAATATTAAGAGGAATAAACTTTCTAACATATCATTCATCTCACTATGGAGGTTTATATAAGAGCTTACAAAGAATACAAATAGTAATTATTAACTATAGAATAACGAAAATTAATCTACGACATAATTACTATATTTACATTTCTATTCTAACTCACGCTAGCACTCCTCCTCAAGTTGGCGCATATACATCAACCATACCCAACTTGCCTAGTGAGGCATAGAGTGCCTTCTTGCAAACTCCTTTAGTGAGTATATGTGCAAACTACTCTTCAGTTGGAACAAAGAAAAAGCTAATAATTTTGGTATCTAGCTTTTCCTTTATGAAATGTCGATCAACCTCCACATGTGTTAGTACGATCATGTTGAACTAGATTTTGTGATATATCAATTGCAGCTTTGTTGTCACAATACAACTACATAGCCTTTTTAGGATGAACACCCAAATCACGTAATAAATTTCTTAGCCACAACAATTCATACACTCTATGGTTATACCTCTATACTCAGCTTCAGCACTAGATTGTGCCACAACATTTTGTTTTTTACTCTTCCATGTAACCAAATTACCCCCCACAAATGTGAAGTAACCTAATGTCGACCTTCTATCTGTATTGTTTCCAACCCAATCTGAATCTGTAAAGCCACAAACATCAAGAATGTTGATGTGTTTAAAAAACATTACTTCTCTTCCGGATGCTGACTTCTTCAAGTACCTTAAAATTCTCACAACAGAATCCATGTAACTGTTGCTCGAGTTATGCATGAACTGACTCACAACACTCACTGCATATGCAATATCTGGTCTAGGATATACTTATGGCACAAGTAGATCCCTTGTCTCCCCCTTGCTACCTCAATACCTAAGAAGTACTTAAGATCACCAAAGTCTTTCATCTCAAACTCCGAGACCAACTGCTTCTGCAACCTATCTATCTCAACTGCATCATTGCCAGTTATTACCATATCATCAACATAAATAATCATGGTTGTTAACTTCCCACCTTGATATTTGAGAAATAAGGTGTGGTCTGAATTACTTTATTTATAACTAATCTTACGCATGAATTATGAAAATATCCCAAACCACGCACGAGGTGGCTGTTTGAGACATTACAAAGACTTTCTCAATTTGCACACAAATTCATCTGGAGAACTAGCTACATACCCAGGTAGAAGACTCATGTACACCTCTTCGGCTAACTCTCTATGTAGGAAAGCGTTCTTAACATCAAACTGTCAAAGTGGCCAGTTTAAGCTAGCAGTAAAGAAAAGTAGAACCTGAATAGTATTCATTTTGGCAACTGGATCAAATGTCTCATCATAGTATATTCCATACTTCTGAGTGAATTCCTTTGCAACAAGACGCACTTTATATCGGTTTATTGACTAATCTGCATTGTGTTTCATAATGAACACCTAACGACAACCTACAGTCTTCTTGCCTTGTGGTGGATGCATAAGTTGTCATGTATCATTCTTCTGCAACGCCTCCATCTCTTCCTCCATTATCTTTCTCCATTTTGGATCCCCAACGCATCATGCACTTTGTTAGGTACTGATATATCGGATATTTGATTCACAAATGACTCATATGACTTAGATAATCTTCTTGTCGACATGTAATTGGCTACTAGGTACTTTGATTTAGCATGAACAGTGAGTTCATACCTTTTTGTTGGTTGACCCTTAGTAGACCTATTTGGCAACACATATTGTCTAATATGAGAATCACTATTGCTCGTACTAGTGGGTTGTGAACATACCTCAGTTGAGTGATCTTCTATACTAGGGAGTTGTGAGTCAAGGGTAGAAGTAACAGCGAAAGGGACAGTTGTGACTTCAGCTTCATCTTCAAGTATTGGAATTGGTGATTCTGATTCCGGGTGAGCATCTGCTTCTGGATTATGGGGAACAACAATTTCTACGGGAACCGTAGAAGTATCTAAGACTTCTACTTGTTTTTCCAATTCCTCCGTCTCATCATGATATATCTCTTCAAAATATGAACTCTCCTCCTGAAAGGATGTATTAGTTGAGGAAAATAGCTCATGTCTTCAAAGAAAGTAACATCCATTGTGACATATTATTTTCTGGTTGGTGGATGATAACACTTGTACCCTTTCTGATATCCTCCATAGCCAACAAACACACATTTTTACCTTTGTTTTTTAAGGACATGGACAAAAGCAACACAACCGAAGACACGAGCAAGAAGATTATGAAATGAGGGTATAGAGACATGAGATGCAAGAACCTCAAAATGAATGTTTCCTTGAAGAAAACTAGATGGAAGGCGGTTGATTAAGTGAGAGGAGCCTAGTACAACATCTCCTCAAAGGTACTTAGGCATATGAGCACTAAAGAGAATGACACGAGCCATATCAAGCAGGTGACGATTTTTTCTTTCGGAAACTCCATTTTATTCTAGTTTATGTGGACATGTAGTTTGATGCACTATCCCATGTGTCTGAAGAAAATCTTGAAAACATGATTAACATATTCTCCCTCATTGTCAGAACGAAGTAGTTTGATGGTGTTATTGTATTGCGTTTGAACAAGAGTACGAAAAGCTTGAAAAACTGGGAAGACTTCATCTTTGGTCCGTAGAAGAACAACCCATGATAATCGAGTATAATCATCAATAAACAACACAAAATATCACATACCAGATGCAGTGGGTTCTCTAGAAGGTCCCCAGACATCAGAATGAATTAACTCAAAAGACAAAATACTTTTATTAGAAATACTCTGAGAATAAGTAACACGATGGCTCTTGGCCATGACACAAGTTTCACAACGTAAAGTAGACTCATCCACACCAATGAACAAGGTAGGCATGGTTTTTGTCATAAGACTAAAGGATGGATGCCCTAAGCGACGATGCCACAACCAAACTTCACTCAGTCTATCAGAATTTGAAATCAAAGCGACGCAAGACTGTGCTCCTGGTTTTTTCCCCGCATACATCTGATCCAGATGGTACAACCTCCCCTTAGATACCCCTGACCGATTATCTCTCTAGTGAGAAGATCCTGAAAAACAACATACATAGGATGAAAGGTTACAGAATATTTAGACTCAGTGTTCAATTGTGGGACAGATATTAAGTGATGTGACAAGTTAGGGAGATATAACACATTATCGAGCTCTAAGGTGGGAGTGGCCCGAACTGATCCGGTTTTAAATACTGGGAATGCTTCACCATTAACATTAGTAACATGAGAGACTAGTGGAGAAGAAAACTTAGTAAAATAAGATTTATCTTAAGTCATATGATCACTAGAACCTGAATCAATAATCCATGTTTCAGAACCAATAAAGTTAGAGACCTTTAAAGCCATACCAATCTTACCACGACCAGTTATAGAGGCTGTGGGGGTAGCCCCACTTGTTGCATGATGATCTTGTCCAGTCACTCCATAGAAATCTGGTTCTTAAATCAAATGAACTGCAGCTGCTTTAGCTTTAGGACGAAAACCAGGAATTTTGGGTCTGAAGTGTTGGTGTAGCTTATAACAAGTCTGTCGAACATGCCCGTGCTCATTGCAGTAAGAACATTGACTGGGGCGGTAACCGAAGCCAGGTGGAGGGCCTTGTTGATGGAGTGGAACATGATTCTATTGCTGGAGGGGAGGATTCGGTGGTTTTGCTTGAATGTCCAAGCTAGACACTTCAACTCATGCTTGGTTGAGGCAATCCTGCTAAGACTCATCTTTCTGAATGTATGTAAAAGTCGCAGTCAAGCTGGGAGGATCTGACATTCTCAGCAATTCTCATTTAGCATTGTAATGTTTTGCATCAAGTCCTCTTAAAAACACGTGAATCCTTTCGAGATATTTCTCGTTTTTGGTACTAGGTAATATCCTCATAGTTTTTGATCTTGCATGGACACTTCTAATCTATTTTGGCCCATACATTCTTCAGCTTGGTTAAATACAGTGAAACTGGTTGTCCATTCTGCTGCATTGCAGCCACTTTTCACATCAACTCATGAACCTGAATAAAGTCGGACTCATTTGTATAAAGATCTACTAAGATCTTCTATATTGCCTCAGTAGTTTCACACTCCTCCACTAACTATACCACGTCATCATTAGTGACTTTGAATAAGGTTCCCATCACAGCTCCATCATCATCCTCCCATTTGGCAAATGCATCTTCATCATCTTCACTCAAAGCTTTGGTAGTTCCGGTCACATGTCCCATATTATGCATGCCATGAAGATGAAACGACATCAGCTTTTTTCAAGTCCGGTAATTGGTACTGTTGAGTTTAGTACCTCCAAACGAACAACCATCTAAACTTCGAACCAAGACTTCAACTTTCTGAACTTCATTGGTCTTGGTAACCGACTCATTTTGATCATCACTCGTCATTGAAATGACTGGAATGTGCAACGGAAGAAATAAGAAATCTTAAGGAATCTATTTTATGTGTACGTATACTTAAGTAGACTTCCACTGAAGTAAAAAAATGCACTTAAGTGAAGATACACTGAATTGGATGTAATGGACCAGGTCTGTGGTTGTTGGGCCAGATCTAGTTTTGGACTCGGGCCCAAACTAGATAGAATAAACAAAAAAAGAAAAAAAATCTGCAGTCGGATCCGGGTCGAGTTGAGGAAATGGATCCGGGTCGGGTCGGAATGGATCCGAGTAGGACTGAGATGGGTCGGATTGGCTGGGTGGGTCAGGCGGGTCTAGATTTCAAATCGAAAAACTGCTCTAGACACCCCGAAACAGAAGGCGGCGGTGGGGACTGTCTGGGCTCACCGGTTTGTTACCAGAAAAGGACGGCAGTCTAGACTCGAGTTCTGGGCTCATCAATGAACTCGACACTGGAAAACACAGGGGTGGCTACAGGAGATCAGACCAACGCCGGAGGTTTGGAGTGAGAGAGGCAGCCAGTCGGAATCTGTTACAAAATCTGGAGTGAGAGAGACAGCCAGTCAGAAGACAAAAGAAGACTGAGTGAAGTCGTTGAATTTGAACTTGAGCAATGAGATAACGCCGACAAGTTTGAGATCTGAAAAAAGAAGACAAAAGTCTGCTTCTCCACAGTCAATCAAATCAATATAAAAGGGAACATAGATAAACTCTAACGGAGAGTGACCAAACAGATTAACAAGATAACAACAAAGTAAACCCTAACAACGAGGTGCTATATATATCAAACTCTTCAAGATTAAAGAATGATAAATAAAAGAGATAAAGAGACAAAGTCATTTCAGATCTTTGCTCTGATACCAACTGAAATACAACGATATTGAGAGGAATAAACTTTCTAACATATTATTCATCTTACCATGAAGGTTTATATAAGAGTTTACAAGAAATACAAATGGTCATTATTAACTATAGAATAACAAAAATTAATATGTAACATAAATACAATATATTTACATTTCTATTCTGACTCACACTAACACAATCAACTCACCGCAGTAGTCTAAAAATCAAGCTTGGAGGTTGGCTTGGATACTGAATGACCTGGGTAGTGATGAAATTCTTGAAAAGCTAATATCTAAGACCCTTGGAGCATTCATATTTTGGAAAAAAGATTCTGGGATCTCATCTATATGAGCATTGTTTTTCAGTAACAAATCTGGAGTTTTGGACATACCAATACTTTAGGAAGCCGGTAAATTCCATTTATCATAAGTGATGTTGCAGAGTAGACTTCATCCACCTTCCTTGGCCACATACAATTGACATGATCAAAACCAGCTATTACGAGAAACCCATGATCATCCTTCAACCTTGCGATTAACAAGGCCGAATCCCGAACTGGAAGCTTTGAGGTACTTGATCAATGAAATGGGCAGACCAGCACATTCTCCAGCTATAACCTTCGCTTCGTCAGGATTGGGAATTCCTATGAAAGACAAGTCTATGCTTTCCCAAATGTCATCCAAGATTATAAGGATCCGCGTGCTGCTCAATATCATCTTCTTCAATTCAACTCTCTTTCATACACCCACTTCGTCTCTAATCTCAAACCCAGATGATCAGCGAAATCGTCATGAATTGTTCTGAAATCAAGGCTCTGTGATGCTACGGCCATGATCATTTGATCAAATAACCCATTGTTGCGGGCTTGTGTACCAACATTCTTCACCAAGGCTATTAAAACAACCAAAAAAACTTACAATCAAGATTATAAGTGCATCGACCATGATTATATCCAATATGCTATTTTCTTTATGGTTTGAGATAATTAAGGCTCTGCAATGAAAATCAAGGTATAGTGTCGTAATAGTTTTCATGAATAGAATGAAAATATGACAGTAACCGAATGATGTGCTATGTGATAAATTTCATGGGATTTTAATGAGGACATTTTTGTTGAGGACTTTTCTCTTTAATGGTTTATTACACTCACTTTTTGATCACATTTTTTTATCTTAGCCGTTCAGTTCATAGGTCTATATAAGTAGATCATTTCTACAAATTTTCAGCTAAATTGGTGATTGTTAAGAAATCGAACTAGATTAAATCAATAGAATGTCCAAATATGTCAAACAAAAGTCGTTCAAATTTATAATCCGTAAATCACATTTATGAATGCCTTAACGATTTTTAATTTGAATAAAAATATGTAAGGATGATTTACTCATACATATCTACAAACTAGATAGTCAAGATATGAATATACGATAAAAAATAATGAAACAAAGAAATTCTCAACAACAAAAAAAATCTTTATTAGAACCCTTTCTCTCTATAGTAACGAATGTGGAGTCCAACGAATAGTATAATATACTAGGGCAATTGCGTTCGATGAGAATAACGTCTTTTAGTTGTTAAATTTGATTTAAATACTATTTTAGTGTAAGAGATCAAAGAAATTCAGAAGGTGCAGACTTTGGTCAGTAAACTTGCTCCATCGTGCAAGAAAACAAAGACTTAGTCAAGTCCGTTTTTCCAAATCAGTTGAGTTGTGAAATTCTCCTAATGCACTATTACATGTTGTCGAATGTTGCTTTAAGGACCACCAATTGTCGATTTCATACAGGTTCAGATTATATCTCAAATCTAAGATGTAGTGGTTTACTATTAAAGTGTTGAATAATTCTATAATGTTGGTTGCTATGCATTTACGGCTCGCTTAACTCTGAACGAGATAAGCATAAGCGGAAAAATAAAATAACAGGGCATTGCCCCTCCGAAGGTTCACGGTCATCGACACCGTGAGAGTACTATATACTAGGTCTCGCCACTCTCAGGCCAAGCACCAGAAATCAGGACAACGGTACTACTTTTCGATCCGAGTCATCACATAAAAATCATTTACGTCTAGCCTCGGGTTTTCTTAGCCCAATAATAAATCATTTATCATATAATATAAAGAAAACTTTCCCGAGACATCGACCATGAGCATACAAAAATCATGCACTTTCATATATCAGACAAAACCACTAACAAAAGGGGTTTAACTTCCCTACCTGGAATAGCCGTTCCTCACCTAAGCTCCAAGCTTCCAGGAACCGCCATGGATAAACAGAGGTAACCGCGTAAGCTACCTCGTCCAATGAATCACTACAGAATAGAGTAGCTTAGCAACCAAGAAACAATAGCAGTCCAAATGACCTCAGCATTCCTAGTTTGATCAAGAATGACCACATTGACCAAGTTGATCAACCAATTTCCTTTTTGACTCTTTAACTTTTTTAACTTGCTTTTCCGGTTATCGACTCTTTGCTCATTTATCGGAAGTCCGACTTAACTTCCGAACTTTCCTTAACCATTTTAATTTGACGTTAGGGTGTCACATAATAATTCGTTGAATTACTATGGACACCCATTGTATCACATTAATCAATTTATTTACCAAGAATCGATACATCGGTTTATGTGAATCACCATTTTTCTTAAAACGGTAAACTTGACATTTCCGGAATTTCAATTATCATTTTTCGATAACAATTTAACACTTTACCAAATTTCGTCGAACTTCAAATCTTTACTAAACCATTTTTCTGAAAATGAAACTTTCCCAAAATAGAAACATTCCCTTAATGGAAACTTTCCTAAAGTAGAAAGTTTCTCAAATTAGTAGGTTTCCAAATAGAAAGTTTCCTAAAATGGAAAAGATTTCAATTATGGTTCGTTTCCGTTTTAACGTAACTTTTTGATTTACGACCGTTAACTTGATTAAACGAAAAAGACACATTTTTAAGAAAATAAGTCGAAGTTGACATTCTGCCAGATTTACTGTCTCACCGAAAAGGTCACTTGTTCAGGCAACTTGCCGGAAATTCGTCAGAGTTTCCCCGTAAATCACAGATTCCAAGTTATCGACAACATGCATAAAACAACATTAAATCAGTTAGTGTTTCACCATCAAACAACAAAAACAACATCAACAACTATACAGTGGCCTAGAAGCTCGGCCTTACCTCCCAAGAGTTCAAAATCGATCTTCTATTAGCTCCAACAACCTCAAACTCTACTGGCAGGAGCTTTGAGTACTCCTAAGTACTGCCTCGGTCACTACCTCTACCAAACCAGCACCTCGGGTTCTCTCCAGAAACCTCTGCTGCAGTTAGGTTGACACCAGGAGGCTAAGAAGGCCACTGAGAGTTCGAAGAACTCGGTCGCCGGAGGAAGAACAAAAAACCCAGAAGAACATAGAAAACAGAGGATAAGGGCTTTTCGACTTGGAGATCAAATCAAACATCAAGAGGCAAGGGAAGGAAGAAGAAGAAGAAGAAGAAGAAGAGGGGAGAAAGAATATACCTTTCGCTGCCGTTGCCGTTGCTTGAGCTCGCCAGAATTCGATGAACACAGTGGGTGTTCATGGATTTCGATCTCCATCGATTGTGGATGTTTGTTGGGTTTGTTTGAGGGGTTTTGTAGAGGAGAGAGGAATCAAATGGTAGTGGTGCGCCGTCCTGGGGCAGCCAGACGGTGGTGGTCACTGGAGAGGATGGTGGAGCTCAGGGAAACGTTGACCCGAAATGGAGAGAGTTTTGACCGAGTCAAACCTCTCCTCTATATTTATATAAAAATGGACGGCTGAGATCAGATCTTGGAAAAATCTGAAGGACAAGATTTAAAGAATGGTAAAAATAAATAGTTAAATGTTAAAACTGTTTTTACCAGAATGGTAATTAAAAATTACTAGAAACTTCGAAAATTCACAGAAAATAAACGGAAGCTTCGAAAAATATTCTGAAAATACCGGGAGACTCGTGTCGACACGTACTATAACATCGAGTCCTTAAATGAGGGATTTGAAGAACTTTGAAAAACTCAAAAATGAACGTGGTCGTTCACTCACGAAGTTACCGAATGCGACTTAAACCTCAGTAATTCGTCATTAACCATGATAAAAATATGTGGGGTCTCACATTTGTACCCAACATGAATAGTTGGGAGGACTTCTGAGAGTATAGAAGCCTAGAAGGTCAGCAGCGGAGGCCTGATATCCAAATAGATACAAACAAACATTCCAACAATAAAAGAAGAAAATGAAAGGGAAGAGAGTTTCTATCAATTGTAGCATGCATAATTTATAATTTGCTTATTTTAATAGATGCAACATGTTGTCCCAAACTAAATAGTATCTTAATTATTTTTTTGTTCTTTCACAACCAAACAGAATAATTAGTACTTGGACGACCATATCTTCAATATGGAAAAATCCCCAAAATAATTAGCATTTCCACAATGTTTGGTCAACATCTCTCAGCTCTTATTGGTTTTCATAGTGTTCGGTGCTTATACAAATAAATTTACGTAAGTTCATCCATTTGTAACCTAGGGCATTATTGATTCATATATTGCATATATCTTATATTTATAATGACTCATTTGAGCCATTTTTCCTTTTGTTTCAGTAAAGAATGTTGTAGAATGTAGCTGTGAACAGTATCCTAGAAAATGAATGAATAATGCTAAGTGAACCGCATTATAGGGAACCATGCAGAACCCAATTTACGTGTTGGTTGATGTGAGAACGTTACATCGTTTAATGACAGAATCAAATTATGTGATTTATATGTTTCATATGCTCACATATAAGAACTCTATACAACTCCTCAAAATGTTATTCGTCTAACATTGCTCAAGATGAAGCTACAAACATCAAGAAACTTGGGTACTTAACCAAAATATATAAGAGAGTGAAATTTAGAGCAAGTGTGACTATCACAATAAGAATATTGTATTGTAATGGACAGTTCATAGAGATTCCCACAAAATGTAACAATTGAAAACTGAGGAGTGGTTGTGTTTATTTAGGCGAATTGTATGTAAGGTCTTAAAAAAATCAATAATTCATCGAAAATTTTGATTTTCACGCATGGCGATATAGGGTAATACAAGTGCAATGACTTAACCAGGTCTGCTACCATTGACATTGTACAACTTTAGCATCTACACAATATATATTGTTTGTTTATGATAGCTAACTTTTTTAACATAACATTTATCAACAGTTAAACGTATTATAACAATCTTTCAAAAAAGTTTTCCACAAAACGTCTCAATTTTATTCCTGTTTTACACCTTTCATGATCTATTATTCATTATTGTCTTATTTCTCCTGCTTCTTCCCACCCAACTCATGTATATCTCATGCTCCAATCCGTTTGGTGAGTGAGTAATAGATATTATTATGTATTTGATTTTTGTAATTTAGTTTATCTATAATTCACTGATTTAGGAGAAATTTTTTAATGCTACCGTAACACTACGTGACAATGTCTAATGGTGCTACATTCTAATTAAAGCAGGACATGTGGATTTATTACAATTAAACTAAAAACTAATGTTTTTTATATTTTATGAAATGACATTTAAGGATATTTAGTGAGTTCATATTAGGATACAGGGTTTAAGTTTAGGGTATCAGGTATATGGTTTAGGGTATTAGGTATTCGGTATAGGGTTTAGGGTATAAGATTTAAGACTTAGGGTTTAGTATTTAAAAAACAATAAGAAACCCAAAATGGTCTTTAACAATATAGCTAAAATTCACATGTTTAAGTTTAATTGTAATAAATCCACATGTCTTGTTCTGATTGGACTGTAGCACCATTACGTATTGTCATGTGGTACTACAGTACCACTAAAAAATTCCTCCTGATTTAGTGGGTAGCTTTTCACCTTATATTACTACAACACATTATAGATCAATGTTTTTTTTCAAATATAGTAGATAATTAAGAAAACAAATATCTCTCAAAGTTTCATTTAAAATTTCTTTATGTATCTTTAAATTTCCGTAAATTTTCTCAATTTTTTGCTGCTATCAATATTTTCTCGAAATTTTTGTCAAAACATCCATTTTCCAGAGGATCAATATTTTCCTAATCATTGACATTTTAGTCTTTGATTGTGTGATATTTTCCTGAAAAAGAAACTAAACAAATGATTTGGCTATTTGGTTTATTGTCCCACCTTTTATAGGAAGTGTGTTTTATGTGACAATTGGAATGTAGTTCTCATGCATGGCTTAACCCTTATATTTCCGTTCCTTCCTCCAGGATTGCTCAGGCGCAGGAGCACCGTACGGGACGAAACAGGAAGAAATAACGACAGTCGTCCGATATTTAATGAATTGATCATGTCCGTTTAATGAATTGATCATGTCCGTTTAAGTTCGTTTAATCCTGTCCGTTTGATCAATTTATTAAAGATCATACGACTGTCACCATTTTGTCTCGTTTTGTCCCGCACGGCGCTCTCGTGTCTCTTTTCTCATCATTTCGTGTTGCACCCTCTCTCCTTAGCTTGACTTGCCGGCATCATGTTGCCTACAAGCTTTTGCTTAATTGCTTCTAGAAGATCATCATGTTAAAGTTGGGTAATGGTCACTTGGCTGACCATCCGTAGTACGATCGGTCAGGTAAGAAAAAAGTTATGCCCAAAACGAAATGAACTAGTTCGAAGATAGAAATCGGTATGTAAAGATGACGATTCAAATGCTATCATCGACCCTTAATTTCAAAGAAAAGAAGAGTTACAAAAAAGTGAGTAACATGGTTAATATCTTTAGTGACACATGACTTGTTAGTATGAATAAAGTCATATTGTTTTTGTGTTATACACGAGAAACTCTATTTTAGTCTATACAATAGGTATATATACCTATACATATATATACTTAACTAGCACTTTTAATGTTAAAGACTAGTATTTAAATTTTATTCAGCGAGTTTAGATAAATACAAATCATTCACGTTGTTAGTGTCAAGTAAATAAAGTAAAACACATAATACAAAATAGTATATTACTATAAAGCTAATAATTAAAACTTACTAAAAAGGAAAATACACGACAAGCTTAACTATATACGTTTTCCCCCAAAGTTGGACAGTTACACGCAAATATCTTCCTGATTTGTAATCTCACTCCTTTTGGGCTGTAAGTCTCCTTTTGGGCTCTGCGCAATTTACCGGCGGTAGTTAAACCGAAAAAACCGATAAACCAAACACGCCGAGCCGATCAAAAGCCAAAGCCGCTCAAGTCCACCCAGGGTTTAAAACCCCTAACCATGGTTGAAACCCCGAGTCCGACCCCTCTCCGCGCGTCCCACACACTCTCTCTTCCTCTCTAAAACGAGGCTGAGACGACTCTCATTTCCTCCAGCTTTGAAAACCAAGTCCTCCCCAATCACTCAAATCCGACCTCCAATACGGTGCCGTTTATTGAGATCAAACCAAAAGCACATCTATGGAGGAAGATAAAGGCGCTCTGGTTCAGAGCCTGATTGACACGGTCAACGAAATAGCTTCGATCTCCGACTACCGATACACGGTGAAGAAGCAGTGCTGTAATTTGTCGAGGAGGCTGAAGCTGTTGACTCCAATGTTGGAGGAGATTCGGGATATGAAAGAGGCGGTGGTGACTGTGAAGGCTTTGGTTTCGTTCAGGCAGGCGCTGGAATCGGCTAAGGAGTTGCTCAGATTCGGCAGCGAAAGCAGCAAGATTCACCTGGTGTGTGTTTCATTCCGTTCTCAGATTCTCCTCGCATTTTTGGGAGAGAATTTTCTGATTATAGCTTTTAAATTGTTTTTTTTCTTGGTTTTGATGAGGAAACTTTGTTAAGTTTGTATAAATAAAGTAAAAACTAATTTTAAATAGAAGTACTGGACTGGAAATAAAGGGTTTATATATTGGCACCTCTTTTTATGTTCTTTAATTATGATGAATTCAACATAGCGGCCAAGGTAAATGCTGTCTAACTTGTTAAAAATGGCTGCATAGTGTTTCTGGAACTCTGGGTTAGTAATTGATTTATTGACACAACCACTGCCATATACCACAGGGATTATACTTGACTTTAGAGATAGTTTATGATAACATTCAAGATGACATCTCTTCCATAGAGTTCTGATTGTCGTGTTCGGTCTCTTTCTCACACATTTGTAATGTCCTTTGTTGTTGAGATTTGAGCTTCAATTATATAACAATTTTTTAGACGCTCATAGCAAAAGATATCACCTCATGTAATATTTATAAGAAATTTGTTTACGTTACTATTGCTGATAGATATATTAGTGCATGTATAAGTAGTATCTCTCAATCTAGTCTATAGAAATAAGGATGTACGCCTTACAGTCTTGTTCCTCATTGTTGTTTTTTTCTGTTTTTTGCCGGGGCCTTGTCAGATGGTTCAAACTTTTAATAAGATCATGCCTTCATTGGTCAATCTGGCTCATCATCTTAATTCTCCCCACTTGCAGGTTTTGGAAAGAGAGCAGACTATGAATAAGTTCCTGGAGGTGACAGCTCGATTGGAACAAACTTTAAGTGGAATTTCATATGAAGAGCTTGATATATCAGATGAAGTTAAGGAACAGGTATGAATTCATCATTTGAACAATCCTGTCATTAGAAGGCGATAAGTGACAACCAAGCACCTAAATTGAATAGTCGTCTCATTCTAACCTAAACATGATTTCATTCTAATCCCTGTCAGTCAGCTACCATTATAATTATGTGGCAGAAATTTGAAAAGGTTGAAATATTTATTTTTAGAAATAGATTTATTTATCATAAGAATGCACACTTGCACCCAAAGTGCAGTGACTTGGAAAATCTAGACGTATGTGGTTCGATAAAATTTGACTAGGCTCCAGGCCCCAGAGCAGATCTTAACTCCATTTTCTATGTTGTTTATGTTATTAGTAAAAATTCTCATAGTCTTTCTCTATTGCAGGTTGAGCTTGTTCTAGCTCAGTTTAGAAGGGCCAAAGGAAGAGTTGATTTACCTGATGTTGAGCTATATGAGGATATCTCATACCTTTATAATAAAAATGATGCTGCAACAGATCCTGCAGTCTTTAGACGACTGGTTGAAAAGTTACAATTGGCAGGGATAGGTGAACTTACACAAGAGTCACTTGCATTGCATGAGATGGTCGCTTCCAGCGGTGGGGATCCTGGAGCAAGCATTGAGAAAATGTCAATGCTATTGAAAAAGATAAAGGATTTTGTGCAAACAGAAAATCCCAACATGACTGCTCCTGCTACTGAAAAGAATCTTGTTGCAACTTCCAGCCGACAAGCATCTACTGACAAGAATCGCAAGGCTCCAGTTGTACCTGATGATTTTCGATGTCCAATATCTTTGGAATTGATGATGGATCCGGTCATTGTTTCAACAGGGCAGGTATTTATTGCTCTCTTGTACCAAGAACTCAATTACACCTATTCTGTTTGCCTCGTGTGCAATTGAATAAGATTAGATGTTTTTGGCATATTCTTTCAATTTTCTTGTAGAAAATTGTTGGCATATTGAAATTCGATTGAATGACTGCTGCATTTTTCATTTCTAGAATTGATCAATAATTTCACGGTTTCCAACATTCATCTGGGATCAGCCTGGTGATTTTATGTACTTAAGCTATGTTTGGAAATAAATACTCATTTTTTTTCTTTTTGCACCTCTAATTGGACTGTTTGTGGTATCCCAAAGGCTTCTTGGCCCAAGGACTAATCTGCTGGGGGCTGGACGGGTTATTTTCGATGAACTAATTTTAGACTTCATGCCGAAGAACATTACTGTGAATTCTAAATGATCTTGTTTTCCACTGATGCAGACATATGAACGTTCCTGTATTGAAAAGTGGCTGGAACAAGGGCATGGTACATGTCCAAAAACACAACAGGCCCTCTCTAGCACCAGTCTCCCACCAAACTATGTCTTACGGAGCCTCATAGCCCATTGGTGTGAGGCAAATGGTATTGAAGTGCCAAAAAGGCCCAATCGACCCACTAAAATCATGTCCGCTTGCTCCCCCGCAGAGCGTACTAAGATTGAAAATCTTCTTCACAAACTAACATCAGCAAACCCCGAAAACCAAAGGTCTGCTGCTGGTGAAATCCGTCTTCTGGCCAAGCGCGATGCAGATAATCGTGTTGCTATTGCTGAAGCTGGTGCAATCCCCCTCCTTGTAGGTCTTCTTTCAACCCCTGATTCGCGCACACAAGAGCATGCAGTGACGGCACTTCTCAACCTTTCAATATGTGAGGTTAACAAAGGAAGCATCATTTCCTGTGGAGCAGTTCCTGGTATTGTTCATGTGCTCAAGCATGGTGGAATGGAAGCACGCGAAAATGCTGCAGCAACCCTTTTCAGCCTTTCTGTTGTGGATGAAAACAAGGTTAGGATTGGTGCTTTGGGAGCCATTCCACCGCTTGTTACACTGCTGAGTGAAGGTACACAAAGGGGGAAAAAGGATGCTGCAACAGCACTATTTAACTTGTGCATATATCAGGGGAACAAGGGGAAAGCAGTAAGGGCTGGGGTTGTTTCAACACTAATGGAGCTTCTGACAGAAACTGGAGGAGGAATGGTGGATGAAGCACTGGCCATTCTAGCTATATTGGCTAGCCATCCTGAAGGGAAAGCCGCCATTGGAGCTGCCGATGCAGTGCCAGTTTTGGTTGAAGTCATTGGGACTGGATCTCCTCGAAACAGAGAAAATGCAGCTGCGGTTTTGGTGCACCTGTGTTCTGGAGACCCTCAACATATGGTGGATGCTCAGGAACTAGGAGTGATGGGTTCATTATTGGATTTGGCACAAAATGGTACAGATAGAGGCAAGAGAAAGGCTGCACAGTTGCTTGAGAGAATGAATCGGTTTATCGAGCAGCAAGCTGAAGCTGATGCTGAGGTTGAGACTGAGGTTGAGGTTGAGGCTGTGATTGAGCCTCGGCCACTGACACAATCCGAGACCCACCAGACACAGCCATTATCTGCAGTCACCACCGACAGCTGAGAGTTCATTTTGGTCTTTCTTGTTTGGTTGGTTTCTTTTGTTCCTTTTTAGTATCAAAAGAGGCGGCTATGCTGGCACAAGGGAGGTGGAAGATCACCTTCCTAATCTGTAAGTCAATTCTTTTTATTTGTGGGATGAGAACTGTACTTCGGGATAGTAAAATTTATAAGAGCATCATTGGTTAGGGGGGGATATAAGAGTAAAACAAAAGGAAGAAGGGCTGATAGCTGACATGTATTTTGTGAGATGTACCGTTGACTGTAAGCATCAGTTTTTAGTGAAGAGATGTGCCTATTACTGAAACCAAGCAAATTTGCAAACAGTAGCGTCTGCTCCAAGGTTATATTCAGTGCTTCAAGTTTAGAGAGAGCATGAGCTCAGAAACGTTTGTTTACCTTACGGTCTATCGATTTCGAATCAGTTTAAACGTGTTGAGAAGTTCGAAGTTCTACACTACTGCTAATTTCATGAATGGATTGAAAATGAAAAGAGATCATGAGCTCATTTGATTTAACAATTCGAATGGAAATTATGAAAATTAAAACTTTTTCCCTTGGTTTGGGATGTATCGCCGAGTCTTTGAAAGTGTACTCCACAATTTAGTGTGTTCAAAAGAGAGGAAAAGAACTTGATTATCACCACATGATTTGAAAATTAAAACTTTTTCCCTTGGTTTGGGATGTATCGCCGAGTCTTTGAAAGTGTACTCCACAATTTAGTGTGTTCAAAAGAGAGGAAAAGAACTTGATTATCACCACATGATTCAATATTGGAATGATGGATCATTTAGAAATCACGTACCATTTTAGTTTCTTCTGGATGTGATGCATGAAGTAGATCGTGCACCCTCCGCATAAAATAATGCCATCCATACAGAAGACGAATAGACAGATATTGAAATGCTTGATAAAAAAAGATTGAGATGCATGATAGTTCGCATAAATGTACAACAGAGATAGAGAGACGCACCTTTGTCGACAAATATCTTTGCTGAGTATTTTTCTGCAAGTCTCCTACGAAAATGAATACATTTGCTGACGAATCTATATCACCAAAAGCCTTCGTTAAAAGTACATATACATGGTTCGTCGAAATGTTGTTCACCTAACATACATTGTTCCTCATTAGTAAACAAAAAAAAACAATAAGACTAGAACCCGACGAATTATTTATTTCTATTACCAATTAACGCAGATCTATGAACGTTCTTGTATTGAGAAATGGCTTGAACAATAGCATGGTACAAGTCCGATAATAGAACAAAACCCTCTGTAGCACCAGTTTCCTACTGAAGTGTGTTCTGTACATGTACTTCTGTATTCGGAGCCTCATCATAGGCTCATAGCTAGCGCAGTATTGTGAGTGTGAGGCAAATGGTACTGATCGAACCAGCCATTGCACCCAATAAAACTGCTTCCCTTTGCAAAACGTATCGAAATACCTCATTTGCAAATTGACATCATCAGCAAACACCAAAGACCAAAGTCTGCATTGGCTTCGATCTTACCAAGCGTACGTAGTACGTGCTGGTGCATTCCTCCTCGGCCGGCCTCGTGTGCCTATACATCGTATTTCTTCCATACTTCTCATCGTCAATTTCGTGTTGAGTTAGAAATGTGAGTAACAAGATCATGCCCGGAATGATACGATACTACTACTGATGACCATTTTCAATTTTCTCATGTTAATTCAATGGAAAAGAATACCCTATAGTGGAGTTGGCACATATAAAAAGCAGCATATCACCCAGAGATAATATCCTATGTACAGATCTTGCCCTAATTACACCAGCCCGGCTGGGTTAGTAAACCAGTTGAATCATGCACCCTTAATGTTCCTCAAAACGGAAAACGCATGAAACGATTATGTTTCCTCTTCAAGAATGGCTCGAAGTTAAAAGGTTATCATCGATCATTCAAGAATGCATAGTTATGGATAGATGATGCAGCGAAAAATAAAGGGATGGGAGATTGGAATCCATCAATCTGTTTTTGATCTCGAATCCAAAAGAGGTTCTAGAATCCACTAGGAATTAAGATAAACTCAAAGTTTTTTTTTAATAAAATCAAGGTTAATGAATACAACTGATAGAGGCTTTTTATATAGAAGCAAACAAACCCTAGGACGACTAACAATGAAACCTAAAAGCCCATGAATTAAAATAAAATAAACTTCAAAATAAATTAATTAAAATAAAACAAAACAAAATAATAAAAATAAAACTCTAAACATAATTAAAATAGTCTTCTAGAAGCCCAACGAACTTGGATGTCCAGAAATAATTTGCCACGATCAAACGGTTCTCCAATCTTTATTTTTCATCGGAAAGCGACCCCCATTCGTTCTACATCAGTCTCCTCCACTTCAAAAGAACTCGACCTCGAGTTCATCTTGGATAAAGAAGAATAATTTGTAGAAAACAAACTCAATAATAAATCCAATTATTGAACCGTGGTTTAGAAGCCGAAGACTCTGCAAACTCTGAAGGTACAATCATGAATCCAACACCAAAGATGAGTTCGTCAATTGCTTGAGAGGATCGAGTCATCTTGATTTCCAAAATTGCATTCTAGAATGATCTTTGGCTCCAGCTATGAAAGATTCACTTGAGGCGAGGCTTCTTCAATACTAACAACCGAGTCAACATGAGCAAATTCATCTTTAATCTGCAAAGTGATTTCTTAAACATTCTTTTCACACACTTCAGGCTTTGCGGGCTTGATTGTAATCTTGTTCAACTCTTTCATGAATAAATACGTTCTATCTTTACAATAACTACCGTTGACGCTTTCATGCCATAGTTTTTTAAAAAACACATCACTATCATCCAATACAATTACATAGAAAGTAACCTAATCATTATAAAATTATCCTATAGAGATGAGAACTTTACAAACCTCTGTCACATGTGTACGATCATCAATCTAAAATGGATTGCTTAACTTCACTGTCGGTAATTGAAGGGAATGAACAACCTTGCTTGCAACAAAATTCTCATGCAAATCATTATCAATTATTGTTGACCATACCTTTTTTTGATGAAACACGTTGTTCTGAAGTCGTCGTAATTCGGTAAGGTAAATATCCAACGTTCCATGCTAGCTTTCCTTTTTTTTTCTCTCTATTCCACTTCCTTTCTTCTTCTTCTTCTTCTTCTTCTTCTTTCTTTCTCCTTTCTTCTGATTTTTTTGTCAGGTGGGTCGGGTCGGTTTGATGGTTACCGGGTTGGGTCGGGTCGATGGTTACTGGGTCAGGTCGATGGTTACCGGGTCGGGTCAATGGTTACCCGGTCAGGTTGTTAAGATACCAGGTCGGGTCGGGTCTATTGTAGAAAAACCCAGAAAACTGGGTTTTCTCTGGGGACGTCGAACGACGCAGAGCTGTGGCCGGAGGCGGAGCCCAGGCAGGGCAACCTTGGGCTGGGGAGGCGCCGGGTTGGATGGCGACACAGATGCAGGGGCCGGTGGCGACGTCGGGCTGAAGAGGTCGAGCGGGAGGTAGGCTCGGCACGGCTGTGATGCGTGTCAAGGCTGGGCTTAGCTGAAGGCGCAGGGCAGTTGACACGGCTCGAGTTGCTTCGTCGGGTCGGGGCAGTGCGGTCGCGGCGCTGTGTTCTTTTTTTTCGATACTATTTTATTTGCTTATGAATCGAATAGATTGATCACTCATCAGGAATCCACCACGCTCTAATTACCAATTGATGCAGCGAAAAATAAAGGGATAGGAGATTGGAATCCCCCGATCTGTTTTTGATCTCGAATCCACGAGAGGTTCTAGAATCCACCAGGAATTGAGATAAACTCAAAAGTTTTTTTTAATAAAATCAAGGTTAACGAATACAACTGATAGAAGCTCCTTATATAGAAGCAAACAAACCCTAGGACGACTAACAATGAAACCTAAAAGCCCATGGATTAAAATAAAATAAAGTCTAAAACAAATTAATTAAAATAAAATAAAACTCTAAAAATAATTAAAATAGTCTTCTAGAAGCCCAACGAACTTGGATGTCCGAAAATAATTTGTCACGATCAAACGGTTCTCCAATCTTTACTTTCCGTTGAAAAGCGACTCCCCTTCATTCTACGTCAATATATATGAGCCATATCTTAATTACCTGGGCTTTAATTTATTTTTTCCTTTTTTATGGAATATTTGAAGTACTTTGCATTGTTTTGAGGCAAATATATACTTTCCACAGGCTTGTGCTAAGATAGAAAGTGCCATTGTTGGGGGATTTGGAAAGAATCATATCACATAAATGGTACGTGTATCATTCACAAACAATTGATCATGACCCTTCTTCCTCTTTATATCCATACTATAGTTCCGTAGAAAAGATTGGAATTATTGATTAAACGTGTTCATGCATGCATGCGACCTTTTGATGAGATGTAAAAGGAAACAAATTGTTGATGATGATCAATCGAAAGAAGACAGTACTAGTCATCAATTACAGGAACGGTCGATCATGAGGGTATCTGTTCGAATTAAAATTCTAAAGAACAATATCACTTATTATCTCCGATTGCTGAGTTTTCAAATTAATTCTACTCCACACTCTCCACAAGCTTGTAAGACCATCTCCAACAGCTTCTCTAAAAATTTCTCCAAAATGGGGAAGCAAAAGCCATATTCTTCAAATTATTTTTGCTCCAACTCCAACACCTTCCCCATTTTGAAGAATCTTGCATTTATTACAGTAATAAAAATATTCTACATCTTTGACTGATAAATAATAAATTATTTTTTATTTGAAACCTTGAAATAAGTCAATAACGGCTAGTTTCCAACGGCTAGTTTCCAACGGCTAGTTTACAACGGCTAGTTGACTTCTATTGTTTATCTATATATAAGAACAAATCTCATCACTTTTGTTATCTCATTCTCACATTCTTTGCTTCCTCATCTTTTTTTCACTTTGAAAATATAGTTTATGGCTCGTCGTTCGTTGGCTAGTCGTTATCTAGTTGATACGTTCATGGATGACGACGACAATATTGACGACGAATATGAAGAATTGTTACTTGCTCAAATAGAAGAAAAAGGTTGTGCCAACCAGAGTTCAAGAGGAGGTCATCGTGGTTCTATTATGGGTCACCGTATTGTTAATCGTGATCTAATTGAGGGTCATGAAAGGCTTTGTCGTGACTACTTTGCCAATCCTTCAAAATATGGGGCTCGTCTCTTTCGAAGGAGATTCAGAATGAAGCAAGCTCTTTTCATGCGCATTCATGATGCTGTCGTCGCGCACGATACTTATTTTGTTCAAAAGAGGAATGCTGCTGGGCGTCTTGGCTTGTCATCACTTCAAAAGGTAACAGCTGCTTTTCGACAACTTGCATATGGTGTTCCAGCCGATTATGTTGATGAGTATGTGCAGATTGGAGAAAGCACTGCTATTGAAAGTCTCAAAAAGTTCGTCACAGCAGTTGTTGAAGTGTTTGGTGATGAGTACTTAAGGGCGCCAAATAGTGATGACCTTAAGAGATTACTTGCAATAGGTGAACGACGCGGCTTTCCTGGGATGCTTGGAAGCATTGATTGCATGCATTGGACATGGAAGAATTGCCCTACTGCTTGGCATGGTATGTTTACTGGCCACATTCATGAACCCACTATTATTTTAGAAGCTGTAGCTTCATATGATTTGTGGATATGGCATGCTTTCTTTGGATTACCTGGGTCTCTTAATGACATCAATGTGTTAGAGCGGTCTTATGTATTTAGTGGATTGGATGAAGGTAGTGCCCCTCATATTAGCTATAAAGTCAATGGGAGACCATATGACATGGGATATTATCTTGCCGATGGTATATATCCATCATGGGCAACATTAGTGAAGACTATTCCAGCTCCACAAGGAAATAAGCATCGACATTTTGCTAAAGAGCAAGAAGGGGCAAGGAAAGATGTTGAGCGCGCATTCGGAGTGCTTCAAGCACGTTTTGCAATTGTCCGAAACCCGGCAAGACTTTGGGATAAGGATAACCTAAAACATATTATGATGGCATGCATAATTATGCATAATATGATTGTCGAAGACGAGCGTGATGAACATGAGCGTATTCGTAGACTAAGGAAGATACATGATATCGAAAAAGAATATGATCATGTCGATGAAATTCCACGCATATCACTTTCGCTCGAGCGTACACCAACAATAATGGAGTTCATCGCAAATCGTCATCGAGTTAGAGATAAACAAATGCATACTCAACTCCAAGAAGATCTTGTCGAGCACTTATGGAAAAAACATGGAGCCAATTAGTGATTTGCTTTCTTATATAAATCAATATTATGTTGTTTCAACTTCATTGTAATGACGTTAAATTTATGAAGAATAAAATTTATATA